>JAJJWW010000988.1:0-157115 GCA_023531295.1 Papaver armeniacum | reverse complement strand
GGCCTGGTTGTCGTAATATGACTTTGTGCATCTCCTTGACAGACCCATGTCCAAGATATGTTCATTGAGATTGGCCCAAGTCATTAACCACTAAGTCAATGTGTGTACATACTCTCGCACTGGTTGTTAAGTTTCGTAATGTATTTGTTTAAGCAGGTTGTGGGCACAGTAGGCTACGCAGCTCCGGAGTATGTTCAAACTGGTAGACTGACGGCTTAAAGTGTTGCTTGGAGTTTTGGCGTGTTGTGTGCAGAGCTAACCCCGGAGTATGTTCACATTGTTGACAATTCCGATATGTCGTCCAACAGATTTACCCGCTAAAAACAATTTCGGTTCGCAACGGTTGTAATGGGTATCAATTCAAAGTTTGGCACTCCTTCAAGTGATTCTAACCTCTTGTTCGTATGTACATAAACTTGCAGGTCTTAGGGGTGAGCTGAAATAAACATCAAGGAAAGCCATATAGCGTCTCTTGGAAGAATTTGGTGGAACAATTGGACAGTAATACATAAAAGTACTGTACATTTTCTCAGCAAGAAGAGAGCTTTTAATGAATAAATCACTCATTTAAAACTACACATTCCTGGATGTTGATATCACTGAAAATTCCTCATAAGTAATTTAGAGTGCAGTTATGGTTCGTAGTTCACAATGAACTAGCACTTGTTCGATCACTATTTTTAGATGCATTTCCATACATGTAATTCACGAGAGTATTTTACAAGAAATACTTAATAATGCCAATGCATCAGAATTTGAAATCATTAATGAAGGTCCGCCAACTGAATCATACTGCGTTGATGATGCAGTAAGCTCACTGTAAGTTGAGACGATTGTTAACCGATATGGAGACACGAAAAAAATATTCACATTAATTTCGTTACCGTCCGTAAGCTCAATGTAAGTTGCATCTAACCTTTTAAGAATGCAGGATTGTTGTGTTTTGCAGTGGCATTTTGTTTTTTGAAATGTTGCATTGATTTGGTTGTAGAGTAAAGCGGATGCATTTGAGTATGCCGATCAACTATTAGAAAAGTGGTATCCGACCGTTGAACAAGGCGGTAACAGAGCCGTAGTTGTTCTGGTTACTAGCAAAAAAGAACGTGCTATCACCGGAGGACCTGATTTCATTAAAGCAGTTGGAGATGCCATTCTTGACTCCACTGTCTCAGAAAATCTTCCTGGTAACGGACAGCCTGCAGTCTCATTTTTCGTTTGCTTAACGCTATTTGCATGATTTCCTCTCGTTTGTACTTGCATGATCTAATTATGTGCCGTTACATTGCAGTCTTGGCCACCGAAGAGAAGTACAACCAAGCGATTTACAGCAGTGCAAAACGGCTAGTTGCTGCAATTGATGGATTACCTGATCCTGGCGGTCCAAAATTCAACGAGAACAAACGGTAGTCGAACTATAAGAGTAGAGAAGAAACTGATGAAAAACGTGGGCAGTTCACTCTTGTATGTTAGTGATCGCATTCGTGGTTCCAATGGCTCAGTATTATGCGTACGTCTCCAGAAAGTAAGCTGTATGTGAAACTCTATTCGTTGTACAAACTCTTATTATATAGAGCTTTACTTAATCAATTATTATCAACAACAGCTTTTTGCCGTAAATGAATAAATATATTTTTTTCGTAATTGATTCTGTTTCCGAATCAGACTCTTCTTGTATTTGATGATTTGATCTAGTTCCCAAGCAGAACATACCGGTGAAACTTAACTAGCCGTGCAGGGTGCGCTTAGCTAATAAAACGCCCAAGGTGAAAAACTGTGAACATTTTTGATTTTTTAACTTTTTTCAGGGCGCCTAGCACTAGGCGAGGCAAGGCAAAGGATTTGGCGCCTCGCCTCGCCTAGCGCCTGAAACAGCAGCTGCTAAACTGCAGATTAAAAGTATAAATTTGCAGTTTACCTACCCTCGCCTCAACACTCGCAAGCAGAACAGATCGGTGAAACTTAACTACCCTTGTGTCGACATTGCGAATTTCAGTGATTACAAAGTTATTGATATTAGCTTAGAAAGAATCCGTAGAAGTTAGCAGATAGAAAAAGAAATAACGAATTATGAACATATTTCATGTTGTTATCAGAACTTGAGGTTCAGAACAAATGGCATCTTGTCAGAGAACGGCGTATCAGAATACAGTCCCGTTAATATGTGTGATGCTATGTACTCGTTTTCAGCATCAGTGCAGTGGATTCCATCCTAACTTATATATTCAGAACTGTCTTCGCATCCTTTGGCCGTCATTGAGGTGCCGTTTAAATCCTTAGTTTGCCCACATGAAATTCGAGTGTCGTAGTTCAGTGGAGGACCTCCATGCCCACAGCAAACCAGTAGGGTTAGGGTCTTCTCGAATCCTGAAATAAATTTAGTCATGAAATCAGCATTCGGGTTTTACTGCAAGTGACTTTCATTTGCTACAGAACGTAACATTTTCCATTGCATACCGTAATTAGGAATGAGATCGAACTTAATAGTGAATACGTCGACGTAAGTCAAATTTGCATCCGTTAATTGGGTCTGCAATTTTTTGGTGAGAGCGTGAAGCTGCAAGTTGAAAAGCTTAGCAGCACGGTTGTGCGCGCTGACACATCCAAGTTGGTCGAGTTTAGATGGGTCTTTTCCGAATGTTGCAACATTTTGAGGTAAGCATCCAAGAGTACCAGTATTATGAATCCAAAATCTCCTTCCCTTTGATCATAAATTCTCTGAAGTAAACACAAACACGAGCGACGAATGAAGCCAATATAAGTTTACAGTGTAGCTACTTGTGAACTCTTGGTTAACATTTCTTGTAAGTACACAAATCACATTCTCAGGAAAGATATTAAGAACACCACAAATTTCTTCGTAGATCAATCCACTGATACGTTTCACTCCACCTCTTTCTGCTCCACCTTTGCCTAATACCTTTGCTCCCTTTCCTCTTCCTGACATTTTTCACTTTCCCATTCCTGATATTAGGATCATTAGATAACAGAAATGAAACTGACGTCTAGCCAAACAACTTCCATGACATCCTAGCAACTGCACATTGACAAAAAATATAAATTCGTAGGTTTATTCGTCTTGACAATCAGTTCAATGTTATTCATCAATATAACATAGATACATACAGACTACAAAAAAAAAAAAAAAAAAATTTGTTAGACCATCATACATGAGAGGTTGCACAATGTTCATTTCCAATGTTACAGCTTCAAGCCAATGTCGCAAGGCAAATTTTCGTGCCTTTTCCAACCTTTGATAAAATTTGCCAGCCTGCATAATAAGAGTACAGTGATGTTTAGGTTATTCTTCAATCAGAGCTGAGTTCTCGAAACTTTGGAGTATATATCAAAAAAGGAACAAAATCATAATTCGCAAAAAGGCAAGAACGTAAGCCGCAAAATTCCACTACCGAGCCCGCCATAGAAAGAAAACTAATCAACTCCAAAAGAACTGTGCACCATCAAAAACCGGAATGATAGTACTGTTTGGCTATGAATCATTTATGATATGTTTAAAAAAAAAAAAGATGTTTATCCAATGATCTTAACTGGAAAAGAAAAATACCTTAAGCTATTGCAAATGCTGAAGTCCGTATCGACTAATAATTATCTGCCTAGTCAATGATCACTACTGCCAGATTACTTTCCTCACTCTTTTTATACTACTTTCTGTTATTCGTCGTTTTTCTACTACTGGTTACATAAGCATCAACCGCTACATCCTCTCTTCTAAAGAGTAAAATAGGAAGTTTTATTTCGAAGTTTAAAGGTAGGATTCTTCTTTCTGTTTTGTGAGAATTTAAGTAATGCCCCCACAAAATAGGGCAACGACACCTTAATCAGCTACACAACTAACATACTGGCTTACAGTTGCGGTTGAGAGACATGAAGCCAAATGTATGCAACTGTTTACTAAAAAACAAGGGAAGTAAGTAACAAGTTAGTTTGTTCTTGTCTTCACTGCGGTTACCAACTTCTTACTTGTCATATGAGTCAGCATATCAAATCCTTAGTTAAAAACAAAAAGTGGGATCCCACAGAAATGTTACAACCAAAAACTACTTGTTTCTACAAAATGGGGTTACTGGTCAGTTGGCCTCAATCCTATTCAGGCATGTAACTAGAGCTCCAGATACTGTTACATGATAGTTTGTTAACCAAACAAAATTGCGCAGCAGTCTGTAAGGTAATTTGTTAACTTGATAGTTTGCACCCTAAAAAATGTGTCTTGTCGTTGTGTTTAATGGAAGCAGGGAGTAAAATAGTACCACTTCTAGGCCACATAATGACTACATTTTATCAATCAATACATATTTGTTCAAGTTTAATGAATTTATGTGAAATAAGTACAATCGACTAAGCTAAAAGAAATAACAAATGTGACTGAGCTTGTGGTGGCTAATGGTGCAGCTTGGGATCTAACAGAAGCAATCAAAACACTAGACATAAATATAAACAACTCTAAATTGGAATCCTAAAATTATCTGTAAATGAATGTCAAGAAGTAACATGAAAATATATTCCTTTGTACTACTGGAAACCTCTTGCGTTTTGCAGTGCCTGCATTTAGTTATTAACTTATTCTACTCCCATATGTGAAAAAAAGTAGTCACTAAAGTATACATCAACTATGCTCTCCCATTCAGATAAGGCAGGTCACGAACAAAATCCAAAGCTAACGAAGATACATAGCTTAAAATAAGAAAGTAAAAACGATCCCATAAAGTTGTATGGATGATATAAAGACAAAATATAAGTAGTCTCGATATATTACTAAGTATGACAATATCAGCATTTAGGTTCACAGAAAATGTTACTTGTTATCCAAATTCAAAATCAAAGTTACCAGTTTATAGGTATATGTATTCAGGGTCGGCATCCTCCTGTGGCTGCTCACTGCTTTTTGTCTCCTCAATTTTAGCCGACTTCAGTACTTTTGTATCTTCTTCCCCTAATTCTTTCAATGTAACTAAGGTGTTCTTGTGAGGGGATACTTGTGCAATGTAAATATTAAACTTCACAAGGCACTTCGAGGTTGAAGTCTTTGTGTCGTAAATGTCGAGATAGCTACCATTGTGAGTGAAAACACCACCAGTCTTTGAAACGGCTAAGAAGTTCGTTCTTCCTTTGGAAACACCATCAATCCTGAACTATTTATTCCAACCCAATGACTGATGCTCCTCTCCGTGTTCCTTGTAATGATTATTATTCTTCTTTTTTAAAAGCCATATGTCATTGAGCGAAAAACAAAAACCCATCCAAAATCCCTATACTACAATCACACCAATCAACATTTGGTGGCAAAGGAGGTGACAGATGTTCACCAAACTTCTCCCCAGCCAAACCGAAGGTACCAATCATTTTTAATTGAACTTCCCAAGGTTTCAAATATAGGCTGGATCCACAATTGAACTTCCCAAGGTTTCTCCATCCATTGCCACTGCCTAGAGTGTATATATGGAATTCTAAACAGGTCTCCAACTTTGCAAATTCTCCCCATAACTATACTCATCAGTATCAGAATCTCTCTTAATTTCTAGAAGCATAATACATTCTTTGGTGATAGGATTACAAAATACAAACAGACAAACCAATTCTAAGATGAATAAGACCTAAATCCTCAAACGGAGATGTCAAATTAACCTTTGTAATTCTTTAAAATAGGTGTTGTTGACTGATCATGATTCTCATCGTATTCAAAATAGTGTAATATCTATCAGGCCTACAAGTGAAAACAAGAAACCCAACTTACCAGATTCAGCAGCACCAGCAGTAGAAGAAGTAAGGATGATTGAGATGATGCAAAAGTTCATCTTGGAGAATGATTGTAAGCGAGTTAAGATCTCTAAGGTGATCTCCTTTGGGACAAGCTTCAAATACTCCATTAATGAATGAACGAGAGAAACAATGGAAGAAGATGGATGGGGTTTAAGGGCTGTGAAAAGAAAATGAGTAAAGGCTGGAAAAATGATTAAAGAAAAGAAAGGAGAGCTTTGCCTTTGTCGGATATGAATGACATTGTTATCTTCACACGCACATTTTATATTTTGGCACCCATATGTGACGGCCTGAGCTACTGCCCTTGCATTATCTCAATAAGAACCGCGTCGAGATAGTGAAGTCTTGATATAACCAAAACTACTTTAAGGCGGACTACTTTTGTTAGAGGTCAAGTTTCACTCGGTTCAGGTGAATTCCTAATTCTTTTTGTTTATTTATTTATTTTATTTTATTTTTTGACACGATCAGCGCGGGAAATTAACCCGCAACCTATAGGTTGGGAGCCCAACCCTTGGCCAACTGGGCTAATGCCAGTTGGTTACAAAATCAGGGACCTGCTCATAAGTTGTTTTTGTTTGATCGAGCAAAATCCGGGTATTTGGAGTTACAAAGGTGTGGTGGGGCACATATTTTGTTTCTCGGCTTGTGCTTCTTGGCAGCTATCTGGCAATAGCATTAGGCCTATATATTGGGACCTAAACGTCTGTCTTTATCCTTTTGCTTAAAATCGTTGAACAAGCTGTATAAAGTGTATTATCCATATACGTAATTCGCCAGAGTATTTTACTCGTCTTCAAGATTACCACCTGCTCGAAAAGGAGAGTATCCAGCCTCTGCTGAAGAAGACCAAAACCGGGTCCATCACCCGTAACAAGATGTCTAAGAAACTGTTTAAGATGACCGTCGAATAAAAACATCGTATCATTTAAATTCGCGGACTTTGTGGTTCTCATAGTGAAGTATAGCCTGGAAACACCAGTACAAATCCTTAGGAGCAATAATTCGCATTGCGGGTCTTTAGTCTTCTTAATAGCAGCCATCAAGGCTATAGTCTTATGCACCATGCTGAGCACCATATCCTTGCAAAATTGGGGGTTCAAATTGACAGATGGTCTGCAAATATTGGAAGGGAAAACACCGGCGCCAAACCTCTATCGTCGACAGATCGCCAAACAAGTTCAGTCTAAGTAACATTGAGATGTGATCCCAATGGTACACCTTCCTGTTGAATGATTTCTACTGCCTGAGCTACCATCAACGTATCTCCAACGATAGTTATTCCGTCATCTAAATACCAAGCTTGTAAATCCAGGACATATAGATTTGCAATTTTATGGATCGATGGATGAAGAGTCAAAGAAAATGACAAAGGACCAGGGGATCCCCTTGTTGCACACCATGCGCTGAAGAAAGTGTATTATCCATAACGTACATCCGAGCAGGAGATGCATAACAAAACTCAATCCACCTATATATCGAATGGAATTTTCTCTTGACCTCCCTTATCATAGCCGAGCGGTCCACAAGATTAAATGGATTTGAGAAATAAACAAGCATAAACATGGCTTTGGAGGTACATTTCGCTTTGAGAAATGTGTTGAAAGAGTGAAGTATAGCTTACCCTCCATGGGAACTCCTACTCTAAACTGATAATCGCTAAGGTAAGTCTCCATCTCTTTGCCAACATGAGCAACTGCGACCTTAGAAACCAAACGTCTCCATATCGTACCAACAACGATTTGGCATAAACCACCACCAGGCTTAAGGGAATGAGTGGCTCAGAGCAATGTGTTAAATAGAAAAATCATAATCCCCTTAACCAAATATTTAGTAATGACAAATTTGCCCTTTCTGTATTAGTGATTAAAACTTGAGTGATTAAAACTTGATTAGTGATTAAGATAATTTCAAAATTATAAAGGTTTGTGTGGATGAAAAAATTTGGGGAAAAAAAAATTGGTTTTTATTGAGAAGGAGAGAAAGAGAAGGAGAATGTGAGAAAACAAATTTGTATTTTGATTCAATAGAGGATGAGGAGGGTTGTTCATCTAAAAAACCTAGAATAATGCACATCAACTACAACAATGATCCGGAAATGGCTGATTTCTTAGATTATGAGAATGATTTTACTCAAACTCAAACTCAAGCACAAACTCAAAGTCAAACTCAATGTGATGATTTTTATGAGGCAAATCCAGATGACGTATATGAGGAACCCAATGCTTCTCATACATAGGTACACTTTTATCCTATGTTTAATCTAACTCTTGTAGCTTGAAATCATCAAAATTTTGAATTTTTTCTTAATGTTCGGCTTACCAGGTGAAGTTCGACTTAAATCAACCCAATTGATGAACAATTCCGAGCAAGTCAAATCTTGTTTGTTTATGCGTCGAACATATATTTTACACTTGCAACCTATTTGTTAGATAATAGTTCGTCTTATATGAAAGTTTCATAACAAGCCGAACTATACACTGTAACTTTTAGAAGAGAACATTTTAATGGTTTGGCTTAGTTAATGAATACCGTATAAGCCGAACCTGGAAACTGTAAGATGTTCGGCACATGCTGTGAATATCGTATAAGTCGAACCTGGTAAATATTCTTGGTTCTGCACATATGTTTATTATCGTATGCGCCGAACATATATTATCCACTTGCAACCTATTTGCTTGATAGTAGTTAGGCTTATATGGAAGTTTCATAACAAACCGAACCATACATTATAACTTTTAGAAGAAAACATTTTAATGGTTCGGCTTAGTTAATGAATACCATATAAGCCGAACTCGAAACTCGTTAGATGTTCTGCACATTTTGAGAATACCATATAAGACGATTCTTGTAAATATTCTTGGTTCGGCTTATATGTTTATTATCCTAACAGCCGAACCTGCCCATTAACTTTTCATTATAGTATCTTACCTTGTGATATTCTTAGTAGATCGTGCTTGATGGACCTGTACCGATGGAAAATCAACCTGATCCCGTAGATATAATTCACGAAGATACTAGGGATCACTTCCAAAACGATTTGGTATGTAAGAACTTGTTGTTTACCTTAATGTTGTCGGAATATTCCGAATTTTTCTTACTAATTATTATTTGTGTTTGAATGAACGTAGAGATGGAAAACTAAACCTCAAGCACTGGCTTGGTCTTAGGAACACGCGATGAAGATAAATTGCGTACTAGTTAAAGGAAGACAAAGCCGAGGGGATCGGTTTGAATTCATTTGTTAATGAAGTGGAACCGGCAATATCAAGGCTAGAAAGGGTTCTGTATATGTTGGGAAGATCTGGAGAAATAATAGTACAAAGACGAAGAAAATAAACTGCCCTTTCAAGATCGTTTTCAACCTCAAGAACAAGAATAAGTCCTTGAACAAAGATGATGAACATTGGGTTATGAATAAAGATATGGATTGTTTTCATAACCACCACGTCCACGTGACCTTCATGGACATGCGAAAGTAGCGCGACTCAAAACCACTGAAATGCTAGAAGTGGATAAAATGACACGAGCACGTATGCCACCGTCTAGGATTCTTAGTAAATTGAAGGACTACGACAAGAATAACAAGTCGACTATGAAAACTATCTACAACGCAAGAAATAAGATTAGAAGACTCAATTTGCAAAGTAGGATGGTGATGCAATAAGTGATGTGGTTAGGGGTTAAGAATAACTACGCTTGCCAAAAAAGGTTGGATGAATTTGGCCAAGTGACACACCCGGAATGCGTCCAATTGGCTCTCTGCTTCCCACAAGTTATTATATTGGATTGCACATACAAAACTAACAAATATGAGATGTCGTTGATGAACATTATTGGGCATACGTCGATAAAGGCACCGTTCACCTTGTCATGAAAACGAGAAGAAACAGAATTATGTTTGGGGGTTAGAACAATCGAAGTTAATCTTCCGCGAGAGCGCTCTTCCTAAAGTGTTCGTATCCGATCAAGATTCATCATTGATGTATGCTATTAATAAGGTATTTCCGGATGCTTTCAACTTTCTTTGCACGTTTCATATATGATGCAATGTGAGGAAAAAATGCCAACCGATAATTCAACCACTTAAGATAGAAGAATTAGACAATATTGCTACACTACCTAGGTGGAAAAACGAGAAAAAGCAAAGAGGGAATTCTTGAAACGATATGAACACAATGAGATGTTGTGGGCTTCTTTCCATGGGGAATGGGAAGCTTTGGTATGGTCAATCACCGAGGATGTATACGAAGAAAATGTTAAAATGCTCATTAATCATTGGAGGACCGACTACCCCAACGTCATTATTTATTTGCTCAAAGGTGTATTGGAACTTAATAAAGAAAGGTTCGTGTCTTGTTTCAAAAATCGACACAAACACTTCGACAACCAAGCCACAAGTATGGTAGAGTCGGCTCATTATCGGTTGAAGAAGAACCTTTTGGATGTGTTGACACCTTTGTTACGGTGTTTGATGCAATTGATGAATATTTCAAAAGTGATGTTGTGAGAATTAAAGCGGCTGTTCGAACATAACATTATGTTCAAACACAAGGATTACAAAAGTCCTTGGCTACGAGGATTAACTTATACAGTCTCCCATCTTTTCATTGATTTATTGATGGAAGAAGTAGATTTGATTGAGACATTTGGCGCCAACTTGGAGGAAGAGTGTGTTTTTAAGATAAAGACATCTATGGGACTTCCTTGCCGCCACGACATACTTCGGTACAAGGATGGTATCATATCATTTGAGTACATTGATCCTTTTTGGAAACAATTAAGTTTCGATCCTCTCCCAACCTAAGACGACAAGGATGATCTAGAAATTTCGGACACGGAAAATGGGAAAAAGTTGGTGGAGATGTATAAGAATATGTTCCGAACTCAAAAAAAATTCTATGGCACAAAAGTTGCCGGTCATGTATCCCTTCACCAAAGAGAATATTTTGGAACCGGAGAAGAGTGTCCCAAAAGGTAGAAAGATAAGAAAATGAATAATTTCCAAACTAGACAAGCAAACAAGGCACTAAAAGGTAGAGATCCATGCGGCGTTGAGATCCATGATGCAAGGTATGAAAAGGCAAAGAAGGAAATTGAAAAGGTGATGAAGGTGGAAGAAGTGAAAGTTACAAAAAAACGTGGTCGTCCGAGTATTCAAAAAGGTGAAACAAGTAACAAAGAGGCCAACAAGAATAAATGTCTGATCACAAACAAAGGATGGTAAAGAGGACGTCAAGGGGAAGAGTAAGATGCATCCTTCACAAACCGAGATAAAGGAAAAAAGAACCGTACATGAAGTTGGTAGGTAGAGAGGACCTAGAAGAGATAAGTCCGGTAACTATTTGCGGCATATCGATTTTATATACGATAACTACTTGGAAGATCTAGTGCCGGTAATTCATGAGCATATTATAGAAATGGACGACGTAGAAGGTGATGGAAATTGTGGATACTACGTCACGGCGGAAGAACTTGGTCCTTTTAAAGAAGGGAACAATCTGGTGCCTCGAGAAAATGAAGTCAACTATATTAGGCAACTATTGTTACAAACCCTACGCCGGAACAAAGAATTCTACAAGACAATGATGAGAGTAGGTCCAAGGGGATATGCAGGAGTGGCATCGGAGTACATTACATTCGAACGTCGTATACATAGGTATTCAATCATCACCCAAGAACATTGGATGTCAATGCCCGTTTGTGGGTTTTTAATAGCGGAGACATTCGATTGCTTCGTACATTATTTCGCGTGGTCGGGTAATAGTTTTACTTACACGCCTCTAACAAAACCTTGCCATGAAGGTGTAAAAGATAGAAGGATTCTTATTGGATTTGTTCAAAATTGTCATTTCATCGGCCTCAAACTCAAAACCGGTTGCCCATTACCTCCCTTGATGAGTGCAGACTTTTGGCCTAAATTTGAAAAACATTATTCGATGGATTGGTGTGCAAATTATGCGACGGAAATGGATCTTTGGAATGCTGTGAATGTGGTGCCTGCAAGTGGACAAGTAATTATATTTTCAAGTGATGAGGATGAAGATGATGAGAAAGAGGTTAGTGAAGAGGTGATCCATCTAGGATCTCCATAAAATCACACTATCGAAGGGTTGTTTGATTTTTGTGGTCCATTCAATCTATTGTGGATTTTGGTCTAGGATGTCCATAAAAATGTTCTATGGATTTATCGACTTATTCTATCTATTTTATGTCTTTTGGTTTTCGCGTATGATGAGGATGATACAACATTAGAAATGCAATAACATGTACCCTCACCACGAAATATTTGAATGATATAGTTTTTTGTTATGGAATGTGTAGTTTTTTGGCAAAACCTTAGTATTGATCATCATCAACAAACAAGTGGCTGGTTTGGCTTGTATGTAATTGACATAACAAGCCGAATCACCAATAGCAACCAGAACCAAAAACACAGGAGATGGTTCGGCTTATCACTTATGAGCCGAATACCTAACCAAACAGAGGTTCGGCTTGTAAGTTTAGTTTCATATAAGCTGAACCTGACAGCTTAAAAAGTCCAGAGTTTATTTTTCATGTTCGGCTTATAAGGTTAGTTTCATATAAGCCAACCTGAAAACTTAAAAATTCCAGAGATTATTTGTCAGGTTCGGCTTGTAACAATAGTTCGTTAAAAGCCGAACCTTACAAATAAAATCTACCTAAGTTTTTTTCCCCAGGGTCGTCTTGTAACACTGGAATCCTAAAAGCCGAACCTAACAACTTAAAAATACCAAAGTTTGTTTGCAGGTTTGGCTTGTAACATTAGTTTTATGAGAGCCGAACTCGACATGAATCCGATACACAAGAAACATTGGTATTCCAAAGAGAGTTTTTCATTCATAGGAAATGTGGAGTAAATCCCCTACATAGTAGCCTTAAAATAAATTTCTAATATCCTAAATGGGTAATGAGAAACCTTCTAAGAATCGGTAGTGATCTTCATATTTGAAATTCTTTCCTTTCCATCGACGCCATTCCTCTAGAGCTCAAACTTCAATCTCGTAGTTTGTTTCATCCTTGAGTCGATATCGACTCACAACCCGAACTAAAGCTATAAAGTCTCGTGACTTTTTTTAATACTTCCAATTCGGCAAAACAATGACGCACTATCCCAGCTTGTGAGGATTACTTGCTTCCGTGCAAAAGGCTTCATGAATTTTAACCAAGTAGTATATACTCATCGGACCATTCACTCGTCTGTTTTTCACCTGTTTGGATAGTATGCTACATAATTAGTGCAAAGAGATAAATCTCCTTCTAGAGTAAACTTAGGAGTTGTGGGTGCCATTTTTTGAGCATATGTGCTTAAGAATATGAAAAAACATGTAGGTATATATAGAATATAGGTTTACAACGGTTATATCTTTCAAAAAAAAGAGTCGTTCTTAGATTTTCTTGAAAAATCAAAAAGTTCAACCGATATCAATTTTAGAAAATAAGTCGAATCTATGTAAGTAACGGCTATATTTCAAAAAATTTGAAAATGCTAACAAGTTCGACTCACCGGAAGCGGAGACATTTAAGCCGAACTTTAGACTGGATTACATGTCAATAGTGATTTTTCAGCTTCGACATATAACTCAAGTAATAGAGCAAGCCGAACCTCCGGAATATCGATTCGGCTTGCAACATCAATTACAGGATAAGACGAACCTTAAGAATAGCAGATTAGGCTTGCAACTTAAATTATAGGACAAGCTCGAACTCGACATGAATAGTCGATTCATTTTTTTTTCAAAATTACGAAGTTAAGCCGAATATTACAATTTCCAGGAAAACAACTTAAATAATTAACTATTAAAGTATCGATTAAAACATGAAATTCAAGGTGTCCATAACACGAATCCACTTCACTTACGCAAACATTAAAAAGATAGTTCAACACCTAAAAGTCAAAGAACTTGCAAAATGTACTTAATACTTAAGAAAACATTAAAAAGAACTTGCAAACTTAAAAGTGCACTTAACGATGACCCTTCTTATTAGTTGTACGACCACCTCTTCTTCCTCAAACTTGCCACCAACTTTTTTGTTCCTTTTCTTCGAGTCCTTATACTCGTACCTTGCTGCTGTTGGATCTGTATCAACCCAGTCGACATTCTCTTCAAGTGTTTTGGCCAATTCGAAGATTGGGAAATGGTCATATACCTACACCTACATCCAAATATCCAATAACCACATCCAAAAATTAAAATAATTGAAAACAAAGTAACATATCTTTGACACAAAACATTGTTTGCTTGGACACAACAAAATAAAAATGAAATTTGAAAACTCAGTGCATTGTTCGGCTTATATGTAACAAGTATTATAAGCCGAACAATAGATTCGGCTTATACGTAACAAGTATTATAAGCCGAACAATATATTCGGCTTATATGTCAGTATGGTAATAATCCGAACCAGATACTGATGACAAAAAAAACTTTGAAGTTTGATCATCGAGAATTACCTGAAGCATAGTGAAGTTTCCTCCAATATTTGTGTTTGTCAACCTAGAAACGGACGCAAGTTGGTCCAGCAGGTAAGCCAGCGAAGCCGTTCCCCAAGCATACTTGTTAACAGTATCAATATTCTTTACCAATTGGAGATATTTAGCATTCACCTTGTTTCCGGTAAGGTCAGGAAATATATCTCTTCCAAAAGTATAAAGCAAGTAGGCGGTTCCGATTAGCTTCAATTTGATCTCGTCCATTACCGACACCCCCTCCTTTACTTTCTCCTTTGTGCCCTCAAATTCCTTTTTCAAGTTAGTTAGATTGATCTTCTTATTCTTCTTATTCTTCCCACCGTGTATGAAAACGGAATCGACATCTTTAACGGATCGACAAAACTCCAACTCAGTTTTGAATGAAGACCAACCGAGAGTTTCCTCGAACAACTTGTACATATCATCCCAACTCATGTCATAATAATCAGCATCCACGCTTACACCCCTTGTTTTAAGGCCTGTAATCTTACTCGCTTGATCAGGATAGATTGTCTTCTCTCCAAAAGGGGTAATTGAAATGTGTAAGTCTCTAGAAAAATCTCTCAAGCAAAACAGGAGGTTGTCACACTATCATATTCTTGATGTCCATATTGAATGGCAAGCCATAAAGAAGAGGATTGTACGTAAGCAACCACCTCAGGAACCTCTTCAAAAAGTTTCCATTCCGCCGCCCTCTCGGTGTATCAATACTCGGACCGCACTGCAGTTGTGATCGGAGTCTCATAAATATTTTTTGCCTAAGATTCGGCGTAACCAATCAACACATTTCCTCCATGTTCCGGAAGACCATGAGGCAAACCATCCGATCTAGGTGAAATTACGTCATCTTCATCAGGAATGTGAAAACCTGTAGCCCGTTGTTCTGCAACTTTGTTCTCTGTCTCCGGTCTCCGCAACATTCTTACCTTTATCGGGTTTTCTTTGGGGTTGTGTTTCTTGATGATCATCAACTTGTTCATCATCATCAATTCCTTCTTCTTGTCTTCCAACTCTTCTTTGTTCATCTTCTTCTTCTATGCCGCATCCTTTATCTCTCGCTCCCAAATTTTTCTTACCTCCTCCTCGAGGATCGAGAGTTTTAGAAGTAGAAGGTGTTACCTCCATCTTCTTCTTCTTTTTAGCTGCATTGTTCCTGGCACAAGTATAAAACTTATAAGCCTAATACTTCGAACAATATAGGAATACAAAATATATGAAATATGTATTTGAAATACCAAAAATTTATCAACAAATCAACAGGTTCGGCTTACCCGAAGTAACACAAATTAGCCGAACTATGTCTTAAACTTTTAATTATCATATATACAGAGAGTGTTTCGGCTTATATGTACAAAATACTTCCAAGCCGAACATAAATATTCTGACACAAAACCATAAGTATCAAATAAGCCGAATCCATATTTATGAATTAAAACCATTATTCTAGCGCATAACGAGTTCATAAAATAAGTCGAACCCCTACACTTGCATAATTTTTGAATTCTAACAATACATATTTGGCTAAACACAAATAGTATCGAATAAGCCGAATCTATATTTAGGAATTTTAACATATATTCTACGCATAATAAAATCGAGGATTGAGCCGAACCTATACACTTGAACAATGTATGAAATTCTACCAATACATATTCGGCTCAAAAATAATTGTATCGAATAAGCCAACCCTAAATACAAGGCTTCTATTTATATAAGTTCGGCTCAAATATAGGATGAATTGTTAAGTCGAACTGTTCATACGCACTTGCGAGTTCGGCTTCAAGAACAGCTTCGCGCAAATCGAACATACTTTTACATCGAACCCTACATTGTAACCGCCGCCAAACCCTAGTTTTTGATGTATTGAATCTATTATACCAATCAAAAACATCAAATACGAGATGGGTTTGTAGAACTTACCTTCTTATTCTCATTTCAGGGGTTGGTTCTTCACTTTGTTCTTCCGTTTCGATTTGTGGTTGGATTTCACTTTATTTTTCAGTTTATACATCTTCATCTTCAATTGGTTCTTCAGTTGATCTCTTAGAACGCGTTACCTTATTACGACGACCCATTATATAGTTCAGTTTAATCGATGATCAAATTTTCAAGAATCGATGATTATCAGTTTCACAGCGATGCAATGAAAAAAAATGGTGAGGCAGACAGAGGCATATGAGAGGAGGAAGAAGAAGACTTGACTTTTTTTGAAACTGATTTGATAAATTGATTTTAGGTTTTTGTATTAGGGTTATGGGTAGATTAGTAATTTAAAAGGCTTAAGGGTATATAGGTAACTTAGCTACCCATAGGGTACCCCTTATAAGGTCACCCAAGATGAGACTATTGTTTTGTATGCCCTAAAACAGGGTTCTCTGAAAATATCAAACACAATTCATTGCATTATAATTTATTTGCACTCTAAAGGAAAGCCCAGGCCCAAGAAAATCTTAAGTTCGATAGTAAGGCAATCTTTGAAAAATCAAATGTGTTAAAACAAGAATGGGCATGGTTAAAAATCCTTGGCGCATTGAGATTCCTTTTACAGCTTTGGTGGACAATATGGCCCGAAAAAATGATCTTATGGTGCAAAAAGAATGTAGTGTTAAAATATCGTACATGTAGTTATCATGCGAAGTGGTATCATCGTACAAGAGCGGACTATTTTCGCACGTAGCATATCCAAGATGACGGAACCAATGACGTCACGAACTCATGAGTAAAGTGTGAAGTTTGTGCGATGTTTAAGAGCACGTGCGAGAATATCCAATGTAAGCGTGCGAGGGCATCGCACGTTAGATCAGAAAATATAGGCTTTCTTAGCTGTCCTCCACTATGTAAACTCTTATATATAGGGCTAATCACCCTTGTGTTAGGGAGATCTTTTGAGAGCCGAGGTAGAACTTTGAGAGAGAGAAAGTTATTTGCACCCCAAGTTAGGGTTTTATCTTCTCTCTTTGTATTGATTTCTAAAGTTTAATAAAATTCTTATATGAGTTCTTCATCATGATTTCGCAGTTTGATTTATAGATTACTCAAAGGGTGTAGTTATGGGATTTCCCACTACTATATTTTGGCGCTAGAATACAGCTTGTGAAAGGGATTACACCTTCTTGTGAAAGTTTTAAGCTGATTTTTCGAAAATTTCTTGTTGATTCTTGTTTTCATGAAAGATTTTGATTATTTTCGTTAAGTTTTAGTATTTATGTTTCACTAACTGATAACACAGTTTACGTTTAGGAAGTAAGTTTTGGGTTTGCATAAGTTTGTGAGAAAAGTGTTATTTTAGGAACACAAAATGGTGAGATAGCCATCTGCAGGAGATAATCCAACACCAATTAGGAGGAGTTGAAGGATTGCAGGTAAGAAGAGGCGAAATTGCAGAGACATCAAGAATGGGAGAGAGGAACAACAGATCTCGACCGGTCAGATCTCATATCCAGCAGGAACCAAGGGAGGACGAGCAAATAAACTATGATTAAGTAAGTGTTCACATTAATGATACAGACACCGCAGAAGAAAATGAAGGGAGAACACAGGAGGAAGGAGCAGTAGGAGAAAACGAGGAGAACATGACCATTGCAGAACTCAGGCAAAGACTGGCAGATGGAAAAATGAGAGAAGAAGAAATGCGTACGAACATGACACGCCAAAATGATGAACTAAGAGAGGAGAACAAAAATTTCTGGAACAAAGGTCAAAAACTAGATCCAGAACAACGCGTGCGAGCTCAAGATCAAGGACAAGTAGAAGTACCTCCAGACGTAGCAGATCTGGTAGCCGAGGGAATGCGCAGAGATAATTTTTAGATAATAATTTGGCTAACAATCTTCAGATAGGCGAAAACATACAAGAAGAGCACGAACAAAATCACGAGGAAGATCGATATGTACAGGTAGGAGAAAATGAACTCAGGCAAGGACGTCGCAGAGAAGATAGACCGGAGCGAAACGGAGAGTATAACCAGTATCCAAGATGAGTCGAACAGGAGAATGACCCGGAGCAAGCAAGGATGATACTCCATGGAAGAGAAATTTTGAGATAACAAAATGAAAGAGATAGAGCCGCCCAGAGCATGCACCTGGATGAAATAGAAAGGCGAAGAATAAGAAGAAAAGAGGTCGAGCAACAGAAATAGAGGAGGCAATGTGTTAAAACATGCACGAAACGAGACGGAGGCAAGAACGATTCAAAAGACCGATGCAACAACTGGAGAACCCATAATCTAATGATGAAATTTTAAGAGAAATAACGGAACTAAGAGAATTAGTGACAAAATGGAAAGATGGAGGAAGAAGACAACTACAAGAAGTGATAGAAGAAGTAGCAAAGACACCCTTCGCACGACGGATACAATTAGTAACGAAAAAAATGCATATTACCCACATTTCCTAGCATCTTTGTCTGGATCTACATGTGCGATCCAGCATATAAAGACATACAGCTTAGCTCTGTTATAATATGAGGACAACGATGCGGTCCTTTGCAAGTATTTTCCAGCGAGCCTCGCAGGAGAATCCTTGAAATGGTTCGATGGACTGCCAGTAGGTTCAATAAAATCATTCGAGCACTTGCAGAGTTTGTTCTTGGGACAATACATTAGCAACAGTATGCAAAGACCAGGAATTGAGAAAGCGTTTAGCCTAAGAAGGAGAATAAATGAAAGCTCACGAGCTATGACCAATAGATGGAGGACAATGAGTAAGCGAAATGGCAAGGAGAGTGGATGAAAGAAATCTCATCTTAGCATTCATCAATGTATTGTTTCCAATCGACTTACTCGTTTACACAAATATTCGGGATGAAAGACGAATAACGATGGCAGAGTCGCTGCGAGTACCGAGAAGAGTATATCGCTCTTGAAGAAAAGCAAAGAGATATGGAGTCTTACCCGATTGCGGTTACAAGCGAAAAGGTAGGAAATGCGAGTCTATTACCAAGGATGGCGAACGCTATTGCGAGCACTTCGCATGGAAGCAGAGAAAAATTAATCATAGAAGATCAACAAAAGCAGGTAGCCATGAGTAGCAGAGACCAAGAAATGTATGAGCAAGAGTACAGAGAGAGGCAATACAATAATCATGGAGGAAGCAGCAAGGTTGCAAGATTCGACAATCATGGATAAGGATACAGAGGAAACAAGAGATATTAATTATAATCATGGCGCGAACTACAGAGTCCATGAGGAAGTCAGGATGCCACCTCTTAACACAACAATGAAAAAGTTTGGGAAGTCGTTATATTAATGGAAGAGATAACGCCACCACCTAATCTAGGGCAAGAACCACCATCTGGAAGAAGAAATAAGAATTATGTGCTTATCATCGTTTCCATGGCCACACAACGAATAACTGCAAGAACATACAACGAATCATATTAAGAATGATTGGACAAGGAAAGCTTAATCACTTTCTAGCTACGCCACTAACACCACCACCACCACCACCAGAGACAACCAAAAACAGGCGGACAATCGTCAGGTGCGGACAAAGGAAAGAATACCTTTCGATAGAAGTGGGCGTGAATGCCAAGAATCTACAATGTCCTCTAGTGGTTAAGTTATATATAATACCAAAAGAAAAAGTGGATAAGGAAGAAGATGAAGAGGATGTCACATGGGAGATAAATAAAATATTAATTGACTCCGGGAGCTCGATGGATATTTTGTTTTATCATGCATATAAGACAATGGGAGGAAAAGATGAAGACTTGATTCCTTCAACTTATAAAATATACGGTTTTAATGGATCGGCCAACAAGCCAAAAGGAGAAGTTACTATGCGAATCCCTCTTAAGACAATCTCTACGTAAATAACCTTTGTGTAATGGACGTCGAATCTCCATACAATGCATTAATTGGAAGACCGTGGTTACATAGCATTCTGGTTGTGGCTTCCACATATCATCGGTGTATTAAGTTCCCATTACCCCAAGGCGTTGGAATCATCGAGAGGAGACACTAATGAAGAAAAAACATGCAATGAAATTGATGTGGAGAAAAGTGAAGTGCGTGCGAGTAAAAGAAGAAATTGGAAGCATGATGCGAGAAGAAAACAAGCGGATACGAAAGATTGATGGTTAATTTCATAAAAAAGAAGGAGAAGTTAATAATTACCATAAAAGTGAGGAATCATCATAGGAAGAAGATGCTGGGATAAAAATGGAAAACGAAGAAGGGACTAGCACTGATAAAATTCACAAGAAGGCAGTCAAAGGAGAAAAAAGGCATGAATACGCAAAGCAATCCAAAGGGGGAGAATTCTAACCAGGAGAGTTAGTTATGAGCGAAATACCACCATATCACAAACAAGGGAGAAAGAAGAAAGGGAAAGTAACATGGGCTGGACCTTATGTGGTGAAGAAATATGTTGGTGATGGGATGTACAAGTTAATGGAAAGAGATGGAAGAAATATGGAGAAAATGGAGAGTAGGCATTATAACGAGAAATATCTAAAGCAGTATTACGGTTATAATACGCGACAACGACAATTCAAAGGTACTACCTATATGCGAAGCAGGTGAAGAAGTAAAAGGAGTAAAATAACAAATAGATTATTCTAAAATATTAGTAAATATTCCTATGTGTGCGAATAAAGAAGAGAAGGAAAAATCATCATTTTACGAGCAAAGGTTATTAAAAGAAAAATTCAATTTCTTTTTAATGAATACTTCTCAAATGTAAGCAACAGAGGAGGCAACGATAAGACCTCAAAATAAGACCTCAGTAGGGGGAAACAAACTTTAAAACCTCTAATAGGGAGGCTAGGTATCCAATCGTGGCGTGCACCCTAGTTCGCACTTGTGCAAGAGGAAATATAAATAAGCCCTAATGCGCGTCATAATTGGGGAAAACCTAGTAATGCATGGCTCAGGCGAAAACCATACCAACCCTGAAACCTAAGTTGTGGATATTGGGGGCTAAATAAAAACCCATCCGATAGATACTCCTTAGTCGAAAGAGTAAGGTACTAAGTTCTCTATCATGGAGTGTAGAAACTCAACCAGGGCGCCGAGGTACACGGTTGAGTCAAGAGTGTCAGGGACGTCTGAATCGTACCTCGCCACTATTGACAAGTCCTGTCCATGATACACTCGGTCCTCAAGAAACCCCACTTAGGGTGCAATCTCGAAAGAGGCCGTGAAAACAACTGGTTGTTGCATCAGTGGAGGGGAGGAGCCCACCCTAACCCGGTAGGGGTACGCCTCCTTGAAGGGGCAACCAGGAGGAAGATAAGGACGGCACCCTACATTAGGGAGTTGAATTGTGTCAAAAGACTTCAATATCATGGGACTATAACTCAAACAAGAGTATAGACCTATCATATTGGTTCATGAAAATATCCCGCAGAGGCAATAATACGAAAAATGATAAGGCGAGATCAATGGGTCATTGAGCAAAAGTGTAAAGACCACCTGCGGTTTCATCGCACGACCAAAATGAATACCCTGGGGCAAGAATAAGTCCTACTAACAGGGGAGGCTGATTAAGACCTCCACTTAGGGAGGCTCAATAAGACCTCATGAACAAACACAAAAGACATCACTAACATTATTTTTGCAGGGTGAAATAAAAACAGATGCAAAGGTATGATCAAAACATAAAATACAACCATGAATGATTTTGAATTACAAAGGTATTATACATAATTGAGTACTTAGCAGAGGCAATTGCACTCCCGCGAATAACAGAGGCAAGAATGGGATTATAAATACAACAAGGTTATGTTATTCGCGCTAGCGTGATATCCTTATGTTAAACATAGTAGAGGTAGATAATTCGCATACATATGATAGACTCATGCAAATATTTTTATATTCGCGCCAGTAAGTTATTTCTGGACTAACATACATAAATTATTAGAAAGGAAAGTGCTTTGATTTGGTAAATAACCAGAAGAAGAATAAAGAAGCATAAATAGGGAAGGAAGATGACATCTATTATATACCTGAAGAATAACCAGTATATGTACAATACAGAGAACATAAAAGAAGGAGAAAAAATGAACGACTACTTCTCGCCAGCATTATCTTCATCAACCTCAGAATCATGATCTTCTTCGTCGGAATCTCCATATTCAACATCACTATCGGAAATGTCGGAAGTTTCTTCATTATCTGAAGGATCCTCAAACTCATAATGCGATGAAAAGGGAATGTCATGTTCAGAGCAGAGCTCGCCCACTTCCTCTTTAACAGCCTCGTCACGTATGCGAATTGCATCTTTGGTTAGATTGGTAACGGTGACTTGGAGCTTTTTCTTGAGTCTGCGACACTTGGCATCACGAGCTACAAAATTCGATTCTAACCTTTGAATTTCCGCATTGGACTTCGCTTGTAGACTTTCAATATCTCTCAGATACTTCTTCTCCTTTTCAAGAAATTCCTTCTCGGCAGCTGAAAAGAGGTAATGACAAGGGTCAAGATCGCACGTAAATGATTTAAGAAATGAAAACAGGGGCAAATTTATTAACAAATGGCAATGAGAAACCTTCTTTTTCGGAAATGATGGTTTTAACCAGGGATGCATGGTCAGATTCTAAACTAACACTTGTACCCAACACCAACCTAGCATTATCAAGGACTTTAGCAGCCCATTCAAACTCAGCATTATTCTCAATTAGAAGACGAGAGATAAGTTCATTCTGACGAGGTATTCTTCTCACTTACGACATGATCCCTTTCTATCTAAATATCGAGTAGAGCTTCGTGAAATTCCTTCAAAGCCTTCGCACCATTGGCAATCACCTGATCTTTCTAAGTAATAAGAGTATTCCTTTTCGTTTCTAAAGTTCTAATTCTCTCTTTATATTCACGAGTGCGATGTTGAAAGGTCCTATTGAAAATTAGCATTGGTCTATGATCACAAATCAGAGCTTCATATTTCAGCCTCAACTCCTCCCAACTAAGATTCTCTAAACCACGGAAATTTTCCAAGGAAGCGTTAAGGAGTTCTAAAAGAGCATCATTATCATCAGGAAGATTATCCGCCTCATCGGTCAAATTATAAATTTCTGCAGGTATAAGTAATGGAAAAAATATGAAGACATGACAAATATTCGCAAGATATAAGGGAGCGAAAAGAAAAACACATATTAGCTGATTGTTTCTCTGGCGAAGTGTATCTGCCTCTTGTGTCTAACTCAAAAGTTCCCCTTTAATCTTCGCACACTCAACCTCCAAGGAGTGATTCTTTCTGTACAAGTCAGAGGCAACCGCATGAGAAGCTCGCGCCACCTGTAAGGACAAAAGAATAAGGGAATTCAAAATGGATAAGGTCTAAAGAAGAAGCATTAGCTCAAATTCACGCCAGTTTACAAGAGAAAGAGAAAACATACCATGGAACCCAGAGAAAATAGAAATTCCGGAGATATGGCTGAGGAAGATCCTCGCAGAGAGTCATGACTCAAAGTGGGAGCATTGCATATGGAAGAAATCATTTGACAGGTGCGGGCTAAGTCATCATCACCAACAGCTGCGAAGAAGTCTTTGAAGATGAGATACAGTTGGGCCATAGGGGAAGCTGAAGTAGACTCATCAGGGAATGGTAACTCATTTCCCTGAGAGCGAGGAACTAAAGGAGTAGGAGAAGAGGTAGTAGAAGTAATCTTTCTTTTATTCTTGGGGTTATCCTTCTTATTGACATTCGTCACATAGGACTTAGAAACAACCATCTTACTCTTGGCTTTCGCTCGAGAAGGAGATTGTTCTTCGCCCGCAGAAAGATCTTCATTATCGAGCCATCAATATCTAAGTCGTCCACCTTCGCATCACGTATAAAGATAAGAAATAGAGGCAACAATATTGTTAAAATAAGACTAAAAGTATTTCTTACTTCATCGGTGATCGAACGTAGTGCTTTCAGTGTGTCCTGCTTTTCGAGACCTAAAGTCTTTCTTAAGCTTGGCAATCAAGAGAAGAAAATTGGTAAATCGAGGAAAGGAAAAGTAAATACGTAAAAGCCGGTAAACAAGCGAAGTTAAGAATAGTGTACCACGGCCTCTCGCTTAGTCCAATTGAACTCCCAAGGGGAACAAAGCGGAAAAACCCTCGGGAAAAGGATTTACCGACTTATCAATACCAAAACCAATAATGTATGGGACTTCAAGAATGACAGGATAAACATTCCAACGATTGTCATTGGATTTACGTGCGGTGCGATTGGTTGTATCGTGAAAATCAACATATCGCTTGATCTCGTCTTTTTCGCAAGACCATCTTTTCTTACCAAGCGAATGGCCTAGCGAGACTATTCAGACTTCATGATAACAACATCATACTGAGCGAAAAAACACTCGACTGTATAATCGGAAGGATTGATTTCCATATTAGCATATTCCTCTTCCAGTATTCTCCGGACAAAAGTGATCCCAACCCGACCAGCATGTCAAGCGAATTCGACTATGATCCTAATGACATCACCACTTAATTGATAGATCGCACATTTAAACTTTTCATGCGATAAGATTTGATAAAACAAAGGAATTCGCGGGTTGAAAAGAGGAATGGGAAGACCGCAAAGCAGTTGCCCAACTGAGATAATAACTTTCTGATTATCCCACTGATAAGACTCAAACCATTTAGGGTTAAGCGTTAAAGTAGGTCCTGCTGAAGGAGGAGCATGTAACTTAAAACCTTGGTCTCTAAGTTCAACCTACAATCTCTCAAACTGTTCCACCATTCTCCATCCTGCCTTGTGACCCATTGATATTTCTTAATAATGGGATTATAAATATAGGAAGAGGATCAAGATAATGGAGATGATCAAGAAAGCGAGAGGGGAGAGTAAACGAAAAATTGAAGCAATGTGAGAAAGGATCAGGAATCAAGATCGAACAAACAAAAACAAAAAAAAAACTGCGAGCAGTTAGAAAGAAAAAGCTGCAGAGACTGAATAGGAAGGAGAAGAATAAAAAGAAAGAGATGAAAATGAAAAAAGGGTTTATAAAGGATTCTCTTTCCCTTTTCTCGAAATCTCACACATTAATGGGTGAGAAGATATGAAGAGACAGTTGAAAGGGTTAATCGCGATGTGTCGAGAGGAACCGATGAGAGTAACACGTGGAACAATCCAGCCCGAGATCCCGGATTATTGTCTGCTAAGGAATAAGAAAAGTTATTAGGGTGCGGCAAATGGCATGTAAAGGTGTGAAAATGATTAAGAAAAATTTCTCTCATCGCTCTTTTTTCGACAAAGATCGCTAAGAGAAGAGGAAAATGTAGGGGTAAAATATCGCACATGTAGTTATCATGCGAAGTGGTATCATCGTAAAGGAGCGAACTAGTTTCGCACGTAGCACATCCAAGATGACTGGAACCAATGACGTCATGAACTCATGAGTAAAGTATGAAGTCCGTGCGAAGTTCAAGAGCACGTGCGAGAATATACAATGTAAGCGTGCGAGGACATCGCACGTTAGATCCGAAAATAGGGGCTTTCTTAGCTGTCCTCCACTATGTAAACTCATATATATAGGGCCAATCACCCTTGTGTTGGGGAGATCTTTTTGAGAGTTGAGGTAGAACTTTGAGAGAGAAAAAGTTATTTGCACCCCAAGTTAGGTTTTATCTTCTCTCTTTGTATTGATTTCTAAAGTTTTATAAAATTCTTATATGAGTTCTTCATCATGATTTCGCAGTTTGATTTCTAGATTACTCAAAGCGTGCAGTTGTGGGATTTCCTACTACTACAAAGAAGAAACTTGAATTAACTTATTATCAAAGTAATATGTATTTCCTTTAACTAGGCTTTACATATTAAGATCTTTGATGGATACTAGTACTCTTTGAGCACGCTCATTTGAAAGTGGAAAACTGTAAAGTCTTTTTTATTTTTTTATCTAAAAGGTTAAAATTGTATTAGAAAAAGAAAAAAGAGAAACAAGATAAACGACGCTTAAATGTAACAAGGGAAGGTACAAATCAACCCCATCAAACAAGCTACAAGAAGAACACGACAGAGAAAGAAAAACACAACAACATGCTAGACCAGATTAACACATGAAGTCACCAAGGCCCTTATAACTTCTTCTTGGGAATAGGGTTCTTTACCCTCTACCCAAATCTTTATTGTTAGGACCCAAATCATTGACTAATTACGAGGAGTGATATATATCTACAGTACGACCAAAGATGGTTTTACCCTCAACTTCTTTGCCTCCACGAGCAAGACCTAGAGAGGAACTAAACATCGCAATTTTTTTTTTCTTCATATTTTGTTGTTTAGTCATTGGTACCCATCGGGACACTTCCTCAACTGACTTCAACTTCTCCAAAGAAATATCTTTTCATTCGACTCTTTAGTAGAAATATCACAAATCACTACTGCAATCTCTGTCTCATACTCAGATTCTTTGCTCGTATCTTCACCACTATCCCCATCATCTTGCTCTTCAAAACCTTTAGTTAATTATCTTTGCTAGAATTAGCTTCGGTATTTACTAAGGATCCTTGAACAGGATTATTAGTCTCTTATCCTCTTGAAACTTGTTCACTGCTCTTTGGAGTCTCGTCAATTTTAAAAGCTACAGTTAGAACACTATACGGATTTAAACAACAGATATGAGTATTCTTGCGTTTATTACTCCTCTTAATTGAGCTCTTGTTCTTCCTTGTATAGGTTCTACATTCCCTAAAAGGTTCTTCATTTAATTCAGAGACCTGAAATATCAATTGAGTCCCTATAACTTTCCCTCATTGGAAGTAGCAATAGCCATATTTACTCCCTCCTTCCCTAAAATCATATTTTCATCAGCTAATTCAGAAACCATTCCAAGAACATTATTCCCATTCAATTTAAAAGTCACATCCACGAATGCCACCTCCTTAACAGTGCCTTGAGATTCTTCTTTATGATCTACTCCTCCATTAGTTGTCTTGTTCAATTTTGGGATCCATATATTCTTGCAGACCTTCCTAACCTTTGGACATTTAGAGATACAATGTCCAAAAGTAACACAAACCAGCACCGACGAGGCTTTCATGTGTATTCAACTGAGACATTAAATTCTTTACCACCATACGAAACAGGAATGGTGTCAGGAAAATCGTTGTTTGCCTCCATCTCTACACAAACTCTAGCATACCTCATTCTTGTTCTATTTAATGTATGCAAATCTGAAAACAAAGGAACCTCCACAACACTAGCAATCATACCTAACCCTTTTTCATTACATAAATGGATTGGGACATTCCTCAAGTTCATCCATACAAGCACAATTTTCATTTCTAAAATATCTTTTTCGATGAAGACTTGCCAAGGATGAATCGAAAATAATGAATTTGCTCTAGTTACAGACCCCAATTCCACAGCAAGAACTGTATCTGAAAAGTTGTTGTTGGCAATAGCTCGCTTAGCTTAGCTAGATTTTTGTACTTGTTAGTTATAATTGTTTTGGTGATTTCTTTTGGTATAATATTCTATTTTTTAGTCTAAAAATAAATAATCAAGTGCAGCTAAATAGGCATTCGTTTCACATTCTCAGGTCAAGCTATATTCTCAGCCATCGACAGTTTTTTTTTTTTTGTTAAAAATTAGGAACGAGTTCAATTTTTAAATCGCTAATACGTTAATCCGCTGTGGTCTTGTTCAAATCGTTTTGTTAACTAATATTGTTAACTGAGAGTGATTTCGCTATATTGGCTGGATCACAATTGGAATTTTTTAAAACTGAAAATATACTTTCATTGCGTATCTTAAGGATTTTCTGATTTGATAATTACTTGTTTTCCAAACAAGCCTTCGTCATAACACGATAAATAGTGAAGGTTGTAATCTTATAAACTACACCTTAAATCTCTTGTGTGACCTAGTTTTAGAGCACTGCTCGGTCGAACTCACAAGCGTTGTAATCTCAAGCTTGTTTGTCAATATTAGTGATCAAAACTATAAGTCTTGATTTCTAGTCTACTTATAGATGTCTCGGACTAGGATAGATTGTGTAGTTGAGCATTAGACTTCATGGGGTTCATCATTTGAAGACGAAGAACTACTAAGGAGAGCTTGTGTAACTTCATCAACAAAAGGTATGTGGATACTTTTATACATGAGTTATGCTAAACACAACTTACGTAAACATAAATTGATATAAAAATATTGTGACTTTTACACATGAGCTTTAACCGTATCATCACTTCATGATACTTAGATAAATCCTACCAAAAAGTCTAGAACATAATTCCACTAAATCAAAAAGCCAAACAAACCATAAGGAATAATCACAATACGAGACTGAAACATAAAGTTAATGAAACGTTTATCTCATATATCAAGAGTACTCATACATGCATACTAAATATTTTGTTTATAAAACATAAACAAACATTATTATATGTGACTTACATATGGGCTACACCATCACAACTTTCTCATGATTTGGATATAGAAATTACGAAGGTATGATCCAAAGATCAGCCTATACTCAAAAGTCATTAACCATAAAGAAGTGAGCCAATATATGAAACTCGAAACACAATGGTTTATCTCATAAAATCAAATGCAATGCACCTTAAACATTCAACAGAAAATCAAGTATTCCAATTACCTCAATTTTGTAGGAAACGAAATTACGAAAACAACGTACAAAAAATGAGGTCATTCCGAGTTTGTACGAATAAGGTATGAGCAAAACAGATTGTACACTCCTTTGTATGGACTAACTTGTGACCGGTTACACCTTGCTTATCAAAGTAGGTTGTGACCGGTTACAACATGAATCCACACTCAAAACTTTTTTAGTCATAACTTTTGCATACGATGTCCGAAGTACGTGAGTTTTGGCTATTTTTAACCGTCTAAACAAGAGCTACACATATATGACTTATAGATATCAACATCATGAACTCAAAATTACCGTTTCGTCAAATTCTAAATTATGGATAGATAAGGTACGGGTAAAGAAGAGAAAAATCTCCTCGAAGATATTAATTAGTCATATAATAACCGAGAGGTCATGTGTTTTC
The DNA here is from genome assembly GCA_023531295.1 of Papaver armeniacum. NCBI lineage: Eukaryota > Viridiplantae > Streptophyta > Magnoliopsida > Ranunculales > Papaveraceae > Papaver > Papaver armeniacum. The sequence continues at coordinate 127,887 of JAJJWW010000988.1, read as the reverse complement.
TCACATTTCAAAGGATTGAGCATAAAGGTGAGCATGCACATTCCAACACAACTAGGTTGTGTTCAGTTGATCTTTGTCTTATTCGCCACGAGTGACTAAGACAGAATCATCATTCTTGACCTCTTGCTTTGTTTGATTTCTCTTATATTTCTTATTTGACTTGTGATGAAGTGTGTCACTATTACAACATTCATTTGTACAAGAGACTTTAGACAACAAGATGTCTTTTTTTAGTCTTTCAAGAAAACTCTCAAAAATATTATCACCAACATTTATCAATTGAGTGTCATTCTTGTTGCTAACTTTTGGTCCCTCTTTCTCTATGGAGGACTTCGGGACCCATTTATAGATGGGTTTCGCAAGAGCGTATTTCTCCTTCATACCATTAAGACCATTGCCCTTTTGGATACTTTGCGAAACACCCTTTCTCCAATTTGGAACATCAGATCTTGTCTTCGCGTTTACAAAGTCATATCTATAATCGGGTCTTTTATGAGATGACCTTGTTGAGAGATAAGAAAAACTTGAACTATCATTATAATAGTTTTTTTCCTATACTTAGGACAATAACGATCAAATTTCTTTCGGGAGCAAACTTAGCCAATTCGTTTGATACAAAAGAAAGTGCATCATGTATCTTACGAACATTGCATCGATCCCTATTGCAAGTGTCCTTTATTACCACAAAAATAACAAAGCTTAGAAACATAAGGAGTGTGAGTTTTAATATTATCTTTTTGTGGATCCAATTGAATTGAGCTCGACGAGTTTTGTTCTTATTATTATCTTTGTCCAACATTGTTGCTTTCTTGACATTAGAAGAGGTGCTTTCTTTGATAGTCGCACTTGAAGAATTTGGTTGATCATGATTCTTAGGCTTGACATGCTTTACTTCTTTACAAGAAATAGGAGCATCTTTGACATCAGTAGAAGCCTCTGGTTGAGAAGAATTTGTAGCTCTGACAAATTTTACCTCTTTGCTAATATTTGAAGCATCTAATCCCTTATAGACCAATCCTGGTGTATCAAATTCAACTTTTCTTCTTCTGAAGTCTTGATTTTATCAAGAACACCAGTAAGATCAGCCTTAAGGCGTCTTTTTCATGAGAGATATGCACCTTCTTTCTATTCAAAACTCTTTTGTTGAGAGTTAATCCTTGCTTCAGATCCAACAAGTTTCTGTTCCAACAAATGGACTTTTTCAAGAACAGTGTCACGCTCTTTCTCAAACAATTCTGTTTGAGATAGACTAGCACTTGTTTTGTTTTCAAGACCCTGTATTTGTTGAGAAGCATCTTCCATCAACTTTTCGTGATCTTGACGAAGCCTTTCACATTCAGTAGTTATTACTTTCAACTTATCCTGAAGTTTCTCAATTAGCTTATTAGAGATATTTAGGCTATTTTTGTAAGTAAGTAATTTCTCTGAGAGTTGTTCAAAAACCTCTTGTGATACGTTAACTGAGTCTTTCATTAATTTTCGCCTTCGCTTGTTCTTGTTTTGACTCATGTCTTATAGGTTGGATCGTACCAAACACAGATTGTTAGATATTTTCGTGTTTTCTCGCTCTAAAACCAATTAAAAAGACGAGGGTACCCAAATACACCACAATATTTTGAAATCAACCTATAAGTCATATACCTAGTGAGATTGTCTAAGGAAGAAGTCGAGACAATACGACAACAAGATATTTACTTGATAATAGTTACGGTAATAAAAATGATTGACTATTAGGATGAACGCAGTGATATCCTCCTTCAAACGGTAGAATGCAGTGATATCCTAATCTCAACCACACACTTCTATCCTAATCTCAACCACACACTTCTACCTAGAGAGAAATTGAGTAAATGTAGACTAGAAAACAAGGTATAGTTTGACAACTAAATTTGACAACAAGCTTGAGATAGAAACACTTGTGAGTTCGACCAAGCAATGTTCTAAAAATATCCCCCTTTGTCAATTTTAGTGAAAAAACTATCAATATATATGGATTAAAAAATAAAGTTTCAAAACTCCAGAATCCACCATGCTTGATTTCTTTGGTTTTTCAACTACTTGAATTCTTCGTAACTTCAAGTTGCAATGATTCTGAACGTGTTCAACTCAGCATCGTTGTTGTTGAAGATCCATAACGATAATAACTTTGAAAAATATTTTCAATTGTTGTTATACAAAAACATATTATTATTATTATCTTCTTCAAAGTTCAATTGTATCACCACTTTGAGGTAATACGACTGATGATATGTTTCTACCCCCTTAATCAATACTTACATATTTTGCATAATAGGTGAAATCTGTAGATATTGATTCAATCCCCTTACATAATGATCCATAAACCATATGTATGTAGTGCAAAACTACTAATTAGTTCTCCCCCTTTTTGTCAACAAAAATTGGCAAAGGTACGAAAACTATGGGATTGTAATGAACAATCAAAAGATATTTCAAGACTTAAAGGAAACACATATCAACTTTAATTTAGATGATATCACAGAGTATAAAATACTTAGCACTCATCTAGTAGATTTAAGATACAAACATCCCCTGTAAATTCTACATCTACTCTCCTCACAAACATATAGCGATTAAGCACAAGTTCATTTAAGAACTCTCCCCATTTGATGTCAATATTCCAAAGAGAACACCATTAGTGACCTTACTTTAATAAAAAAATAAGGATTTTGTCGGACAATAACAAATCACGTGGATTTGTATCCTGAACATCGATATAAATTAATTTCAATGCCAGTTACGAACAAGGAGATAATTTTAATCGGTATGACTCAACATAAGAAAATCTTACGGAGTAATAATACATAAGTGTGATCATGAGTATATCAATATTGCGAAAAATTCTCACAAAGTTTGTTCTATTTTTAGTTTGCAAAACTTAATAGATTTAACTTCTGAGCATATATGAGATATCAGTTCAATTTACATAAAGTAAAGGACACATATATCTCATAAGAATTTGCAATACATTAAACCAATAATGATTAAATACTGCAAGTTCATCTTCCAAAAAATCTATAATTTAAATAAATAAACCTAAACACACTGAAGCTGAAAGTCGTTGGAAATAAATTGTGTAATCACAATATTTATTATACCAAACCCTAGTTATACTTCATGAATGCAAGAATAAATTCTCACAAAAAGTTTCCTAAAAAAATGGACCAAAAGAGTTTACTCTGAGATTCCCATACTATTCTTATAATTTATGTATTTATCAAGTTCCTCTTAAATAAGGTCCAATCTGGATTCAACAAGTTCTATATTCTTCTCAATATTCTTTGTAGAGGATTGTAGTTCACAGCACAGAGCTCGAACTTGTTCTAACACAAGTTCAACTTAAGACATAATTTATCAAATTGAGAACCCGACTGATTGTCACAAGGTGTAGTGTCACACTTTCCTTGACATGAATCATTCTCCAATGATTCAAATCGGATTTTCTTTGTAGGAAATTGCACGGTCCTGACTTCGTCCTCCTTTCTTGAAAAGATTGAAGAATACATGGTTATTGTACCCTAAGTTGATTCGGAAATAAGGATACTTTTGTGAAATCTGTTACAAAACCTTGATATATTTTAGAGGAACCTAGTGAGTTTATTACCTTTGCATTGCGTAGTTTTTTCTTGAAACTGTTGATTGATCTTCGCAAATTGTGAATTAGAGGAACCTAATTCTTGTTAGAGGAACCTTGATAATTAGAGGAACCTAATTCTTGTTATAGACTTTACCCTAGACTTGATTGTTATAGCCTTTACCCTAGAGCTCGAACTTGTTCTAACACAAGGTTCAACTTAAGACATAATTTATCAAATTGAGAACCCGGCTGATTGTCACAAGGTGTAGTGTCACACTTTTCTTGACATGAATCATTCTCCAATGATTCAAATCGGATTTTCCTTGTAGAAAATTGCACTGTCCTGACTTCGTCCTCCTTGCTTGAAAAGATTGAAAAATACATGGTTATTGTACCCTAAGTTGATTCGGAAATAATGATACTTTTTGAAATCGGTTACAAAACCTTGATATATGTTAGAGGAACCTAGTGAGTTTATTACCTTTGCATTGCGTAGTTTTTTCTTGAAACTGTTGATTGATCTTCGCAAATTGTGAATCATCATGTTCAACTCCTTTTAAAGTCCTGACTCTTCCCTTTTTGTACCTTTTCTTCTGCTTTTAAAATAATGTAGTTGTAGAAGAGTTAGACTTTGAACCACTTTTATCCTTTGGATGAACTTGAATTTTGCAAAATAGACATTGAGATATGAATGTTATCTCCTTGTTATCGATCCGAAATTCCTCTTGTTTGGGAGAGTTTTTCAAGACTTTAAAGCATGGAGACTCGTGCTTGACTACTCTTATACGATTTTTTCGAAAATAACGCGTCTTCCTTTTATGAGTAGTAGGATCAGTCGAATAACTTATCTCTTTTTGTTCCTGCTTTAATTTAACAAGTTCATACTATGTACTCTTAATATTTTTAGTCCACATGTCCTTTCTCAATTGAAATTCATCCTTCATTGAGCGAATTTCTTCACTCAAGAGATCAATTTTTTCCCGAGGAAGGCATACTTTTCCGTCATCAATCTGTCCATTATCAACACATGTGAGAAAAACTGTATTGGCTGATCCATCCTCGATAGTCTAAGATTTCCATCCAAGCTTTAGTTTTATCACAATAATCCTTGTTGGGATACAAGAACTTATTATGACCATGACCAAGACATTTGGAACAGATTAGAGAATCTTTGTATGTTTGAACCTTTTTGTCATTCTTCTTAATTGATGGTTTTTTTAAATGATTTTTCCTTTTTCTATGTCCAAGGGTTTTCTTCATCTGTTGTATAAACAGTCACAAAGTGAAATAAAGGATATTCTCATCTATTTCATTATTTTCTTTGGGACATAAAGATTTTTCATTAGAATTTCTTCCCATATTGGAAACGTAATGACTATCTCTTTTACTGAGTCGTTCAAATATTTTTAACTTTCCAGCCGAGTTATTTCTGGAGATTATTTCAAGGTTATTTCCTTCCACAATGGCATGTTTCTTTGACTCGTATCTTGATAGTATAGATCGAATAATTGTCATCACAATATCCTTTTCAGGAATGGTCTTCCCTAATGCATAACATGCATTAACAATTCCAAACACCTTTTGATTAAACTCATTGAACGAATCCTCAATAGACATACGAAGATTTCCTACTCAAAATTTAGGTTTTGAAGCCTAGCTTCTTTCTTTGAGGTATCTCATTCGAATACGGTTTCTGAGATATCCCAAGTATCTTTAGACTTAGTGCACGAAGTCACAAGGTGCTGAATATCTTGTCTTATGGCGTGGATAATAGCATTTAACCCGTCAGAACTATGCTTTGTAGCACTTATCTTGGTTTCACTATATCTAATCATTTCGCAATAGTTGTCCAGTCTCTAATAACTTTCGGAGGATCATATTCTATTAAAAAAGTTTTCATGTCTCGAAAGTCACGATCTTGTAAAAAGGAACGCATAACAATTTTCCACCATAAGTAATTTTGTCATCAAAGGTCTGGCGGTACATTTATCGAGATTACACTCCTATCCATATAGTCTAATTGCTTCAAACACAGACTTATTAGGTCTTTCACTTGTTTGCCTGCTCTAATACCAATTGAAAACGTGGGGGTACCAAAATACACCACCAACTTTTTCTTAGGCAACATGCATGGACTAAACTTGAATACAATTCCGAGAGTTCAACTTAATGAATTTCAATCAAGGATTTATACGAAGAGCTTAAATCTCGTTCTATCACAATCAAAAAGTTTACCGTGAACCTGATTATTTGCAAGAGTACTAGGACGATTTCAAAAATCAATATCCAATAAGAATCAATCAAGTCAAATCCAACAAACAAGGATGGATATATCAACTCTGATTGGTTTACATATGATTTTTCAATTATAAAGATAAACAATATAATGCGGAAAAAGAAGTAACACAGTGTAATGACCCATCCTTCTAACGATATTGTCCCCACTTAGCCACTGCGATTATCCTAAGCAGTGCGGGGTTTTAACTGGCGTCGATGCAGTCATCCAGCAGCAACTTCCCGGGAGGTCACCATCCCTGGATTGCTCCCGCCCGAGCATGCTTAACTACAGAGTTTTATGCCAACTCTGGAGCCAATTGTGCTGAAAAGGCCTCGGTGTTAGGAAAGGACAAACCATTACTTATATTTATTTCGGACGACCACTGCCAAACATCGGGGTGTTACAATACCACCACCTTAAATTGGATCCGTCCTCGGCTCCAGAAGTTCCCACTTAGCCACTGTGGTTATCCGGCAATGTGGGGTTTTCAACGGCACTACTGGGTTTATCCAGCAGAAGCTTCCTAAGAGGTCACTCATCCTGTGATTACTCCTGGCCGAGCATGCTTAATGAGAAGTTTTTTCCACAACTCAATCAAGTGTACCCATCGAGGCCACGGTGTTACGAAATGACAAACTATTACTTATATTACTTTCGCCGACCACCGCCGAATATCGTGGTATTATACAAAGACACCAAAAATTTTGTTAACGAGGAAACCGCAAATATAGAAAAACCGGGACCTTTTCCAGCTTTTGAGCACCATACTATATTAAGTCACTACAGACACTATCCTACTATCAGAACTCCGAACTGGAATGTAGTTGTGACCGAATTAAACCATCACATGAATTCTGTTACAGTCACGCTTCTTACTCCTCTTGAATCCAAGCAGGACTATACGCAAATGATTCCCTTAGCTAACGTCCTTTTTAGCCTAAGAGTTGTTTGAACTCAATTGAAGACTTTAAACTAATCTGCCTCCCACAGATAAGCCTATTTGTGATTTCCGTTCTGATCAAAGATCAAGGTGAAGTAAGAAATTGATTGCAATAGACAAAGTCTAGCAAACCTAAAAATATGGTCTTATGACTCCCAAAGAGCATCCTAGACTATTATTCACCTCACAAGTCGAAACTTGTGGAATCACAAAGTCTGAGACGAAAATAATTTGTGATTTTTATCTATCTTGTTTGAGTGAGTATCTCAATAATCAAAACAAGATCAGGATACTCGAACTATCAAGATAAAGATAGTTTGGCATGGCTTAATGAATCCCCAGGTACAATCTTTTTGATCGCTAAACCCTAGTAGGGTTTGAAGGAGAGGACGAATCTAGTTTAAAAATATGATACACAAAGATCCCAATTATTAGATAGCTCTGGAACCAAGTAATAATTAATCATCGTTAGACGAAAAAACTTGACTTGAGATTAACATAGCAGGATATACACTCTGGTTAGGATTGACCGCAACCTAACCGTGTACAATGACTAGTTCATGTAGGTTATCCAAAACTATACAATTGAATGATAAGCTTAACCATTTCCATATGATACTTTAAGTCTTTTCTTGAATCACACGTATAATCAAAAATTTCTAGATAGTATTTTTAGAGAGTTGTTCAAATGTCGATTATCTCATAGAAATAATATTGATGCATCTGAAAATATTCGACATGGTAAGTATGTCTATTGTACCTTTTCGTGAATGCCTTTGTATGTGTACCGGGTATGGATACCCTTAAGACAAATAATGAGTTCAGGAACTCACATATCTTTTATGTTTTGCATACCAGGTATGTGTACCGTTTTGGGTATCAAAACCAACAAATCTTTTCTTGTTTGCATAATGGGTATGCGTATCGTTCCAGGCTCACGACTCACAGATTTTTTATGGTATGGATACCGGGTATGCGTACCACAAAGTTTTTTTCAAACTATAGCGACGTACGTGTACTAGGTACATGTATTGCGGCTCCTGACTTATAACAATTCTCCTAGTATGTGAACTTGTATGCATACTGTTCTGTATCCAGATTAACATGTAGTTATATATCTCTTTAATAATCAATATGAAACATTCCCAAATAACATCGATGACTCATATCACTTTTCCGGGATATTTTTAAATGATCAAATCTTGAATCATAATTCAAGTTATGAACAACAAATTGTTCTTCACCAATTTCATCAAGTATGAATAAATGTTCTTAAGTTTATATAGTCATATTTCGAGAAGATATTCAAGATAAACTTAATTCTAAATTTCACGTTATGCATGTACTTGCCTAATTTAGTCATGCGACAATGTCTCAAAGATAGAAAGGTGAAAACTTGAGAAATAGGTGGTTTAGTCTTTAGTTACCTTTTGATGTTGAGTTCTCCAATGGTCATTTTCTCCAATGATCATGTTGATCTTCGCTTTCAACCGGTAGAACGCAGCGATATCCGAATCTCAACCACACACTTCTATCCTAATCCATACTGATTAAATGTAGATTAGAAAACAAGGTATATAGTTTTGACAACTAAATTTGACAACAAGCTTTAGATAACAATACTTGTGAGTTCGACCGAGCAATGTTCTAACAGAATTCTCTTATCCTCCAATAATTCACCAACCCCTCAATTAAACGGAGCTAATTTGATCTATTTTGATCAAACTACTTCAAATTAAATGAAGGACATAGCCCCTGGTCTAATAATTTGAGTATGTCTCAAATTTGTTGGGTTAAAGCCGACGATTTTATGGAGTCAAAATTATTTATAAATCCAACCATCAAGTGGTATGATAGCTGACATGTTCCCTCTCACCACAGAGATATGAGGTTTGAACCCGTAATTTTCAGAAATAAATACCTCAATTAAACGGGGCTAATCTGATCTATTTTGATCAAACTACTTCAAATTAAATGAAGGACATAGCCCCTGGTCTAATAATTTGAGTATGTCTCAAATTTGTTGGGTTAAAGTCGACGATTTTATGGAGTCAAAATGATTTATAAATCCAACCATCAAGTGGTATGATGGATGACATGTTCCCTCTCACCACAGAGATATGAGGTTTGAACCCGTAATTGTCAGAAATAAATCCTTTAGGAGTTATGGATGTTCAATACCAGTATACCAAACTATCAAAAAAACAAAACAAAAGGATTTCTAAATAAAAATATTTAATAAACTTTGCTAGTTTGGGGCCTATCAATATTTTGATCCCAACTAAAAGGATGATAAGGTGTGTCTAAAGTGTCTGAAATACTAAATTACCCTCTACACCAACCTTAATAATCCAGTCATCTAAAACAAAACAAAAACTTAAAATCATTATATTAACATCAAAAAATAAAAATTTATTTTTTTTTTTCAATTTCCATGATAATAAAAAAACTAAAACCTAATCCCAAATAACAATTTTTTTTTTTTTTAGTTTTTCAAACAATATTTTTGGTGACAAACAATTCGAGTGATTGAGTTAAATTACTCTAATCGGTCCTTTTAATAAATGATTTAACTGTAAAAGTATGAAATTTCCTCATCATTTTTTTTTTTGAAAATCAACCAGAATCGGTTGTTATATGCATTTAACATATACAAACTATTATTGATGTTCATCAAACACATCCCAGGTACATATCCGTCGACTGGTTATGATTTATTAAACACTTTATCCGGATCGGTATTGTATATAATCCGATTGTAACCTAAAATATATACATAAAAGTTCTTTATGTAGAAGCGGTGCATAAGTCGTAATACGTGTATGGGCTCTAAGTTTGGTATATCATATATGTTGCTGACTGGATAAAAGGAATACTTTTCTTGCTTTGGTGGATAGTTTCACAAAATCGGAATCTTACCAGGGGTAGTCATATGAGATTCCAAATGACTTCCGAAGAGTTTCAAAATCTAATGTTACAAGGGGGTAGTCAAACAAGATTTTTATGGACTTTCATAGATTTTAATTTGAATGACTCCCGGAGATTCTCTCGAACATCTAGAGATTTGTAGTGATTCTCTAAGAGAATTTTAGAGAGTCTTTGTGACTTGTAGAGACAAAAATGAGATTTATAGGGAAAAAATGAGACTTGTAGAAAGTTTATGCGATTTGTAGAGATAAAATTGTATAATATCCCCTGATTAATTCCAAACATTACCGATTTTTTTTTATTATTCACGTTATAGTAATAATAAAGTATGATGACAACCTAATGAAATATGTGTCTATTGCCAAAATAAACCTCATTGTTGTCCTATGCCTAAATTTTCATTCACTTTATTCCACTCGTCCCACATTTTATTTTCTATGCTATCTCACCACTGATTTTCTATGCGGAGTTTTCCAACAACTTAAAATCGGAAAAAAGAACACATAACTTCTAAAATATATATATTTTTAAATCGATATATACCACAAAGACTCACATAGCCGATTTTAAAATATATATTCTCCAATTTAAAGAATCACTTTATTCCACATTTTGTCTTGATTACCCCTTTCCAAGTGGTTCTTAAGTGTATTACTGCACAAAGACTGCACAAGGACAGAAAAAAAAAAAGGTTCACTCCCATAACTAAAAATCTCCAAATTTCCAAGTTTCCCGAAATATCACCTCTTGAGGAGAGATTTCTACCATGCCTATTTTCAAGAAAAAGTCTCTCCAAATCTCTGAAAACAACAAATCAATGACTTTCAATTCTCCTTCGAATAACAGAAGTGTTGGAGTGACTCTTATGAAATCGTAATCCAATAACATGGAGTTTCAGAGAATTTAAATAACTTGAAAAAAGTCTCTAACCAATAATAAGAGACATTAATAGACTCTCCAAAAGTCTCTATGGACTAACAATATATTTACGAACTCCCCAGAAGTCATTCAAAATCTCATTTGACTAACCCCCTGTTAGTCCATAGAGATTTTTGGAGAGTCTCCTAATATCTCTTGTTATTGGTTAGGGACTTTTTTTATGTCATTTAAATTCTCTGAAACTCCATATTATCGGATTAACATGGGGTTAGTCAATTGGGATTTTTAGAGATATTGAAAGAATTTTTTTGTAAGAGATTTGGGGAGACTCTCTGTAAGTCTATTGATTATGGGAGACTTTCTGAGTGATTTTTAGGAAATCTCAGTGAGTCATTGAGACAAAAATATATAGGAATTTTACCTTACATACATCAAATAAGAAGGAAAAAAAATTCAAAATTTATTTTATAAAATTAATATATAATAAATAATTCATAGATTTAATACAAAAAAAGGAAGAATATAATCAATGAAAAATTATAAATTTACGCGTGCCTAATAGAAATTTTGACTATTTTGTCAACCGAAAATTAAAAAAAAGATTGAACACGAACATAATACATGGGTTGAGATCTCGCATAATGTGGAGTTTCTGGGTTGAGGTCTCGCATAATATTTTTTTTTATATATGCATGAAATTTATTATAGCTTATTTGGTTTGCTATTATCTCTTTATTGTTTATTTTTTTTTTTTTTTTTTTAAATATCCTAAAGTCTCTCCAAATATCACCTATTTTGGAGAGACTTCGTTTAAGCTTTTTATGGTATATTTTCACTTGAAAGTATCTAAAAATCCACCAAACCTTAAATCATTGATTTGGAAATCCAAATCGAATAACAAATAATCCTAAAGACTTTCAGAAAGTCACTATCCAATAACATAGAATTCTAAAGACTTTCAGAAAGAAATTTGGAATGTCTCTAAAATTCCTTATAATTCTCAATTGACTAATCCCATGTAAGATTTCATAAGAGTGACTTCAACACCCATGTTATTCGAAGGAAAATTGAAAGTCATTGATTTGTTGTTTCAGAGATTTGGAGAGACTTTTTTAGGAAAATAGGCATGTTATAAATCTCTCCCAAAGAGGTGATATTTTGGGAGACTTGAAAATTGGGGGATATATATTTTGGGGAGTAGGACCAGTATTTCTATTATTATTTTTTGGTTGAGTCGATGACCAAGGAACCGGCCACGTTTCCCAAAATCAAACTCGGAGGCAACAACTAGAAGATGTTAGCCGTTGGTGAGATAACATAGCAAATAAAATTTTGGATGAGTGGAATACAAAGAATGAAAACTTAGGAATATGACAACAATGAGATTTATTTTTACAATAAGCACATATTTTATTAGGTGTTCATGGTACTTTTATTAACATTATTGCATGCATAATAAAAAGAACTCGGTAGATGTTTTGAAATTTTATACATTTTTTTGTCTCTACAAATCACGTAGATGTTTTACAAAGTTTATTTTCATTTGTCTCTACAAGTCAGAAAGACTCTAAAATATTCTCAGAGAATCATTAAAAATCTTAGGATTTTCAGAAAATCGTCAAATAAAAAGTATATGAACATCAATAACAATTTCATTTGACTATCCTGTTAGATATTACTCGGGACTAGTAAATTAACAGAATATTAGTATTAGCAAGACTTATAAATAGTTGATATGTTGTTGTAGTGTTGTAGTTACATTACTCATACACTTGTCTATTCACCAACAGAGGTACGAACATTAGGCACAGCCAGATCTTATGTGGAACACGTTTCAACATTTTTTTTTTTTGAAACTACACATAGGCTCGTCCTGCCCCCTGGCAGCGTAGCCACCAACTTACTCCCTGGCAGCGTAGCCACCAACTTACCCCCCCCTGAGCAAACTCGGCCCCCATCCCACAGTAAGTAATTACACGAGATCTCTAATGTTTGAGCGGAGACTCGAACTGCTGATCTCCTACTTGAGAGTCAGACTCCTGGCCAATTGGGCTAACCCCAGATGGTCACATTTCTACATTCAAATAGAATTTGTAGGCCAGTTAAACCACGCCAGCAGAGGTACGAACATTAGGCACGACCCTACGACCCTGCTCTAATTCAAGAACATCATCAGCCGAATGAACTCTGTAAATCAACAACAACATCGATTCGTTATTCTTCTCGTCTTCATCATAATTGCAGCAGCAGAAAAAAAGAAAACCCTAGAAATCGTTGGAGCAGGAAGAGAAAAGGAGAAAAATCTAGAGGAGAGAGAAAGTAGATATGAGAAATGATTTTTCTCTCTTACCTTTTGACTATATATACTTGTAAGGCCCCATGTGCGATGCACATGCTTGAATTGGATTCTTTTAACAACACCAAATTTGATAATAATGGAAAAAAAATCTTAAAATAAAAATTTAATATCCTTGTTTGTATTCATTACGTAGATAATTTAAAGAGCTTTCCAAATATATTAATTTTGCAAAAATCCGATAAGTATTTTTTAAAGATATCTAAGTTTTAATTTTTTTGATCTATTTTTAAAACAATGGCAATCCTGTAAATATACAAATATTAACTAAAAGCTTAGTTAATGAGAGTATTATTGTCATGTGAAAAGGCTTCACCAAAATAAGACTTCACCAAACAATTACCTCTTTTCTTTATATTAGTACTAGTAAGGACACATGCGCGATGCACATGCTTGAATTTTACTCATCTAACCATACTAAATTTGAAAGTCATGAAATTTTTTATTAAAACAAAAATTTACTATTCTTATTTGTACTCGTTATGTAGATAATTGAAAGATCTTTTCAAATATATAAATTTTACAAAAATTTGGTATATATTTTGAAAGATATTAAGTTTTTAAAATGTTTGATTTATTTTTAAAACAATGGTATTTATGTAAATATATCAAAAATGGGGACAACTAAGTAATTTAGGGGGTCTCCTACCAAAAATAGCTCTTTTCTTTATATTAGTATAAGATAAGATAAGATAAGATAAAGATAAGATAAGATAAAGATAAGATAAGATGGTCTAAACTAAAATGGTATTTCTGCCACTACAAGGTGACATTACATCATCCATGACATCAGCCTAGGACAAAACAATAATTTTTAGGACCAAACTACTCCCTCCGTTTCTGGGAAAGAGATACTTTCGCTTTTTCAATTTGACCTATTTTTAGACTAAAATGAAGGTTTTACCTATTCACCACCTATGGTTTTCCTAAATGCCACCCACTACTTGGTTTCCTTTTAATTATGAACCCAATTAGTCTAGGTAACCATAACCCAACCTGGTTATCTTCTTGCTTTAGGTTAAACTCTAAAGATCACCGCCCAAGCCTCACAGCTACTGAAATCACCACCCCCGCCGCTTCTCTTATCAGTTGCAAATGAAATGTTTAAAAAACGAAAGTTCCATTAGTTTTTCTTAAAATTGAGCAAGGTCTCATTTTTATACAAAATTGATTCCAAACAGAGGCATACTAGGAATAGGGATGGCAATGGGGCGGGTATGGGGCGGGGACCTTGAATCCCATCCCCTACCCCGTTCAAAAAACCAAAACCCATCCCCTACCCGTTCCCCATAAGAATGGGGCGGGGACGGGTACGGAGAATCCCCGTAGGGGATGGGTTTCCCATGGGTTACCATAATATTACAATAAATATTTAAAATTTTGTAAATAATAATAATTTAAAAATAATTATAATTGTTCAAAGAATAATACTAACCTAAGCAGTGCATTTTAAAATTTTAAGTTTATACTAACCAACTAAAACTAAAAAATAAAGGAAACAATTGATCCACAATTAAGTATTATGGTTCATTTTACTTCTTAGTTCCTCATTATTAATCATCTTCCTCCATGTTAATCATCTCATCATGATCTTCTTCGTTATCTTCCAAAAAAGTTCCTCGATCAGATATAATAGGTTATGGTATGGGGCGGGTATGGGGTGGGGACCTTGAATCCCATCCCCACCCCATCCCCACATCACTACTTTCGGGATTTCCGTACTCGCCTGTTCCCCTTTATACGGGTAAAACCCTAACCCATAGGGCGGATCCTCACGGGAATGGGTTTGGGTGGGGCAAATTGCCATCCCTAACTAGGAACAATTTTTTAATTCTACTTATATCTTTGTTAACTCTTGATCCACTGAAACCAAAAATTGGATTAAATTTCTTTAAGCTCTTGTCGTATGATTAATCAACTATAGAACGAATGGGTTATGTATCAAGATCTATATTCCGTGAATGTTGATTCCAAATTGTTGGTAAAGGTAAAATCAGATTCAAGTTGCTGATCACATCACAGTGATGTATGCATTTGTTCATCTATTCATCATTCAAAAACTATAATTATAAATATTTTCATTTTAAATATTGAAGCTGAAAGAGATATTTTTTTTTTTATTTTTAAATTTTAGGTGAAATCAGAGTAAAAGAATACGACGACCTAATTTTATTTCAAACCCAAGAACTCTCTCAGTCTCTTAATTATCCGATAATCACCGGCAGGCAGGCAACAGCTAAGAGTCAAATACGACACCTTGAAAAGGAGATTATTATCTTTCCACAACCCTAGTTGTTGTGATTACTATTAAAGCTAATCATCCTCTTTTTAGGGTTCTATTTAAATCGATTCCCCCAAATGGTTAAAGTATCTCATGGAGCTTCAATCCGTTAATGGTAATTTATGCCACTCTCAGTTCAATTCAAAGATAAGTTTCTTTTTCTGAATTTCATTAATTTTGATTTTACTTTTAGGTGAGTTATTCATTTCCCACTACCAAGAGTGATGGTGAACAGTTGTAGATGTTTGTTTTTTTCCTTGATTTGGCTTACAGAGTTTTACTTTACTAACACAAAATTATAAATTTTGGGGTATATGTTTTCGATTTACATCCTGTGGATGATTTCAGTGAGGAAGCTTTTAATCTTTGTTAGTCAGGTAATTCTTGATTCCATCACTTTACATGAGCCAAATTGGTAAATGGGTCCATTCATTGAGTTCATGAACAAAGCCATATATTCAATGCTTATGAAGAACTGCTTATTAAAGATATATATGAAATTGTTTTCTTTCTTTTGTGAAATGGTGACAATACATTTATTGTTGTATAATTTTGTGGACGCCAACTGGATGCAATACTACATATAGAATCTTTTCTTTGACAGCCAAATTTACATCATAAATCACAGTCCTCTTTGTTTATTGATTATCAGATAATCAAAATAAATCCAGTTTTAAGTCCAATTTGGATAATTTGCTAGACTTGTATAGCTTGAGTGTGTGTGTGTTTCAAAGCATATTAAGGAAAACAAGTTTGTGAAGAAAATCAATCCAAGGTGTAAAAGAGGAATCATCCACCTTATAGTTCATCCCCCAATGTGTGTCATGCATCACTTTACATGAGCCAAGAACTAATTTTATTTCATTTTCCCCAAGAACTCTCTCCCTCTCTTAATTATTATCAGTATACTCTTCTTGTGCAGCATCAACAGCACTATCTCCTAGATAATCACCGGCAGGCAGGCAACAGCTGACAGTCAAATAAGACACCTTGAAAAGGGGATTATTATCTTTCAACAACCCTACAGTCAAATAAGACACCTTGAAAAGGGGATTATTATCTTTCAACAACCCTAGTTGTTGTGATAACTATTAAAGCTAATAATCGTCCTCTTTTTAGGGTTCCTATTTTGAATCGGTTCCCCCAAATGGTTAAAATAGCACATGGAGCTTCAATCCCTTAATGGTTAATTTACAAAAGGAAGATGCCACACTCAATTCAATTCAAAGGTAAGTTTCTTTTTCTGAATTTCATTAATTTTGATTTTACTTTTAGATTAATTACTCATTTCCCACTACCAAAATTTAGTTGTAGATACTTTTACTCTTACTCACACATTATTATAGATTTTAGGGTAATTTCTGAATGTAGATGATTTTAGTGAGGGAGGCATTTAATCTTTGTAAGTCAGGTAATTCTACCTCCATCACTTTACATGAGCCAAATTGGTAAATGGGGCACTATGATAAAGTAATTTACGTTCATGAAGAAAGCCGTATAATCAATGCTTTTGAAGAAAAGCTTAGTAAAGATATGTATGAAATTGTTTTCTTTCCTTTGTGAAATGACAATACGTACATTCATTATCGTATTACTTTGTGTATAGAAACTGGGTGCAATACTACGGATAGAATCTTTTCTTTGAAAGCCAAATTTACATTAGAAACAACAGTCTTGTCTGTTCATTTTTCTTTCGCAAAA
Source organism: Papaver armeniacum (assembly GCA_023531295.1). NCBI lineage: Eukaryota > Viridiplantae > Streptophyta > Magnoliopsida > Ranunculales > Papaveraceae > Papaver > Papaver armeniacum. The sequence goes on along the minus strand of JAJJWW010000988.1, from coordinate 110,929 downwards.
CTCAAAGTCTCCTAACTATGGCTGCAACAAGTTTACTTTCCAATGGTTTTCTGATTGTTTTCTTAGCTATTGCGTTCATTAATCTTAGTTGCTGTGATCAAGATGAGGATAGAAAGGTATGTTTAACTATAATCTTTCTGTATGTGGTGATAGTTTTAATATGGTTGACAAATGCAAAATTTTGCCCTATGTTTAGAGAATTATGAACTAGGACCGTCTGAGGCTGTTCATAATTCTTTTTCCTGAATAGATCTATGTCTGTTAGAACCTCTGTCTGTTGTGGTTTGAATCAGTAACTTTGATTTTAGGTCAACCTAGTACTATGATGAACTATGTATAATGTAAACCTTGTCTGAAAATTTGTCTGAAAATACAAGAATGTTGAAATCTAGTACTTGTTCTGATTTCAATTTCCTTTATTTGATTTCAACGTCTTGACAACCATCTGTTTGGTGATCAGACAGATGTTCCTTATTGCAGTTCAATGACTGTGGGTTGAATGGCCTGTCCCTTGTGAGATCGGGGTCATTCTAACCCTTAAATTAGCAAGGGATGGGTTTTCCACGGTCCAAAACCCAGCCCCCTGCCAGTCCATGGGGTGGACTAGCCCTTCCCTTCTCACTCGTGACAGATCGCCATGGTTGGCCTATCATTTTCAATACCACGGGAAACTTGGAAACTGTTTCAAACCCATGGATAACCCTTTGATCGACTTGACAGGCCACCTTCTTTGTCAATTTAATTTGAGTGTTAAACATAGAGAGAATGTGGTAAGGAAGGGGTGTGAAAGAGAAATCTATAATTTTAACTGAAGTTTTTATACTTTACTCATTGGGTTCTTTGTGTACAAAAACAGCAGAAAAGGAGTTGAAACTTCCTTTTTGATGTTTTTGATTGAATAGTATGCTGACGTGATTTGCATATACCCTGTCCGAGCAAATTTGTGCTGATCTTTCTAATCTCTTGCACTAATTTTTCACTGTGATTTTTATTTCTTTTGATTGAACATAGCCGGTGATGATAGTTCAAAATGGTTAACAGAAATGTAAAACTTTCACATGTTTAGAAAATCATGAACTAGGATGGTCTGAGGCTATACTTACTGTTTATATCATGCATCAAAAGTTTTGCATAATTCTATTTTCAATTATCTATATCTATTTAGGAATGGCAGAACCTCCACGTCTCTAGTACAGACCAACCTGCAGTAATGAACATCTATATGAACTATACATAATTTTAAGTTTCAGCGTTGTCTTTGTCTGAGCCAACAATAATGTTGAAATCTAGTGTTTGTTCTGAGGGATGGATCTATTGATATGCTCATTGAATTGAATTTTCTTTGGTTGGTTTTCAACCATCAGTTTGTTTTAGTCAGACAGATGTTTCTTATTGCAAAATGGTATGTTCGTTCCGAGTGAGATTTCTACCCTTAGAATTAGCCAGGGCTGGCTTGTATTGGGAACGTGGAGGTGGAATCCATGATGATCTAAAAATCCACCCCCCTGTTAGTCTTGGGGGTGGAATGACTTCTCTTTCTCACTTGGGATATACCGCCACGATCAGTTTATCATTTTTAATTGCTATGCGTCATTTCACTTGGGTAACCCTTCTAATTGACTTGATGGACCACCTTCTTTGTCAAAATTGACTTGAGCATTAGGCGGTGTCAAAGAGACAACTAATCACAAGAATTAAGGTTTGACATGAAGTTTTTTATACTTAAGCCATAGGTAGTCATCATCCACATAGAACATCAGTATATGAATTGAAACTCCCTTTTTGTTGTTTTTCCCGCTTGATGAATACCTATGACTAGTGTACAAAACCTTATTCAGAAACCAAAATTGATTTTCCATGTAACTCTTTTGCTGCCTCTTTATCTCTTGTTCTTTCTCATGAATTCTTTTTCAAGTTCATGTGAATATCTTCATACAGTCTCTTGGAATTCTGAAGTTTAAACTGAATGGTAGGCACTTGGACAATCTCACGGTTTTTCTCATGCAGCCATTATGATAGACAAAAACATTACACACTCGCACAACACTGGAAAATAATTTGTGAGACCAAATTGGCCATTCATAGAACATTACCCTTGTAAATCGACGTTGGTTTTGAATGACGAGAATGAAGAAAAGATGGTTGTTGTTTTTCGTGCTTAATGAATACCTATGACTAGTGTACAAAATCTTATTCAAAACTATAGTTCCCGTTTTCCCTTTTTTCTTTGTGATAAGTTAAAGTTGAATGGTAGGCATACTTGGACAATCTTACAGTATTGACAATAAAAAGTGCCTTCACGGTAGATTAATTTTTGAAGCTTTACAGATTCATACGACTCTCAAAAGTAATCTATAAAGCTGAATCTTGAGAGAGTTGGGATCCCTGTATATCGGCATTTGTTTTGAATGTATGAAAAAAAGATGTTTATATTCATAATCCTGTTCTCTTTTTCCTAAACAAAATCTTGCTGAACATTTATGTGTTGAATCATGAATTGGGTGTGCAAGTGGATTTTATTTTGTCGGAAAAGAGAAAACAAGTTTATGTTGTTTGGCTTATTCCCAGGTATCCTTCATCTATTTTCTTTGAAATGATAGTATGGCATAGTCAGTAATTCCTAATTTAGCCAAAAGACTTAAGCGAAGTGTAACTTAATGATATGACCATTCAGTCTTCCAAGTTTAGAAAATACGGTTGACAGAAATGCATTTTTTGCACTATGTTTAGAAAATCATGAACTAGGATGGTCTGATGCTGTGCATAGTTCTATTTGCCAATAGCTATATTTATCTAGGTCAGTCAGAATCTATGTTTCTTGTGGTTTGAATCAGTAATTTTTATTTGAGGTCTCCTCCTCCCTTTAATGAAGTATACATAATTTAATATTTAGCCTTGTCTGAGCAAACAATAATGTTCTGATGGTGAATCCATCAGTACACTGGTATTGAATTTTCTTTGCTTGATTTGCAACCTATACTGCTCATACATGTTAATTTGCTAACAGTTTCATAATGATTCTGTCAACTTATACTGGTATTGAATATAGCCGGTGATGATAGTTTAAAATGGTTAACAGAAATGTAAAACTTTCACTTGTTTAGAAAATCATGAACTGGGGTGGTCTGAGGCTATACTTACTGTTTGTATCATGCATCAAAAGTTTTGCATAATTCTATGTTCAATTATCTATATCTATTTAGGAATGGCAGAACCTCCACGTCTCTTGTACAAACCAACCTGCAGTAATGAACTATACATAATTTTAAGTTTCAGCCTTGTCTTTGTCGGACCCAACAATAATGTTGAAATCTAGTATTTGTTCTGAGGGATTGATCTATTGATATGCGGATTGAATTGAATTTTCATTGGTTGGTTTTCAACCATCAATTTGTTTTAGTCAGTCAGATGTTCCTTATTGCAAAATGGTATGTTCGTTCCGAGCGAGATTTCTACCCTTAGAATTAGCCAGGGCTGGCTTGTATTGGGAACGTGGAGGTGGAATCTTGATCTAAAAATCCAACCCCCTGTTAGTCTTGGGGGTGGAATGACTTCTCTTTCTCACTTGGGATATACCGCCACGATTAGTCTATCATTTTCTATTGCTATGCGTCATTTCACTTGGGTAACCCTTTTAATTGACTTGATGGACCACCTTCTTTTTCAAAATTGACTTGAGCATTAGGCGGTGTCAAAGAGACAAGTATTCATAAGAACTAAGGTTTGACATGCAGTTTTTTATACTTAAGCCATAGGTAGTCATCATCCACATTGAACATCAGGAACATCTGAATAAGGTTTTGTACACTATGGTCATGATAGTTGATAGGAATGTAAAAATTTGCACTATGTTTAGAAAATCATGAACTAGGACGGTCTTAGACTGTGCAGGATTTCTATTTCCGAGTAGTTATATAACTTATATTTATCAAGCTCAGTCAGAATCTGTTTTTGTTGTGGTTATGAATCAGTAACTTTAATTTGAGGTCACATATTCTCTGTATACGTTATCTAAGTTTAAGCCTTGTCTGAACAAACAACAATGTTGAAATCTAGTATTTGTGCTGAGGGTGAATAAAATTTACATACCGATTGAAGTGATTTTTTTAATCTTCAGCGTTGTGAAACCTGTCTGTTTGGTTCAGTCAGACAGATGTTACTTATTGTAATGCGTTATGGTTTGTACCACTGAGAACCTTTTCAAGCTGAAAATGATAGGTTGACCTTGGGTTGTATCCCATGGTCTCTCCTATGCAAAGACATTATGGGATAGAGTCAAAACCCCCCTGCTAATCTATCTTGAATTGTAGGTCCTACTACCTCTGTGGGTTGTTTTCAAACCCATGGATAACCTTCTCGGGTTATTTGACAGACCATCTTTTTTGATTTATGATGAAGAGATTGGTTTGTCAAATTAATTTGAGTGTTATATATTATAAAGAGATAATATGAATAGGAAGACAGAGGAGGCGGTGTGAAAGAGAAAAGTGATAATAAGAAATTAAGGTTTAAAATAAAGTTTTTATACTTGAGCCATGGGTAATCATCATCTACACACTGTGTACAAAAGAGAGTTGAAACTCCCCTTTTGTTGTTTTTCGTGCTTAATGAATACCTATGACTAGTGTACAAAACCTTATTCAAAACTATAGTTTCCGTTTTTTTTCTTTGTGATAAGTTAAAGTTGAATGGTAGGCATACTTGGACAATCTTACAGTATTGACAATAAAAAAAGTGCCTTCATGGTAGATTAGTTTGTGAAGCTTTACAGACTCATACGACTCTCAAAAGTAATCCATAAAGCTGAATCTTGAGAGAGTTGGGATCCCTGTAAATCTGCATTTGTTTTGAATGTATGAAAAAAAGATGTCATGTTTTCTTTTTCCTAAACAAAATCTTGCCTAACATTTATGTGTTGAATTATGAATTGGGTGTGCAAATGGATTCCATTTTGTCGGAAAAGAGAAAACAAGTTTATGTTGTTTGGCTTATTCCCAGGTATCCTTACATCTATTTTCTTTGAAATGATAGTATGGCATGGTCAGTAGTTCCTAATTCAGCCAAAAGACTTGAGTAAACAATAGAAGTGTAACGTAATGATATGACCAGGTTTACATTTGACATATTTAGATGCTTTGGATACATATGTGGTTTTCATTGGTCCATATGAACATTCAATCTTCCAAGTTTAGAAAATACGGTTGACAGAAATGCAATTTTTGCACTATGTTTAGAAAATCTTGAACTAGGATGGTCTGATGCTGTGCATAGTTCTATTTGCCAATAGCTATATTTATCTAGGTCAGTCAGAATGTATGTTTCTTCTGGTTTGAATCAGTAATTTTTATTTGAGGTCTCCTCCTCCCTTTAATGAAGTATACATAATTTAATATTTAGCCTTGTCTGAACAAACAATAATGTTCTTATGGTGAATCCATCAGTACACTGGTATTGAATTTTCTTTGCTTGATTTGCAACTTATACTGCTCATATATGTTAATTTGCTAACAGTTTCATAATGATTCTGTCAATTGCAGGTTCACATTGTGTACATGGGTGATCTTCCATCTGAGAGCGAATACTCTCCAATCTCTCATCATCAAAATATCCTTCAAGAAATCATTGACGAGGGAAGGTAAGCAGCCAATATTCATAATCATAATCAGTTTTTCATTTTTTTAGCCAGTCTGTCCACCACTTCGTTTCCAGTTCAAGTTTGATTATCCCTATCTGAAGTAGTTGTAGGAGACCCATTGTTTGGCTGTCGAAGTGATGCAGAGTAAACCACTATTCTCCTGACAAGTTTAAATGGGTCCTATTCTTGTTCTCTATACTAGTTTGCATCAAGCTTTCTAAAAATTAGATGCATCTAGGTTGCATCTACTTTGCCACTGACTGCAACAATTTTCATCGAACCAGCTACTAATCCAAGCATGAAGGTCCTGATTATTTCTAAATCTAGACGCAATATTGAGACCAAACCAAACATATCTAGCAAAATGACAGTCTAGATGGAGGTGGTGCGTGGTTTCCCTGAGTTACACATGGGACATAAGTCAGCTTCGATATGTCGAGAGCTGAAAAATAACAAGAAAAAATCTTTTGGCCAGGGGTTTCTAACAATGATAAACTAGGAAGAAGGAAGAGAATCCCTGCCGAGAAGACATGATACCACAGCTCGGTTGCCTTTGCTTTTTGCTCTTTGCTGTTTTTTCTTGTTTTTCTAGGTGTTAACATAGTCTGTGTGTTCTTGTTGTTTAAGGGCTTTTTGCCCGGCGCCTCCTCTCTTGTATTTCTTTTTTTTCTTTTCTATGCAACACCACCCCATTTTATCAAAATAAATAAATATGTCAGATTCGATAACTAGTCTAGATGCCAGAATATGAAGACAGTTTGCAGTGCATTTTCACAGGAATGGCTTTATTCTAGGGGTTGTCTGAATATCCCAAACTTTGGCTAGAAGATTGTTTGTACTGACGATATTTCATTTTTGTTGATTTGCTGCAGATCAGTTCAGGATATCTTGGTTCACACCTACAAAAGAAGTTTTAACGGATTTTCCGCAGAACTCACAGAAGAAGAGGTTCAAAAGCTATCTGGTACTTAGCTTGTAACCTTGTTAATACAAAGTTCGCATGAAAGTATATATAGACAGTTTTAACCGTTGATATTCATTCAAATTTTTATGTTTGTACAGGTATGGAAAGTATCATCTCGGTCTTTCCAAACCGAATGTTTCATCTTCATACGACGAGGTCCTGGGATTTCTTAGGTCTTACTGAGAATGTGAATAGGATTCCTTCTGTTGAAAGCGATACTATAATTGGAGTCATTGATTCTGGAATCTGGCCAGAGTCAGAAAGCTTCTTCGATGATGGGCTTGGTCTTCCTCCTAAGAAATGGAAGGGTACCTGTAATGGTGGTCACAATTTTACATGCAACAAGTACTTTTCTGAACTTTGTCTTCTTTTCAAATCTGTTTCGCAAAAGCAGTTCAAACTGTTATAGCTCATAATCTCTACAATTTGCGCATTGATGTGCAGCAAGCTCATTGGTGCTCGATATTATGTGACGGACAGTGAAGGATCTGCAAGGGACACTGATGGCCATGGTACCCACACTGCATCAACTGCGGCTGGGAACATTGTCAATGGGGCTGGTTTTTTCAAACTTGCCGAGGGGAACGCAAGGGGAGCAGTTCCCTCGGCGAGAATTGCGGCTTACAAAGTTTGTATTGCACGTAGTTGTGCAAGTGATGCAATTTTGGCTGCATTTGATGATGCAATCGCAGATGGAGTTGACTTACTCTCGGTCTCTTTGGGTTACTCTGAACCACTAGCCTTCGAAAGAGATCCTATCGCCATAGGTTCATTCCATGCTTTAAAGAAAGGGATTCTTACCTCAAACTCTGCTGGTAATACTGGACCTGGTCCAAAGACAGTAGTCAGTAACGCCCCTTGGTTGTTAACCGTGGCGGCAAGTACTACTGATAGAAGGATTATCGACAAAGTTCTCTTAGGAAATGGGGAGGCGGTTCAGGTGAGTTTGTTTCAATGTAGACAATTTGATTCGTTGTGACTTTTGACTGATAGTGTACAATTGAAAACAGGACCTTGGAGTAAATGGTTTTAATATGAATGGGACTGCATTCCCACTTGGGTATGGAGATGATATTTCAACTGAATGTGAGCCTGAAGCAAAGGGTAAGTTACTTTTGCACTAAAGAACTTGAGTTCCAATGTTAGCAACTCTTACGGGCTGAAATACAATATTGTTTACAAAATTTCAGGAGATGCTCCAGTGGTTGTTTGGACAAAGACTTGGTTGAAGGGAAAATCATCATATGTGATTCCTCCAGTGCGGTATCCGAGGCTTTTACATCAGGAGCTCTAGGAACCATCCTGATTTCGGATTCTTCACTAGCACGTCCTGATGCGTCTTTTGTCTCTCCATTACCAGCTGCACTGATAAACAATACGAGTGGTGACCTTGTCAAGTCTTATTTCAAGTCCACCCAGTAAGTATATTATTAAATTTTGAATTGACTGTCCATTTTGCAAGAATTAGTCTAATGTATGATTTAACGCGCATTTTATATTAATTTCAAAATTTTCAGAAATCCTGTTGCCATCATTTTGCCAAGTGAAACCATAAAAGATTTTGAAGCTCCTGTAGTATTTTCATTTTCATCTCGGGGACCAAACAATCTCACCCGATATTGTTAAGGTAAAGGAATTGTTTTCTTTATTATTCTTTGCTACTGATAAATTATTCATTGGTTAATATTGTTTTCATTTGTTTTGTAAAACAGCCAGATATTAGTGCACCAGGAGTTGATATATTGGCAGCGTTTTCACCTGTGGCCAATCCTTCAGATATTCCGGGTGATACTAGATCCATGAAGTACAACTATATTATCTGGGACATCCATGGCATGCCCGCATGCGACAGGAGCAGCAGCCTATGTGAAAACTTTCCATCCTAGCTGGTCTCCTTCAGCTATTAAATCTGCTCTTATGACCACAGCTTTCCCTATGAGCAGTGCCAAGAATTCTGATGCTGAATTTGCTTATGGATCTGGTCAAATTGATCCAGTAAAGGCTACAAATCCTGGTCTGGTTTATGACACATGTGCAGATGACTATGTCCAGTTTTTATGTGGTATTGGTTACGACTCAACCAAAGTTAATCTCATTACAAACAGCAGTTGCCCCAGCAGCAATGGATCCACAACTGATCAACCTTGGAATCTAAATTATCCTTCATTTGGTGCTCATGTCGAAGCAGGCAAAAAGATTCACTTAAAGTTTACAAGAACAGTGACCAATGTTGGCAACATGAAATCAATGTATAAGGTGAAGATTACATCGGATGATAGGATTACAGTGTCAGTTGAACCTAATGTTCTTTCTTTCAAGACGATGAATGAGAAGAAGTCATTTGTTGTAAATGTTGTTGGAGATGGATTGGCTCCAGATGAAAGGGCAACTGCATCACTGGTGTGGTCTGATGAGGATCACACTGTCAGAAGTCCAATTGTTGTCTATTCGCAGAGTGGAAAAGCCGGCCCCTTCCCTCCTCCTCCTCCAAAGGGAAATTCAGCAGCTCAGTCTTTCCCTTGCACTCTTGCTTGCTTCTGGTGCTTTTTTCTGTTAGTCTTTATGTTGGTTTAGCAACAAAACATGATTTGTATTCCTTTAAACTGGATTAGTACTAACCCTAATCAATGAGGTTTTATGTCAATCATGTATGTTTAAGGGCACATAAGGATAAGTATCTCTTAGACTATTTGGAATTTCATACTAGTTATAATAATGCTATGTGAGGCTGCTTTTGAACTCTTGATGGAAGGTTGATTCTTTTTTTCTCTCTCTCCAAAGTGCAGTAGATTAAAAGCAAATTAGGGGAACAAAAGAGTGTCCAAAGTGTTGGTTACCCTTATTTCATTACACTGATCTGAGATATTGGTATCGACCAACATATTGTTAACTCCATCGGTAGAAATTTGAAAAACAGTTTGAACAAAAAGTTGACAGTCTAAGATAAGAGCAGATTTGATGTAATTTGGCATGATTTTCCATTGTTGTTTGTAGATTCCTCTTTTGCGTGCTTCCTTTGCCAGTATATCAGCAAACGCATTACATCTCCTGCGCTTGAATGGAATACCCCCAAAAAAATTCACAAGAACATAGAATCTTTGTAGCTTCTGATACTATAGCTTGGTTCCTCCGAAAAAATGTTACTTGCTTCAACTTGCGCAAACAAATTAAATTAGCCTTTGAAAATCACCTTCCACCCAAAAGTTGCTTAGGTTCCTACTTTTTCCCCAAGTAGCAGCTTCCAAGAGACTTAGAGCTTCTGCTTCTTTTGCAGAGGAAGCATTAAAGGTTCCAGCTGTAGCCTGGACAGTTGTTCCTGTATCAGAACGTAAGATTAGACCGAACCCCGCAGAAGAAAAGGAGTCGATCCAAGATGCATCAGAATTTAATTTGGATTAAGAAGGTAAAGGTTTATTAGTCCAAGCTTGGTCTTTGGCTTTGCAGTTTGAAATGGCAATAACAGTTGATATCCTATGATATGGAGTTTCATTTTTATTTCCATTTAGAGGGGACCAAAAGTTCAAGTGTCTCTGGACTACTAAAACTAATTTTAAGGTTGTGGTAAATTTGGACTAAAATATTCCAAGACATCTTTCCGCTAGCATTTTGTAACTATTATTTCCGTGTCACTATTATTACAATTCTCTGCAATCCAATCAGACTACATAGCAGAAAAAGACAGAGCCTTATCCTTTCTATGGTTCGAATGCACCAGTGGAAGTAACATCCTTACAAACTTAGCATAAGGACACTAAAAAAAAGATGTTTTAAGAATTCGCATTCATGCTCACAAAAGATACATTTCGTACTTATGTTTTTTATGTACTTGTTTTACCATGAGTAAAAATTCCACGATATTGGACCAGATTGCTAATCAGTATGTTTTTTATGTACTTGTTTTACCATGAGTAAAAATTCCACAATATTGGACCAGATTGCTAGTCAGTATGCAGGCTACTGAATCTTCCGGCCGGTCAATGGTCAAAGTCAACGACTGGTCAACGGTCAAAGTTAACTTTCGGTCAATGATCAAAGTCATCCTTCGGTCAATGGTCAAATTCAATTGTCGGTCCATTGTCAAAGTCAGTCATCGGCCATGCAGTTTCCACCAAAGTTTCCAATCACACTGTCAACCAGTTTCCACCTAAGTTGCAAGTCATGCTGTCAGCCAGCCTCCATCCATGTAGCCAGCCATCCAGTCTCCATTCATTCCTCCAGCTAAGGAAGTCTGCCAGTCAGAGATAGATAGTTGCAGTCAACGATGAAATTTAACCATGTCGATCAAAGTCAAGGTCGTTGGTCAAACTGCAAGCCCATGCAAATTTGGCTACCCACACGATCCACCGCAAAAACCCCGGAAGAGGATTTTGCAAGTTTACGGATGACTTGATGACCAAGTTCTTAGGAGGAAAGTTATGGAATATTCAGGATAACTTGATGGTCAAAGTCAATGACATGTCAATGATCAAAGTCAACCTCCCAACAATCAAAGTCATCCTTCACTCAATGGTCAAAGTCAATCGTCGGTCCCCGGTCAAAGTTAGCCATCGACCATGCAAAGTTTTCAAATAAGTTGCCAATCGATCACAACTGGTTTAATTCAAATTACAACGATCGTCTTGTCACTAGCCTCATCGATGTTATGACCATCCAGGTCTCGCGGCCGTGTCAATAGACGAGAGATAGATTCTCATGATCCAACGGTGAAATTTAACCATGTCTGATCAAAGTCAAGGTCGTTGGTCAAACCTGCAACCCATGCAAATTGGCCGGTTTACAGACGATCTAAGAAAACCCTTGAAGAGGATTCTAGATGACTTGATGACCAAGTTGCTGGAGGAAAGTTCTGGAATATTCCAGATGACTTGCTGGTCAATGGTCAAAGTCAACCTTCGGTCAACGATCAAAGTCAACCTTTGGTCAATGGTCAAAGTCAATCGTCGGTCCACGGTTAAATCCAGCCATTGGCCATGCAGTTTCCAGCCAAGTTGCCAATTGCACTGCCAACAAGTTTGCAGCCAAGTTGCCGGTCGTGCTGTCAGCCAGCCTCCATTCATGTTGCCAACCATCCAGTCTCGAGCCATGTCTCCAGCCAAGGAAGTATGCTAGTTAGAGATCGATAATCGTAGTCAACGGTGAAGGTCAACCCTGTCAGTCAAAGTCAAGGTCGTTGGTCAAACCCGCAATCCCATGTCAATTTGGCATGTTTCCACTGATCTGGTGCAAAAACCCTGAAAGTTTCTAGACGACTTGATGACCAAGTCGTTGGAGGGAAATTTTGGAATATTCCGAATGACTTGCTGGTCAATGGTCAAAGTCAACCTTCGGTCAACAATCAAAGTCAACCGTCAGTCCATAGTCAAAGTCAGCATCGACCATGAAGTTTCAAGCGAAGTTACCAATCGCACTGCCAACCAGTTTCTAGCCAAGTTTCCAGTCGTACTGTCAGCCAACCTCCATCCATGTCGCCACCATCTAGTCGCCAGCCATGTCTCCAATTAAGGAAGTTTGCCAGTCAGAGATCGATAGTTGCATTCAACGGTGAAAGTTAACCCTGTCAGTCAAAGTCAAGTTCGTCGGTCAAACCCGCAAGCCCATGTCAATTTGGCCTGTTTCCACCGATCCAGTGCTAAAACCCTGGAAGAGGATTCTCGAAGTTTCTGGATGACTTTCTGACCAAGTTGTTGGAGGGAAGTTTTGGAATATTCTAGATGACTTGCTAGCCAAGTGACTTCCATATGAAGTTTATCTCGAAATTAGTGTTCAACCCATGTATTCAATTGTATAAATAGATGGGTATCTTAGCACTAAAAGAACACAGCCAGATACACGAAAATTCACTAGCGAATCCCGAAAGGGATCAGAAAACCATTGTAATCCATACATCAATAAATATCTCTCCCTATGGGGATTCGTCCGTGAATGTCGGCAAAACTTGTCGAACCACATAAAATTCGTGTCTCTCATCATTATGCTTGTTTCATGTTTTAAACCCTAGTTTTCATCTTCATTACCAAATCGATTGTATTATGTGCCCGAAAATATTTCTGGGTACAAACATTGGCGCAGACTAAGGGGAATGCCAGAAAAAGAATCGTGTTTTCCCATTGAGAAAAGTAGTACAGAAAACTTCAAAGTCATATTCGTGAGAAAACAGGTTGGACGCCATCAACAATAACTGATGTAGTCCGATTGATCGTGATCTCGCTGCAGATCCGGTTAATCACGATTCACAATGATCAGTTGATCGCATCTATCATGAGTCCAAATAAAGCATATCGAGGTTTGTTGAAACCATTATCTTCGGAAGCCACCAAAATTGCATCACTATAGAGTTATATGAAACTGTTGGATGGATGGTCGATTCGCAACATGTCCAAGTCCAAAGTTTGAAGAAATTAATTCCAAGATAACGCAGTGTCCATATATTCGAGTTTGTAGTTTATCGAAATCACCACCACCATGCTTACCGGGTTGTAAAGCTACCCCTCTCTAATTGCTTCTATAAGCTACATGCACTAACTGTACGTACAATATATACGGGAGGCGGAAACCTTAGGAAAATCCTCCAAAAATCGTCGGAAAAGGTCCACATAAGTATCTTGAAAACTGTTATAGAAAACTGTTGCAAAAGGTTCAGAAAAAAGATAATAGTTCATGAGACTGTTGCAAAAGGTCAAAGAAAAGACAACAGTTGGGACACTGTTGCGATAAGTTTAAAAGATAAGACAACAACACAGAAAAGCGTTGCAAAAATTTCGAAAAAGTTTCGAGAAAAAAACAATCGGTGGCCAAGTCGGTGGCGAATCCCGACGTCTACATTCGGCGGCCAATCCGGCGGAACTTCCTCAGCGGCAACATATGGCGGCACTTTCCGGCAGCTATTCCGGAAGCCAAATTAACCACAGCCCAAGCCAAACCAAACCATCCAAGCCACCATCAGAGCTGAGCCGTCAGCTGGTGCGACAAGCCTAGCCTTCGGATATTTCCACCCAATCAACTTATTCTTCCGGATATTTGCGCTCAAGTCCAGCTAAGCCGAGCCAAGCTGCTTGATTTTTTAACTTAACTTGATCATGCCTGAGGATATTTCTTCCCTGATCCAAGCTAGAAAGCCGAGCCTAGCCAAGCCGTTGAGTCTAGATTTTCTAGCCCAACCTAAAAGATGCCTTAGGAATTTTCCGCCTCGGTCTACCAAGCTTCGTCAGAGTCCAATCAGCTGAGTCAGTGCCATGTCACCACATATGTCAGCTGCCACATCATCGTTTTAGCTTGACATGTCAGCTGATTTAGGTGCCATGTCGGCACACCGGTCAGGCTTAAATCGCATCCACGTCAGCATGCGACCATGCCAAGTAAAGACGCCACGTATACAAATTTGGTCGCAACAACAACATAATTGGAGGACACATCAACAACTGGTTCAGTCAGCGGATGACAGGGCAGAATACTCTGCTTCAATGACAACATATTCCGTTGTCGTTATAACAGCGTCAGCATATTCTTGACGCCGTCAACGTGTAAACACCTGCATCAGCATGACGTCATCACCGCTTAATCAGCATGACGTCAGCACCATTGTTCACCCTCATTAGAGTATTTCTCACCCCGTCAGATTTCTGTACACCTTCGTTACGGTGTTGTTCACCCTTTTCAGACAACAACTCATCTTCTTCGGCAAAGCGAATACCAATGGCGAACTCCGGCAGCGATAACCGACGATCATTCCCAAATGACCATGTCCGATACTGCAGAACCCCAAAGATCCTACCCCGATGGTGATGTCTGGAAGCCAACCCCGTCGGCCATGTTCGACGACTAATACCGGCGGAAAATTCGCGTGTGGACCACAGTCCATCCGTCTGCAGATATTTACGCCCCACTTGCTCTTCGTTGTTGATATTTCCACCCAGCCGAGCCTCCAAGCCAAGACAAGCCGCCAAGACGACAATCTAAGCCAAGACATATACGCATGGATGTTTGAGCCCCAAATGCATATAACTTCGGAAATTTGTGCCCCATTGATTGGGCTTGGACTTGGTATTCAAATTTGTTTCTTTGATATCTTCTTTATCCCACGTCCGAATTGAGCAATTTTCGGCTCGTTGCGACCTAATGAAGGTAAAAGTTTTTACATTTGGAGAAAAATAGTTTTTGGAGCAATGACATCTAAAATGTTGTGTTAGTTTCCCGGGCGAAGTCATTGAAAAATAGATCATGTCATCAACATGTTAATTCCATGTCAACAAGCACTTGCCATATAAGTTACCATATTAGGAACTTGCCACCATGTGATGGTCCATGTCAGTAAAAGTCGCGCCACATCATCTTCTCTTGCCCATCAGCAATCCATTCACCTCGACTCACTCCACATGCAATTTTTTTATTTGATGTTTTCTTCATCGATGCGTCCGAATTAAGTGATTGTCGGCTTGTTGCGATCGTATGTCAATTTTCAACATTATGGAGGTAGAATTTCAACATTTAGAGAAAAAATATTTTTGATTTTGGAGCTGTAACATCAAAAAATAATACGTTTAATCACCAATTGAAGTCATTATGAAATCCTCAAAGTTTGTGCACATTGTTGTGTCGATTTGTATCCATAATATGCTCAGATGCGAGTTCGTGAGCATAAATGCTACAGTCCAGATTGATCAAACTGCATGTAGTCTATCCTCGAATTGTCATGCCCTTTTCCGCATAACTGATACAGTCAATTAAGTTGATTATAACTGTTGCAGTCCAGTTGATCATAACTTTTGCATCCAATTTTTTTCGTAACTGCTAATTTCTAGTTGAACGAACTCGTATAGTCCAGCTTCCACACACCACCATGCGATCCAATCGCTGCATTCCGAGCTTTATTTAAACTAGTGGACTCTAGTCTAGCAGAAAATTCCAGTGGCTAAATCCATCCACGTTGGGATCCACAAGCCGCCATCGCCAAGCCGAGACACTAAGCCAACTGCACTGTGCATAGCCACCTTGCTACACGGCCGAGATGTTCAAGACGTCTATTTCCACCTTTTCTCTATCGATATTCACACTACACCAAATTATGGGATTAGAAACAGAAATGAGTTGTTACTAAAACGGGTTGTAACAGATCTTGCCTGTTGCAAAAGTGGGTGTTACATTTTTTTTGTAACGGCAATGGAGGCGTTACGAATTTAGGTTGTAACGGCCTTAGTAACAGCTGTGAGCCGTTACAAATTGACACGTGGTAACAACTCAGGGCCGTTACGATTTTTTTTTGTAACAACGAGGTCGTAACATGCCAGAGCCGTTACTACGTGGCAAATTAGTAACATGCCAGAGCCGTTACTACGTGGAAAGTTGAAACAGCGTGGAGCCGTTACGAACTTTTTTGTAACAACAAAAAAATTACTGCCAGTCAACATTGACGTGGTCAAAATTAGTCAATAATGACCAATTTTGACTAGGTCAATATTGACATGGCAGTTCACTTTCTGCCAGAAGTAAGCCAGAATTCCAATGAACATGCGTCCACCTTTCATTCCATCCATCATCCACATTCAACATTCAATTCATATCACATTCAACCAATTCATGTCAAAAAAGAACACAAATTCTAAGGGAATACATAGAAACTTACTGAGTCCCTAAATTCAGTTAATAGAAACTTTCAAAATTTTATAAGCTCATAAGTTCAGTTCACAAATTCTTCCAACTTAAATCATATACTACTTAAAAACTTATAACACTAGCATCTGATAAGGGACCTAATGAGTCGAGCATTTCCAAACACTAGTATCCAAGCACAAATCAGCCCTAAGCTATCCTTGCAACATTCTTCGGCAAGTTCTCAAATACCTGGCTTTAAGTTCATAATTCCCAACCTATACTATACAAAACAAGCCAAAACATCTATAAGAATACCAACATAAGGCTACCAAATTTATGAAATTTACCAAAGAAACAACTTAACATACAGAGGTGCAAGTAAATGAGAAAACTTAAGAAACATTAAGAAACAAAAGGGTACCCTGAACATAATTACCCGGTTAAAGAATAGAGCAAAGTGGGCAGTTTCAACAGCCTTGTCAATGTCGGCATCTTCACATACAATGAATGGAGATTTCCCTCCAAGTTCCAGAGTCATTGGCTTAAGGTTGCTTCTACCAGCCAGTTCAGAAACAATTTTGCCGGTTATAGTTGATCCTGTGAAAGCAAGCTGAAAAGAAGTCAGCCTTTTGTATGTAAATACCAGAGAAAAAAAAATTTGTGTAAATTCTGCAACCTACCTTGTCGACATCCATATGACTATCAAGTTTTGCACCATTCGTAGGACCATATATAGAAATCATATTGAGAACACCCTCATGAAGGCCGACCTGGAATGGAAAATACATAACTAAGAAACCTAAAGCATGCATTCAAAAATGAAGCCTAATTACACTACTGCAATGAATTAAGAGAACCCACATCATGGAGCAGCTTCACCACGCAAAAGTACCCTTGACTTCTTATGCAAGGTTGAAGTAAACTTAGTAACAAAATAGAGAATAAGTAACAACACCAAGCTCCAGTGACCGATTTAGTAATTAAAAGTACCAAGCTCCAGAAAAGTACCAGTAATAACTTGACAACCTCCTCGGGTTCTTTTTGCAGAGACGCATACCACGTCTACCGGAATGGTAGTTTAATAAGCAAATCAAACACACAATAATTCTACCGAAATCTTCTTCGCTAATATGGATAAGTTTTAAGCGGGATAACTATCTCGAAATAAGATAAAAGATTCATAGGAATTACCCGCATTTGTTGCATGACAGAAAAATAAAACATCCATAACCCAAGCCGTGATGCGAGAACTAATATTAATTTTAGCAAGCCTCAACTCTCAAGCGCCAACAAATAGATCAAGTTAGAGATTTATTAACTCATTGCTTCAAGTGTCGCTGGGTCATTGTAAGAATAGTGCCCCATCTCCTTCTACATAATCAACCACAGGTTCCAGTTAGTACTTGCAAATATACATAATGAGAGACAAAAACTAGTTTCTAAAAGGAAAACAAAAACTAGTACACAGGGGGCTTGTAGATCAAGTTTGTAGTACAAAGTGCACCTACAATCAAACACAAAGAGTTAACTGAACATGTGAAATATAAGAAGGGTGGGAGAGAAACTTGTTAAACTGATATTTTCCAACCAGAAAACGCAGGGAATTACTTTCAAGGTGAAGTACAATGTTCAAATTTATATCTTGTGATGTTATGGTACTCTTTTCATATAGCAACAACAAGCTGTAATGCCCTAAACTAGGATATAAAAGATGAATTATTTCAAGATTATGTTTTTAATAAATTCCATTGAGCATGTCACTCAAGCGAAGTAGTGCATAGAAAAATCAGCTGAATGATTACAGAAATTTAATGCACAGAGCAACACAAAGGGACATTACCCCTTTTATCGATAATGTTTTTTTTTCCATTCAACTTAACAATGGCACTCAAAAATAGTTAAAAGAATTTTTAGCTCTAAAAAATAGTACACCAATA
Source organism: Papaver armeniacum (assembly GCA_023531295.1). Taxonomy (NCBI): domain Eukaryota; kingdom Viridiplantae; phylum Streptophyta; class Magnoliopsida; order Ranunculales; family Papaveraceae; genus Papaver; species Papaver armeniacum. The sequence goes on along the minus strand of JAJJWW010000988.1, from coordinate 92,805 downwards.
TGAATTTTAGCTCTGAAAAACTATTCCATCATTACGTTAATGATAAAATATACTTTGGCTGACCTCAAAGGTGAAAGGGTAGACCAACAAAGTGTGAATAACATGCGAAGCTGGCAACTTAAATCCTCTGCACAAACATTATTAGATTTTATCCTACACGAATCGTCATAAACTTGAGATCATGTTTAACAGTTCAAATCAAATCTTATTAGGTACACCTACGGAGTAATTCTGGCTTCTCCTTTTGGACAAATAATTTGGGACGAACCTCATGATGTATAACATGTTGCTCTTAGTTCGTGTCATGCAACTCTATGTATTGCTAGCCAAAAACATTTCCAAACAAAAGTATAAGACCAACTATCTAACTAATAATTACCAAGTCGTTTCCCATAAGCATAAAACTACAAACAAACTAAAACATTATTGTCATGGGTTTAGCGCGTGTTTACCTCCATCAACACCCCCACCTCCAAGAATCCGTTCATTAGCTGCATTTACCTGTCACAAGAAAAGGGTCATCAAATACTCATATCAGAGGATAACCCTACATGGACAATGCAAGCTAATATAAAATGTCACAAATTTCACAAAGAATTATATAAATCTGACCAACACCTCCACCACCACCTCCACCTATTAGTTAAAATTTTACCAATTCAGAGCTCTTCTTAGTCACCACCACCACCACTACAATGAGGTTTACATATCAGATCACCAACCCCACCACCTCCCAGATGAGGTCTACAATTCGACCGACACCTTCATAATGAAGTTTACATTTCGGTCACCAATCCAACCACCTCCTTACCGCCTGCACCACCATCACCACCTCTGGAATGAAGTTTGCAGTTTTTACTACCACCACCACTATCAGGACACTAAACCCACTAGACATAATCCCATGGACTCAGTAAATTTGTGACCAAACCCTAGAAATTGCAGAGTGAATTCAAAGAAATCAAATTGAATTGAGCTAAAAGATAGGAATCTAAGAAATTTTAAGAAATTTACAATGCCATCAAAAGTACAATTGAAAGACCACAGGGGGGGGGGGAGATTTTTTGTTTTGTGTTTATTGAAACCAATTTCTAGGGTTTATTTTTTTGTCGATAAATTCGAGACCACACGATCCTTTCCGTCGTCATATTCTCGTAAGAGTAACCCTAACTTCAACACCAGAGTAACAGTCTTCAGAAAGCTCTCTACAAATCGAACCCAAAAAAAACATGAACAAAACCCTAATGATGAAACCCTAAAATCCAATTTAAGAGATGATGAAACCCTAAAGTAGAAAGAAAAAAAATCGACGATGACTCACACAGATAAAAACTGAAATCGAAACCTTCAACTCGATTAACAGTTGATTGAACATCGGTTTTTCAAAGATCAAAAAGAGAAAGAGAGGCGGGTTTGTGTAGTTGCAGGAAATCCCACAATACACCCCTCACTATAATTCACTTAACTAATCCATTTAAAGATAATAGATGAACAATTATAAGTGTTTATTAATAATTTTCTCGAAATGTTTACACAGGAAAATGGAATTTCACTTAAGAATTTACAAACACTCTCCCTGTTTCTCTCTCCTAATGACTTGTTTCCTAATCCAAAAGAATCCTCCTTACAATGATTCACTCATCCCTTTATATAGGGTAATACATAGTGACTCGACAAAAGTTGTCCTTTATTTTCGGGAATGTCTCGCGAAGTGTCGCAAATGAACAAGCATTGATACTCGCGACACTTCTTAACCCTCGCCAGATTTTATATTTTCCTGTCGTCACCCACTGCGTCATTCAATTTTAGTCTCCTGCGACTCCCTCGCAGCGTTGTTGTTTATTACCTTCGCGAACTTTGTTCGTTGCGATATAATGGTCCTACATCTTGCCTCTTCTCATGTCTTCTCTGCGAAGGAGAGAATGTCATGAGAATCAATATTTTTGAATTGCCGCAACCGCTTATCTATACCTGTTTCAGTTCCACATTTTTACACGGAATTTATTACGGATGTCTACTCTTCCATTCTATTCCCGACACGTCTCTTTCAACCGTTTATTCTTGACCATTCACGTCCCCTCTCACATTAAATGTTCTCGTTTTACTCAAGGATGTCTCTCTCTATATATAATTTTCATATCCTTCTCTTTTCCTCTTTCGTTTTCCTCTCGCAACTTTTCTTTAACCTTCTCCTTCCGCAAGTTGCGCTTCTATTACCGCAAATCTTCAATCTCTTTTCTTAATCTTCGATTCTTTATCCATTCCCATACTGATAATGGCTTCACTTAGTCGTATGTACAAACCTCGCTTCATTGAGACTCAGAAAAAGTTGCAAGATAAAGGTTTCACTCTTTCTACCATTCCTAATCAAGAATGTTCATCTATACTCACTGCTGCTTTTTCTCGATCATCAATGTGATGATCACAAGATTATTGTCTCGCTAGGTCAACTCCTCGCAGGACTTCCCATTCCTTTATATGATCCTGAGATGCCACTATTTTATGAAATCCTTTCCCATCCGAATTTCTCGCGAGCTGTTTATCAATTAAGCGGCGATTGTATCCGCCTAATGCTTGAGTTTGCCAATCGTGGCGCTGGCAAAGGATCTTTATACCCTAACAGTGTTAGAGACCCCAATTGCATAAACTTAGAAATAATCCCTGAAAAGTATACTGTAGAGAACTTTTTTGAGAACTATGAAGTGATAAGCATGAGAAATAAGAAGTCTCATTGGGGCGCTAATTTGAGAAGAAAATATAATGTCCCCCGAAGATAAATTACTCATGCATGATATCGACCGGCATTCGGCAATAATACTACTCCTCTTGATCCAAAGATGAAAAGTGGTGGGTTGTACCCTTGTTTTTAAGTGGACCTTACATAGCTGGTTCGCATGTACTCCCCGAAAATCTCGCAGGTTACCATCCTTGGGAATTTAAATGGTCCGAGAGGGCAAAAGAGGTATGTCTTCACATTTTGTTTCTGCAATCTCTCTTTATTTATGTACTCATCGAGTTTGTAAAATTTCAGTTGACAAACGAGGAAAAGCTTCAAGATAAATCCATTGGCAAGTACCCTGGAATTACTCCGATCGCTTACGGATGAAGTAAGAAATATCCCTTTGTTACTTAACAATATTGTTGCCTCTATTTCTTATCTTCATTTGTATGCGAAGGTTGACGCCGAGGAAATGGAATTTGCGAAGGTTAAAGCCAAAACTAAAGCCAATGCTCGCAAGGATAAGTCTTCTGCTCCATCATCTAAGAAACGAAAGACTCGATCCTCTTCTCATCTTAGCTCAAGTTCTGGATCTTCTGACGAGGATGATGATGATAATGATAATGATATGAACTCATCTCTCCAAAAGGAAGCTCAATCATCCAATTCTCCTATGGGTCAACTGTTCAACATTTTCTCGGATTCTCTTCAAGGAATAGGGGATACTCGTCTAACTTCTATATGCGAGACTCTCGCCAAAGTATGCAATGCTACATTGCTGGATGGCAATGACTCTTTCAATGGGATTTCTAGATCCAGTATCCCCCGACTTTTTAAATGCACTTAATTCGTTGGTATGTACGAACTCATATTTCTCTTCCAATTTCAACTTTTAATTTATATCTTAACAACCTTTTATCTTCCCTCGCAGCTGGAAAAACTTCTTTGTAGTTGCCTCGCATCTTGAAAGGGGGTATAACCTTCAATTGAAAAAGAATATCCAATCTTGTACAAAGATCAAAGAATTAGAAGTCGAGTCAAGGAGCTCTCGCGAGAAAATTCAACAATTGGAGATCGAGCTTTACGCTTGAAGGACAAAGTTACCACTCTTGATTGCTAATCGGCAACTTTATGGTATATAATTTTTCTTCTCTTATTATTTTTGGTTTATCAGTTCCCTGTTATTACCTGATTTATCACTTTCGCAGATATATATAACCTTTCCGAAGAAGCTATTCTTCTCCATTCATTTCCTGAGCCCATGGATAATGACATTCTTCTTGCTCATCTCAACAACTCTTTAAGTAGTTTGTCGAGCAGAATTAATTCCCTTACATTAAACGAACTCCAAACCAAATATCGCCTCCTAGTAATTGAGCATAGATCTAGTTTAAGTGCAGCCAACCAGTTTAAACAAATGTACCTCGAATCTCGCGAGGAAACCAAGATTTTAAGGAAGAAAATTAGTGACCACATAGATGACAAAGATCGCATTGCTAATAATGGTGCTCAGGCATTAGCAACATTTCAAAAATCCCTTCTCGAAGTACAAATGGAGCGAGATGAACTGCTTCGTCAGAATTCCTTATTTAGTGAGCGAGAGAATCAAATTCGTTTCACTACTTATCATAAATAATGATGATGAATTCGCTTGGGCTGCGAAATTCTTAGATAACGCCAGGAATAACTTAGGTGTTGATGTTAGTCTTCATGCCGAACACACTTCCTTGATCAAAGATATGATATCCGACAGAGAGAAGGTTATTTATTATACCTTACTTGTTTCTTATCTTTGTAGTATTGCTGTCAAGTTGTTAACTTATCGTTGTTTATTTGTAGAATCCGAAAAAAGATTTCAAGCAAGAATTGAAGAACTTGAATTCGAGAAAGCACAACTCGCAAATAATCTCACTCTTCGCGAGAATAGATATTCCAAATTGAAGAGACAATTTCAAACTACGGTGGCGAATTTCAATAATGATGCTGTTCGTTTTCGCAATGAAGCCATGGAGTATGTTTGTAATGATCATAAGATCCCTCTTTGTTCATATCCTTGGCTTTCTGACGAAATTCCTGAGAATTTGCCTGTCTCAGACGTTTCTGATAGTGAGGCCGGCGAACAAGAAAATTCTGGTGATGAGAATGATAGAATTGAAGAACCAGATAAAGGAGAAAGAATCACCAAAGAGATAATTCCTTTTGTTTCTTTCACTGCCTGTAATATCTGTACATTTCTGCATCTCTTTATTTTAAACTTCTTGGATTATCGCCCATAGATTCAATCTTCATTTCCTTTTCTTGGCATTTTTTCCTTGTAATATAATTGGCTAGCATTTTTGGTGTTCAATCTTTATTTGAACTCTTTCATTGGAAGATGAATAACAATATTTCATGTTTTCCATTCCCATACTTGCCTCTGTTATGCATCTTCATATGAAAGATTTAATTTGATTATTTTTGAAGAATGAAACTTCTGAAATTCGCACTTTCTTCCTCTGGCCATGAATATATAGTCATTCGGGATTTTATCTCCAGTGATGTTGAAATTTTTCATTGCGACGAGATCGCCAGGGATTTCCATTAGAGAAGAAATCTATTGATCTCGCCTTATCATTTTTGGTGGTCTTCTAAGCTTGACCTTCCTAATTAAAGGTCTTACTCTGCCACCCCATATTGCGACAAGGTCGCAGGACGTCTTTACACTTGCATGTAAAAACCCATTGACCTTGCCTTATCATTTTTCAAGTATTTTTGCCTCTACTTCAGGATATTTTGTTTGCGACAATATGACAAGTTTAAATTCCCTCATGAGAATAAACTCCCATGACATTGTCGTCTTTGCGACGAAATCGCGGACGTCTTTACACTTTCGTGTAAGGACCCATTGATCTCGTCTTACCCTCGCGTTAGTATTATTGCCTCTGCAGATCATTGCACAAATATGACAAGCCTAAATTTTCTTGCGAAAATAAAGTCCTATGACATTTGCGTCTGTTTTGACACTCTCCCTAATGGAGGGTGTCGCCCCTTATCATCTCCATGGTTGCCCCTTCAAGGAGGCGTACATCGGCCATACAAGGCTAGCTCCTCCCATCCGGTCTTAACAACAACCGATTATTTTCGCAGCCTCTTATCCCTTATACCTATAGGGTTTATGGTTACAAGGCTGCACCCTAAGTGGAGTTTTCTTCGGGCGAGTGCGGCATGCGCCAAGACTTGTCAAGAGTGGTAAGGAAGTTCCATGCTCCCCGCACTCTTGACTCAACCGTGTACCTCGGCGCCTTGATCATACGCCGACTCCCTTGGAAGAGACCCTCGGTCGCCCAACCAGGTATAACCTACATATATAGTTGGGAATCCAAGGTACCTCTTCCGGATAGGCTTTCATGGGCCCCAAATCTACATGACCCAAGTTCCAGGAGCGGTGTAACCTTTTCCCTGAGCCATGTTAAGAGATACCCCCTTATATGACGCACTTTAGGTCTTACATTTGCCTCTTACGAAATATCATTCGCGAACTAGGGTGTACGCCATAAAGGTTCGTCCCATTCATTCACTCATTCAATCATTTGATTGCTTTAATCATTCTTCATTGCTTCTTGACAGTTATCATTCAATTGCTTCAGTTATTCAATCATTCATATTTAATTTCTTCTTGACATTCATCACTCAATTGCTTCAATCATTCAATCATTTAATTGCTTCTTGCCATTCATTTTGCGAAGCCCTCATGAAAACTCTCTTTTTTTTTTTTTTTTTTTTTTTTTTTTTTTTTTTTTTTTACGCTCTTTCTGTTTGCGAAATTCTCGCGAATCAGTTCTTCTTTATCTTGCCTTTGATATTTCTTTTGTTGATTGTTTACTTCTTATGCCTTTTGTTCATTGTACTCTTTGCCTCTTCATCATCCCAATCCTTGAAGTACTCCTTCGCATCATAACATTCACCTATTTTCATGCACTCACCTGTGTCACTTCGCAATACTTCTTCATTTCTTATCTCTATAACGTCTACCATCAACTTCTCTTTTCTCTGTTCATCTCTTATGTTCTTTTTCCAACCTTTCCTTTTAACATTTCTTTCTTCGCAGCCCTCTACATCAATCTCATAACACTTCTGTCCTTCCTCCCAATCTCCTCTTATAATTCCAATACCATTTGGATGAGGGAATTTTATACATTGGTGGTATGTTGACGCTTTACTCCCAAGATTTCATGCAGCCACGGCCGCCCAATCAATGCATTATAGGGAGATTCCACGTCAACCACACGAATAAAATATCACCGACAATCCTTGTAAAGGTATTCTCATGTGAACCTCTCCTTTAGGTTTGTTATTTGTCCGTTAAAACCGTATATTTTGTATGTTGAGGGGATCAAATTTTCATCTTCTCCTCCCATAGTCTTATAAGTATGGTAGAAAAGAATATTCACCGAACTTTCGGTATCAATTAGAATCCTATTGATCGCCCAACAACTTTCTGCTTCATCATCTTCTCCATCAATTGGCTTTGGATTAATGTCCAGCTTTACCACCAACGGGCTATCATGTACTTCTCTTCCTTTGGGTACTTCATCTGCAGAGAAAGAAATAATTTGTAGCTGCCACTCTTTCAATTGCGACGTTCTCGCCAGGTTCATCACTTCTTTGTCATTAGCATCCCTTGCATATACTCTACTAAGCACGTTGTCATGGAAATCTTCGATTGTACGATATGAATGAACGATGGAATTGCAAAATAGATTTTTGGCCTTTGTTCCTACTTCTATTACGAATGCCCCTTTTCCCTTTCTTGAAACTGTTCTTTGCGTTTCTGATGGTGATACTGTTAGTACTTTCTTTCCTTTCTCTTCATCTTTTAGAAAATGATTCAACTTCCCCTGATCAATCATTCCGAGAATGATTCTCTTTATATTTCTGCAGTCATTCGTTAAATGCCCATGAAAGCGGTGGTAAGAACAATACTCATGGCTCCCGCCACTCGGTGGTGGTTCACTCCCCGCATTCCATGGTGCTTGGTATTTCCTCCATTACAAGTATAGATTCCCATATCTTCTCCACACTAGCATTCAATGGCGGAATTCTGATCTCTTCCCATACCACTCTGCGATTTCTTGGCCCTCCATGATTATTATGCCTTCGTCCTCCATAGGTTTCTTGCGTATGATCTAATCTCTCGAATTTTATTATTGTTGCCACGATTGTAGTAGTTCTTTTCCTCTCAAACTCCTCCCGATCTCGGCTTCCCATAGCCACTATTTTCTCTTGTCCATCTTCAACTCTCTTTTCTAGTTGCCCTTGCGAAGTGCTCGCCACCGTGTTTAAGAATTTCGGTAACAAACTTGCATTCGCAGCATTTGAACTTGTATTCGCAACTGGGTAAGATTCCATTTCATTTTGTCTTTCTTCTAAAGCGATATATTCTTCTTGGAGTTCTCGAGTTCAGCCATCGTAATCGTATTTTTAATTCTAAAAATATGAATGTATAACAAACTTGTTGCGAATGAGCATTTACAAATGATAAAATGAGATATCTTTCTTCTACCCTTCCAAACCATTTCGCTGCACATTGTCCTCCATCTTATTGTCAAATGTCTTAAACTCTCACCAATTCTTTGTTTTAGTCCGAATACATCCTCAATTCACGGTCGCGAAGAATTGTTGCTTATATATGCTCCCAAGAAAGTAGCTTGTAAATGATTGAATGACGAGATTGTGTTTCTCGTAATCCTTCAAACCATTTCTGCTTCTCCCACTAAGCTTGATGCAAAATATTTGCATAATATGGCATCATGGTTCTCCCATTGCAACATACATCTCATATAAGCCTTGATGTGTTGTATCGCACAGTTGTCCCATCAAAAATGTTGGTTAATGAGGGCAAATTGCATTTAGGGGTATTCCTCCCATTTGTACTTCTAGTGTGAAAGGATTCTTCAGCGGCTTCTGCGATGGCTTCATCTAATTGTCTTCTTCCTCCTTCCTTTCTACTATTCAACAATTCTCTCATTTCGCTAGTTCTCTCAAGATTTGTTCATTCGCCTCGGGATTTGATTCTCGCTGGTCTTTTAGCTCGCTTCTCCTCCTACGCTCATGTCCTGTTTTGACCTTCTTGTTCGTTATTTTCTCTTCTCCTTTCTCTGCGACTTTCGCCTTGCTGCTTTCAAATTCGCACACCATTATATCTCGTTGTTCTCTCCTCCGTCTGTCTCTCGGCTCCCTCTCGTATCCTCTCGTATTCTTCATTAATATTTCTATTGACACGATTCTCTCGTTTCTCGCCTTCTTTCTCGGTTGTCGTGATTATTCTCAGGATTGCTTCTTCCATTTCTTGATTTTCCGCACGCTCTTACTCTCTCCCTCTCGCGAGCTAAGCGTGCTTGTTCAACATAATGCCTCTCAATATCATCCTCAATCTCTTTTTGCCTTCGTAGTGCTTCTCTTCCTTGCAATATCACTCTTCCTTCAGCGGCTAGATCATTTGGCCCTTGAAATTGCCTAGTTCCTTGATTTTCCACATTCTGCTCTTCTTGGAAATTCTCGGGATGGGGAATATAACGATCTTCTGCTTCTTCTCTTCTTTCGTAGTGTTCTGAGTTTGGACTCTCCTCGGTATTTTCTGTTGGCAAGACTCTCCTTCTTTCTTCCCTAGTCGATCTTGAACTCGATCTCGCAGCACTTCTTAATCTTCTATTTTGTAACCTCATATTTTCCATCCTTAATTCATGATTCTGCCTTGTCAAATTTGCTCGCTCCTCTGCCTCCAGTCGCCTTTCTTCGTGTATTGTTTGCCTCAGTGTTTCTAATGCTGTAATTTCTTCATTTCCTGGATTCATTTCCCCATTCATTCCTTCATCTCCTCCTCCTTGTCCATTATTCACCAATTGTCGCTCTTCCTCCCTTTCATCCTCGAACTCGATCTCCAAGTATGCACACTTACTCTATCGTAATCCACGCTTTCATTTGCTATCGGGGGAATTAAAGGTTGAACATGATTCTCTTCCTCGTTCCTCATATTCATTCTTGACGATTCTCCTCGTTCATTTCTCCTTTCTCCAAAGAAGTCTTCCACTTCTTCTCACAGTTGTTCAAGTACATTTCTTCTTCTAGCCATTTCTCTTTTGAAAACTATCTCAAATTTCTTTCTTGTTAATTCAAATTCTTCCAAATCTCAATGCCGATCTTTTCTCTGGGTCCCGTTTCTAGCACCAATATGTAGTTGCAGAAATCCCACAATACACCCCTCACTATAATTCACTTAACTAATCCATTTAAAGATAATAGATGAACAATTATAAGTGTTTATTAATAATTTTCTCGAAATGTTTACACAGGAAAATGGAATTTCACTTAAGAATTTACAAACACTCTCCCTGTTTCTCTCTCCTAATGACTTGTTTTCTAATCCAAAAGAATCCTCCCTTACAACATTCACTCATCCCTTTATATAGGGTAATACATAGTGACCGACACCTAAGTCAGTCCTTATTTTCGGGAATGTCTCGCGAAGTGTCGCAAATGAACAAGTATTGATACTCATGACACTTCTTAACCCTCGCGATTTTATATTTTCCTGTCGTCACCCACCGTCCATTCATTTTAGTCTCCTGCGACTCCCTCGCAGCGTTGTTGTTTATTACCTTCGCGAACTTTGTTCGTTGCGATATAATGGTCCTACGGTTTGAGAAAAGAGAGAGAAATAAAAGAGAGAAATGAAAGAAAATTCGAGAAGAGTTCGAGACGTGTAGAAAAGATTATCTAGGTTAGGGAGGAAATATCCTCTAGTTCAAGGAATTTTGGGTGGAAACATAATGCCACACATGTGAATGGCAGACACACATTCTAAAGGTGTTACCACCCAAGTGTGACCAAGTATGTGACTGGAACGCCTACAAAAAATTTCGTAACGGCTTAACCCTGTTACCATTTTTTTTTAAAATTAACGACTTCTGTCTGTTACGAATTTTTCGTAATGTCCATTTATAACGAAATTTGTAACGGCCCATAAGCCGTTACGAATTGCTGTTACTAATCCGGGAATTTGGTGTAGTGGTATCTTCTTCGGCTTCCAAGGTTGACAGACTTCGCCAACAACCATCCAAAATCCATTAAGTGAAGACATGCCGCTACATCAAGCCAATGCCGACAACAACGTAGTTATTTTTGACCAAGCCGCATACACCTAAGAAGAACCACCACGATAGAGGCGCCTGAACAGAACCATCAGCTCTTAGATGTTTCAACCAAACTCCATAATTTCTTCTGAACTTCGGCCCAAGTCGAAGCGTGAACTAAGACAGAATGGACGTTTCCAATCCATTGAATTTCACCTATGTGTAATATCTCTCATAACTTAACCAATTGGATATGGTTCGATAAAAGATTCAGGATTTGGTCCAAACCAATCCAACAAGTCCAGTTAGCACATTGTTAGCGTAAAATTTACTGTCACATCATCACCTTCTCCGGTCATCAGCATCATATTAACGACCAAGTCGATTGACTCGCCAATTTTTGGTTCATCGCCATCGTCTTTCAAATCTGACAATACGGAGGAAAAAAATTATTGTGTTTCGAAAAATTTAATTTGAGGCATGCTGCGACTACATTGAAAACGACTACCAACCACCATCAAGTAAAAAACATATATCATCTTCAAGTTCACAACATGATATGTTTCAAAGTTCGTTGTGATTTTTGGCTCGAAAGTTCGTCGGCAACAAGATCGATCTCGAGCAACTCGATTGATTTTATATTTCGGAGGAGCTGTTGCCTACATATTTTTACAACATTTCATTTGACAGTCATCACCATTGAGAAGCGTCAACATAGCTAGTGGACGTCCTAATCACCATATAAACAGAGTAGCAATAACACTTCTCATAAAGTACAAATACAATTTAAATATTTTCGCATCATTTCATATAATCATGTATACTTTTGTTCAATGTGACCCCTACAATGTGGCAAGCATTTTCACATGCCAAATCATGTGCAGATGCACATATCTCAATACTCGCGCGCATTTGGAATAATGGGATTGGCCCCCTGCGCAAATTCCAATTAGCACAAAAACCTTCAACTGCATTCCATGCGCGAGCGAGATGCAACAAGGAAGTGCAACCGTGGGCGAGCATTAAGCATCATGAGAATCAATGTTTCTGGGAGAGTTAAATATCACTTCAATCGCGATGACGATCACTTTGGGCGAGATATGCAACACGTCGATTGTACCGTAATTCTTTTAGAACTACACCAGTATAACTCTCCACACACTTGGGGGCTTAGTTATGTAGCACATAAATGCAATTCATATATTAGATATTACGACAAAGGAAGCCTGAACTTCTTAATCCTATAAAGAGTTACGGATTAAGAGGGGTCGAGCATACATCCTAATATCTTGATGCAATTATCGTCAAACTTTAACTTTAAAAGCGAAGAAGATGATCAAGCTGCTGCGGTGGCATCTTAGCTTGCAGCTCTTGCAGTCCATCTCGATCGCAGCTCCTGCAGTCTAGTTGATCAAGCTGCACAATCCATCTTTGCACATTGATGTCGCAGTCCAACATCACAAAGGTGTTGCGGTGAATATTTGCTCGTTGTTGTTTGCAATTCATCTTAGTTTGCATATCCTACATATCGATCTGCAGCGCAAGATAACTTTTCCTAATGTTGCTTCAAAAGATTTTCTACTTAGTTGTTGCAGTCCGTTCTCGATCGCGGATATCAGCAGCCCATCTTCGTTTGCATCTCATGCATACACCTTCGTTTGCATCTCTCCGCTAATCACAGCTCTATTCGTGTGCAGCTTTGCTCATATCTCCTTTAATCCAAATAGATCGTAGTTGATGCATTGCATCTTTGCTCGTATCTATTACAAATTTAGCTGATCAAGTCCAACTTTGCTCAAGCTATTGTAACCTGTCTTGCTCATAACCGCAACAATGCATTTATATGGCTATCGAAGTCCAGTTTAATTACCATAGTTGTTGTATTCCAGCTCGCTACAACCAAGCAGGATCTAGTTTACTTCTTGTTGTTATCCTGATTCATATAACTATTGACGGCGTACAAAGATCGATGTCGGATCCAGTAGAACTTCTAAGACATCTGGGAGGTCTAGCGCAATACACATTTTGTTACCATCCCAAATATTGAAGGGTCTCTCTAAGGGTTATCAACTTTTCAAAATTTCCGCATCTTAGCCTGTAGTTCACAATAGTTTAGTACGAACAACTACAGCTACCAAGTCTGCCTAAATTACTATCAGCCCGCAAATTCAAGTTTCGCTTTGCAACAACAAGCGACATGGATTCTAGCCGTTGGATCTGCTAGAATAGATCATCTTTTTCAACAATCGCTACCGGTCAATACAAAACAATCACGCATCCCATTTTTGCAAAGAATCACAACCAGACTTCCAACAACTACTTGGCATCTATCACTATAGAACAGTTTCACCAAGAAATACTAAGATCCTATTTTTTCCAAAGAATCAAGCAGACTCCCATTTTATATTTATGTAGCATGTTAGTATAGCTGCCAGTCCAGTTTTTGTCTACAACGATGGTTCGTGCTTACCTCCTGCCATTCGATCTTCCAATCACAACAACCTCACTTGGGGGCGTCTTGGTTGTGATTTCTACAATCAACGAAGGCAACTTGCATTACGCTTCATCAAAAGTAATTCACTCTTGGGGGCGTCTTAATTATAATTTCCGCAAATATCAAGGGAAGGTTGCCAATCACTTTAATAAAAATAATCCATACTTGGTGGAAAATTCTGTCATTGACCAAGAGAAACAGAACTTCTTAACCCCACAAAAGTTGGAGGTCAAGAGGGGTAAATGTTTGTATACAATGTGTAAAAATGACAATATATTGGACCAGATTGCTACTCGAACCACCATTTGACCCTCATTCAAGTCTGTCATTCAGCCAACCAACTCAGTATGCATTCTACCGAATCTTCCGGCCGGTCAATGGTCAAAGTTAACCTTAGGTCAACGACCGATCAACGGTAAAAGTCATCATTCAGTAAATGGTCAAATTCAATCGTCGGTCCACGGTCAAAGTCACCCATTGGCCATGAAGTTTCGATCCAAGTTGCCAATCCCACTGCCAACCAGTTTCCATCCAAGTTGTCAGTCGTGATGTCAGCCAGCCTCCATCCATGTTTCCATCCATCCAGTCTCCAGCGATATATCCATCCAAGGAAGTCTTCCAGTCAGAGATCGAAAGTCGCAGTCAAAGGGGATATTTAACCAGGTCAATCAAAGTCAAGGTCGTTGGTCAAACCTGCAAGCCCGTGTCAATTTAGCCAGTTTTCACCGATCCAGTGCAAAAACCCTGGAAGAGGATTCTAGAAGTTTCTGGATGACTTGATGACCAAGTTGCTGGAGGGAAGTTCTGGAATATTCCAGATGAATTGATGTCAACGGTCAAAGTCAACCTTCGGTCAATGGTCAAAGTCAATCGGCGGTCCACGGTCAAAGTAAGTCATCGGCCATGTAGTTTCCAAATTAAGTGGCTAATCGCATGACCGCCAGTTTCCGGCTAAGTTGCTACTCGTCTTTGTCACCGACCTTCTTCATACATGTTGCCTACAACCATCCAGTCTCCATCCATGTCTCTGTCCCAGGAAGTCTGCCAGGCAGAGATAGATAGTCGCTGTCAACGATGAAATTTAACCATGTCAGTCAAAGTCAACCCGCATGCCTATGCAAATTTGGCCAATTTCCACCGATCCAGTGCAAAAACCCTAGAAGAGGATTTTGGAAGTTTCTGGATGACTTGCTGACCAAGTTGTTGGAGGGAAGTTCTGGAATATTCTAGATGACTTGCTGGCCGAGTGACTTCCATATGAATTTTATCTCGAAATTAGGTTTTAACTTATGTATTTTACTGTATTAATAGAGGGGAATCTCAGCCCTAAAAGGACATGCCCGGAAACACGAAAATTCACCAGCAAACCTTAAAAGGGATCAGAAAACCATTGTAATCCATACATCAATAAATATCTCTCCCTATGGGGATTCGTTCGTGGATGTAGGCAAAACTTGCCGAACCACGTAAAATTCATTTCTCATCTTTACGGTTGTTTCGTGTTTTAAACCCTAGTTTTCATCTTCATCACCAAATCGATTGTGTCTGCATCAAAATATTTCTCTGGTACAACAAATTTGATTCAATTTCTTCTTAACGAAGAGAGCATTATGTATACATTTCCACAGAAAAATCTTAAAACTTTCTGAGATATTGAGTTTCCTCTGAAATATTTCCAAAAGGATACATTTGCTATCCTAGTTTGATTAATTGATGGGTTTTAAAGTTTTTGATACATTGATTTCACAGTAAATATCCAATTTTGAGTGAGTAGCCATTTAAAGTTATCCCGCTTTGAAAAAGAGGGGGTAAAACAACCACACCCAATAATTCGTTTTGAAATCTCAGAGGACTTACTACAATATACTTTCTAGAGAATCAACTAGACAGTCAGACTCAATCTATGAGAAAAGTATATCAAAGAGTTTATATCTCTATCACTCAATTCAATCTCGCAATCAAATAGGAATTTGCAAGCCCGATTGAATAAAGATAAGTAACTTGAACGGTCCAAATACCAATGGTCAAGGATCAATCAATTTCAATCAACAACCAAAGGTTGGATTTCCCAATTGATCGATTCAATGCACAACCTGTGATATTTCAATTATATAACAAAATCTAATGCGGAAAATAAATAACAAAGATACCAGAATTTTCTTAACGAGGAAAACCGCAAATGCACGAAAACCCAGGGACCTAGTCCAAATTTTTTGAACACCACTCCGTATTAAGCCTCTCACGGACACTAGCCTACTACCAATGAACTGGACTCGAATGTAGTTCCACCCCTAATCAATCTCACACTAATCAAGGTACAATTACGCTCCTTACGTCTCTCGAACCCCAAACATGATTCTACACACTTGATTCCCTTAGCTGATCTCACCCACCACCAAGAGTTGTTACGACCCAAATTCAAGACTTGATAAACAAATCTGTCTCACAAAGAAAAGTCTATTGGAATAAATAAATCTGTCTCCCACGTAAATACCTATGAGTTTTGTTCCATCTTATGATAAATCAAGGTGCACATGAACCAATTGATATACCGGACTTATATTCTCGAAGAACATCCTAGTAATATCAATCACCTCACAATAATCTTAATCGTATGGTAGCGAAACAAGATATTTTGGAATCACAAACGATGAGACGAAAATGTTTGTAACTACTTTTTATCTTGCCTATCGGAGAATAAATCTCGAGCAAATCTTAGAGAAGATATTACTCAAACGATAAAATCAAGAAAGATCGGAAAATGCAACTACAGAGAAAATAGTTGGTTCTGGCTTCACAATCCCAATGAAGTATTTAAGTCGTTAACCTACGGTGGTTTCGTGAAAAACCTAAGGTTAAACTCGGACTTCAAATCCAATCAACTTCAAATCCAATCAACTTCAAAAATTGATTGGATTTGAAGTTGTTTGTAATAGTGGTAAGTAAAGTCTGTTCAACTCGGACTTGTAAAGACTCGATTTAAGAAAATACTAAAAACAAAGAAAATATATACACAAGTTTGTCACAAAAATCGAGAGATTACCGAGACTCAGGATTCCACCATAACTCATTCATGCGATTCAAATATTTATTCCAAACAATTATAGCTCAAATAGTACTGACTCTAATTCTTTGCCAAGGTTGATTCTTAAAAGATTAATTGTAAATCACAAGCATGACGCATCAAAAGTACTAAAACTAAGCATACGTCATCAAACGAAATCACAACTAATTAGTGAAAATCATAAAACAATTAAATCAAGTGCAAGAAGTCATATAAGAAATAAATAGAATTACCACATGCATAAAATATGGCTTCCTCCGTCATCCCAGTGTTGGGGTTTAGCTCCTCATGTTATTCACGTGCTCAAAATAGGTGTTCATAGCTCAAAAGGGTGAAAAACAAGAGAAAACTAACAAAGCGCATAAATTTGCAATGTCACAGGCGTTACAAACAGTCAAGTTAAATAGGTCGAATCAAGAGAAATAAGTCTCGCCTTATAAACGATATTACTTGTTCTTGTTGAACAAATGTTATAGCTTCTCATGATCGTCCTCTGTCGTCAATGATCTTCGTGGTTCTAGGGTTCTTGCAGCAGCAGAATAATTTCTGCGACTCCATTACTTCTCCTCTATGCCTCCATTCGGTCCCCCAAAGTCTCGACACCCTTGTGCAACCTCCCACAACTCTTTTTATAACCAACAAAAGGTGATTAAATCCCGACAATATATTTTTTACTTCTTTCCCAAGTTCCGGATATTTCCCTTTTATTTCTCTCTTCTTTCCCGTTGTACGCGTCTTTGGATTTATTTAAACTCCTTCCAAATATATCTTCACTTCATCACGTAATTGCCAGGAATAGTAAAACCCGATCTTCACTTCCCCTGTTTCCGCAAATACTTTTCTTCCCTGTATAACTCCAAACCGAAGAAAGCACCTATTTTTTCGAATCTGAAACACCTAACCTACCTGTTTAATCGTTACAGGTTCATTCCAGTCCAATCCCGTGAAAAACTCCATGGAAATTTCTCTCAAAACAATCAACAGAGCCCGATATATTTCTACCTCTGTCTTTCCAAACTCGACGCAACTCCCCTTTTTTTTCCCGATTTATAACAACTTACCAACCATGTTTAAGTGTAACAAGGTGGTCCCAATCTATTTCACAAATTCCGACCAAATCTTCCCAAATAATCTTCCAAAGAAACATGCAGTAACTTTCCTTTCCCTTAATTTTAAACTTTAAACGATGAAGAAGGGTGGCCCCCTAATCCACCGTTGGGGTGCGAATAGCACTTGGGGTGTCCTGGGTGTAAATAACAAGTAGGGCGCCTTAGTAATTGAGTGCCCCTTATCCGGATGAGGGGTCCGAATAGTAATTTTCTCCCACGAGCGCAAAAACCACTTTTCGAGCCAATTTCGCCGCAAAAGCTTATTTCTCCAAAAACACCTACAAAGACACAAAAAGCCATAATAAATACAAAATCGAGCACTAACAAAATATACAATTGAGATTAAATCAGACACAAAAATGTGTCTATCAAATACCCCCAAACTTATTATTTGCTCTGTCCTCGAGGAAATCAAATCTACAAAATAAAATCCTAACTCACCGTCGCAGGCATCGTCGATTGCATTTAGCGTATGCAATAAGCCTTTAAAACCCCTAGGTGGCCCTAGTGGCCGAGTTATAGTCTCGGGAGGGTTTACAAGAGATATACCCACAAAAACCTTTACACTCAAACCATAACTATCTACGAGAACCTTGGAAGGCACTAAAGAATCTCCTTGGTTGGCATACTTATTGACTACTAGAGGAAGTACCCGATGCGAAATTCCAATTGTCAAGTACACGAGTTTGCACTCAAGCATACTAAAATTCATATATAGTCACATAGCTCTACTCGCATAGTCGCACTATGGACATCAATACCCTGAGTCAAAACTAATCACATGGATAGATCAAGAAGATGGATATAGAGAAAAACATAGATGGTTTTGATGTTTACTAAGTGAATGGTGTTTCCTATATCTCTGTCAAGGCCTCCGCCAAAATGATCCTATCCTAATGGACCGAGATACTAGTTCGACTAATATCAACACACTGGGCATATACAAGGGAACCAGTGGTCGATAATCCTAACTCTAGGTCAACACAACCGGCATATACAAGTTCCAAGTGGTC
The DNA here is from genome assembly GCA_023531295.1 of Papaver armeniacum. NCBI lineage: Eukaryota > Viridiplantae > Streptophyta > Magnoliopsida > Ranunculales > Papaveraceae > Papaver > Papaver armeniacum. The sequence continues at coordinate 74,295 of JAJJWW010000988.1, read as the reverse complement.
GACTTTATTGAATTTATTCCGCTTGGTCGATGGCCTGGTCTCGCTTTTTTTTTTTTTTTTTTTCAACTTTTTTTTTTTTTTTGGATATCTCAATCACTCTAATTCACCCTAGCATTGGTAACAACTTGATTCGTGGGCCCCACCTAATCACTTAGAGAAACATAGTTTAAAAACAAAACAAAATAAAAACAAGTGAAAAGGACTCAACGAGATTGGTGAAACTATCATGTTATTTCTAACACTCGAGTTCCAGTGCTTTTATGAATAGACTCTTTAGATGTTGCCATCTAATCAGATTGGTTCCTCAACTCCTACAACCAAAATGCTTCCATCCACTTAGATTGGTTAGTGCCATCCTTAATAAGCATAAATTTCTAGGCTCTGGAGTTTAACAATGCATAAAAAATGTTTCTCCCATACCCCCAAACTTAAATCTAACATTGTCCTCAATGTTCTAAAGATAAAATTAAAAGCATGAACAAGGAGAAACTGTTACCATTTGAAGTAAAAGAGTTAAGGAAAGATATTACCGTGTCGCATGAATATTGGGTTACCTCCCAAAAAGTGCTAAGTTTAACGTCTTCAGCCAGACTAACAAAGGATTAGTCACCTCATAAAATCATAAAGTAATAGCCGAAAAATCTGTGGGTCATCAAAACCAAATAGAGCTATCACAAGTAAAAGGAATCTGCAACCTGCCAAGAAAATTAACAAATAAAGCATACCCTTGTCTAGTTTCCTGTTTAAGACAACTACATCTAGCTGTGGTTCAGGTTCAGGTTCTATAACTGGGTCCAAATAAAATATTTTCATGGGCTGGAATTCCTCAAATCTAAGATCCGGTTCAGGTTGTAAAGTCTGTAAAAACTCAAATAAGAACTTAGAAGCACATAATAATAACCTGAATAATTGTGGATCCTTAAAGTCAATCAGTTTTGACTCACACAATTGACCACGATGAAACTGGTGGTCAATCTTAAGCAAATGCGTCGATACTAATTTCCTAAAGTACTTAGGTTTAGTCTCAAAACTCAAAAATTGACACATCTGAAACATATACGTTCCCACAATTGGTTGAAAAATATTTGGTGGGAAAACAAAGTCAATCTGGGTATCATAGCCCAATAAACCACATCAACCAGAGGATGGGTTTCTAATAATCGAACTTCCTTATGGACATCACTAGGTTCAGGAAAACGTGTATGAAGATAATCTTGTAAAATGGTTGAGGCACATATGTCAAGTCCCAAGTGAGGGACCTTTATAAGAGTTAAAGCACATGGAGAATGATAATCACCCCCAAACTCAAGGTCATCTGATTCCTGAAAATGGTCACTTGATTCTTCTAAGTCGGGTTCATCCTCACTCATCTCTACGAGTTCATTTTCTTTGTCTAAGACTAATGTTTCTAAATTGCTAGACTCTAAAACAATATTCTCAGAAGAAACTCGTTTCTCTAAACCATCATCGGCTTCGTAATCATAAGGAAAAACTACATCGTCTAAAACGGTGGAATCTCTAGTCAAATCTCGTCCTTGAATAGGTGAATAATTATTAAAATTATTTGGAATTGAAATAGAAATAATATTATCATTGTAAAGCTCAATTGAGTAACAAATTCCCGATCACTATGCCTACTTATTTCAAATTCTTCATCATCACTATATCCTCATCATAATCATCATTATAATAACATGGAAATGATCGAACCTCATCTAAAGTAGTGTTACCAATTCTAACCTCGCTATCTTGATTATGCAAATAACTATCATCATTTTCAAAGGTACTATTGGAAACACTATATTGGAAATTAAGTCTATCTTGAGCGCTTCTTTCCCGGGCCTCTAACAACATTTTCTCGAGTCGACTCACATGACTTCCTAATTTTATCTAGGAAAGAAGGTTCACACGTTTCATTGCTTTCGTGCGTCCATAACTAAGTTATTCATTTCGCTAACTTACGTGTCGCCTCGCCTAACTTACGTGTTGACTCTAGTAGAGAAGAATTTTGCTCGTACGACCAGTTGGCATGTGGATAGTAATTGGGCTCATCATGGTATGAGCCATAACCTTGAAAAGGCCGATGTTCCCAACCACTATTCACACTATGGTCAAAGTAGTAACGTCCATTTTGAAACTCGCCGGATATTCGTTGTATTGGCTATTGTAATACCAGATTCGACATTCTATCATAGGGTGTGAGTTGTCACACAAAATAAAACCCACTGACAGGGGATTCGTGGGTGGATAGAGTCTTACCTCCCGTACCGCACTTTGGCGATGAACCGTTGAAGTCGACTCGTGCCACCGACTCCGATGTCGGTGTACGAACCCGAGGGGCCGAGACAAGATTGTGAATCAAGGTCCTTCCCTGCAAACAATTTATATTTAATTTTTAACCCTTCCTTAGGGTTTTAAAAATAATGTCCAGTCCAAAAGAAAAATAAAGTCCAAAAGAAAAATAAAGAAAAATTACAAAAATACAACCCTATTTACAGTTTCTAAAAACAAAAAGAAATAAAGCCTAAATAAAATCAATATATACAAAATCTTTTTCGCTCCTTGGACTCCTCTTTTCTTTCCTTATTTGGCGATGCTTTCCTTTTATATCACTTTTTCTTTTCCTTGTAGCTTCGCTCCAAATCTGAAAAGAATCGAAAAAATACCAAAGGCGTAAAAAAGAACAAAAACAATAAAAATAAAAATAAAAATAAACCTAAAACCAATCTAAATACAAGTCCGCGTCGGCGGCGCCAAAAATTGATTGGATTTGAAGTTGTTTGTAATAGTGGTAAGTAAAGTTCGTTCAACTCGGACTTGTAAAGACTCGATTTAAGAAAATACTAAAAACAAAGAAAATATATACACAAGTTTGTCACAAAAATCGAGAGATTACCGAGACTCAGGATTCCACCATAACTCATTCATGCGATTGAATATTTATTCCAAACAATTATAGCTCAAATAGTAGATCGACTCTAATTCTTTGCCAAGGTTGATTCTTAAAAGATTAATTGTAAATCACAAGCATGACACATCAAAAGTACTAAAACTAAGCATACGTCATCAAACGAAATCACAACTAATTAGTGAAAATCATAAAACAATTAAATCAAGTGAAAGAAGTCATATAAGAAATAAATAGAATTACCACATGCATAAAATATGGCTTCCTCCGTCATCCCAGTGTTGGGGTTTAGCTCCTCATGTTATTCACGTGCTCAAAATAGGTGTTCATAGCTCAAAAGGGTGAAAAACAAGAGAAACTAACAAAGCGCATAGCTTGCAACGTCGCAGAGGTGTTACAAACAAATTGCTACAATAGGTGCGAATCACATACGTAGAAATAAGTCTCGCTTTATAAACGATATTACGGTTCTCAACATGTTGAACAACGATAGCTTTACTCGACCTGTTCTCGTGCGTCAATGATCTTCGTGTTCTAGGGTTCTTGCAGCAGCAGCAACAATTTCTGCAGCTCTGATTACTTCTCCTCTATGCCTCCGTTCGGTCCCCCAAAGTCTCGACACCCTTGTGCAACCTCCCACAACTCTTTTTATAACCAACAGGGTGATTAAATCCCGACAATATCTTTTTTACTTCTTTCCCAAGTTCCGGGATATTTCCCTTTATTTCTCTCTTCTTTCCTGTTGTACGCGTCTTTGGCTTTATTTAAACTCCTTCCAAATATATCTTCACTTCATCACGTAATTTCCAGGAATAGTAAAACCCGATCTTCACTTCCCTGTTTCCGCAAATACTTTTCTTCCCTGTATAACTCCAAACCGAAGAAAGCACCTATTTTTTCGAATCTGAAACACCTAACCTCCCTGTTTAATCGTTACAGGTTCATTCCAGTCCAATCCCGTGAAAAACTCCATGGAAATTTCTCCCAAAACAATCAACAGAGCCCGATATTATTTCTACCTCTCTGTCTTTCCAAACTCGACGCAACTCCCTTTTTTTCCCGATTTATAACAACTTACCAACCATGTTTAAGTGTAACAGGGTGGTCCCAATCTATTTCCGTCAAATTCAGACCAAATCTTCCCAAATAATCTTCCAAAGAACATGCAGGTGCAACTTTCCTTTCCGCCAATTTTAAACTTTAAACGATGAAGAAGGGTGGCCCCTAATCCACTCGTTGGGGTGCGAATAGCACTTGGGGTGTCCTGGGTGTAAATAACAAGTAGGCTCCCTTAGTAATTGAGTGCCCTTATCCAGATGAGGGGTCCGAATAGTAATTTTCTCCCACGAGCGCAAAAACCACTTTTCGAGCCAATTTCGCCGCAAAAGCTTATTTCTCCAAAACACCTACAAAGACACAAAAAGCCATAATAAATACAAAATCGAGCACTAACAAAATATACAATTGAGATTAAATCAGACACAAAAATGTGTCTATCACCTATCGGAGAATAAATCTCGAGCAAATCTTAGAGAAGATATTACTCAAACGATAAAATCAAGAAAGATCGTAAAAATGCAACTACGTAGAAAATAGTTGGTTCCGCTTCACAATCCCAATGGAAATATTTAAGTCGTTAACCTACGGTGGTTTCGTGAAAAACCTAAGGTTAAAGGAGAATCGACTCTAGCTTATGCAAATAGTATCACACAGAGGTATGGGGATTAGGTTTCCCAGTTGCTAGAGTTCTCCTTTTATATAGTTTTCAAATCAGGGTTTGCAATTTAAGTTACCTTGGTAACAAAGTATTCAATATTCACCGTTAGATGAAAACCTGATTAGATTCAAGCTAATATCTTCCAGCCGTTAAATCGAACTTAGATTGTTACACACAAAATTAAATGTACCTTCATTTAGGTTTAAGTAACCGTACCTACACGTCTACACCATGTTAGCTCAACAATAGTTAACCGAAGTTAGCCATATGAACACTCTCATATCAACCTTGTTCATCTTAACCATAACTAGTTCAAGGGACTCAAATGAAACTAGTTAAAGAATTGTTCAATTGCTATATTCTCATAGAAGTATACAAGAACACAATCAAAGCAAAATCGGTTTGATTCACTCGAATAAATTCATTATTATATAAATGAATAAGTTCATGTACACAACCGATTTTAGAACTTTAACCTTCAAGTATGCAAACGACGCATACTTGAAATACCGGACAAGATTGGGTTTCACCGAGACAAGAAACTTGTAAGCGTAATTCCAACCCAACAGAAATTCTCGGTCATGAACCTTACGCAAGTTCGAATACTTGTACGCATACTTAGGTTCCTGGATTTCTCAAACCAATATGTACGCATACGGGTATGCATACTATGGTTCCCGGACATGGGTTACATATGTGCAAGAGTTCACAACATGTCACAATCCAATAATGGTTAAGTGTTCTAAACTCTTATTTCAATCATTGAAACTTTCTTAGAGGATGACAATAGCCGTTTTCACACACTATTAGCATCAAAGCAATTTTCAAGTTATTGAAATAATCATAACGATACATTCCAAGTCTACACCAAATGATTGTATCACACAAACCATGTAAGATGTTACTCGGAAATTTTCACATGATCATCTTTTGACTTGCGTCAAGAATATAAGATGAACTTGGTCGAAGCGAAAGCTTGCCAACACATATTTCGATAAGTATGTAAGCGAGTTAAATTTAACTCGAAATATCAAATGTCATAGTAGAAAAATGTATAGCACTACGACTTATGTTTCCATATATGAGATAGACTAAAATTAGACTTTACAAGTGATAGATGAGTTTCAGTCTCCACATACCTTTTGTTGATGAAGTTCCACAAGCTCTCCTTAGTAGTTCTTCGTCTTCAAATGATGAACGCCGTGAAGTGTAAGGCTCAACTACAAAATCTATGTCCTAGTCCGAGACATCTATAAGTAGACTAGCAATCAAGACTTATAGTTTTGATCACTAACATTGACAAACATGCATGAGATAGCAACGCATGCGAGTTTGACCGAGCAGTGCTCTAACACGCTTCATTGTAAATATTCAGAATCTTTGAACTTTTTCAGCAATGTCAGTCGGGAAGTTATTTCTTACTTCCTTTTCATTTCACTTCTTTGTATTTGAGTCCACTAACTCATCTACAAGTGTTAAAGAGTTTAGTTGATCACCACAATAAGATAAAAGATCTTGTTTCATACGTAGTATCTGTTTTTCTATCCAAACATGAATTAACTTACCGTCACTTACCTCATAGCAGCTAAATTGATGAATCAGTAATATTATAGTAACTATCTCAACCTTATGCTATGTCTCGAATCTTATTTAAGCCAACAACTTATTTTTTGTTTAGTGTATTAAATTTCTTTTTTTATTTTTTAGGACCACGCCGATTTCGTGAGTGCTCTTAAGCCGGGAATGTCCCCGAGTAGCATGGTGACCTTATGACCAATATCAAAAGAAGTAAATAAGGTAATCTATATAGTAGATGTTATAGGGTTGTTGGTTGTAGTCGATAATTCGGTTCTTGGATACAACAAACCTCTTGTTTATTCCTTCACCGAGAGATTTGATGGGGAAATTGATACTTTTCCTCTTCCGGTAGGAGAAATGACAATAATTCCAAATGACGTGCAGTTGATTACTTTCCTAAGCATGCGGGCAAATCCCTAAGAGGCAAAGACTACATCGAGTGGCACAAGATTTACGAGTTTACCAAGAATGTGTTCAGTTAGAATGAGGAGACTTGGTCGGAGATGATGGTGGGTGAAGGGAAGCAGGGAATCTTACATCTCACGATCTTGATGAGGAAATTCGAAGGAACACATAAGATTTATTATGAAGGAAAATAGGCGATCAGGAACGTATCACTGCTACAGCCCATGCATATGTCCTCTACCTCTTGGGAGTTGTTATCTTTCCAAACTTTTCCAGTTCTCTTGTGAACGCCAACTATATTTATCTATTGGACCCAATTCACAAAATGTGCAACTACTTTTGGGATTATGCCATCCTTTCAAACTTGGTGTACGAGTTCAAAAAGTGTTTCAGGTCTCACAAAAACCAAATCGGAGGGAATATGTGTCTTCTCAAGGTATGGATATACTTGCACTTCAAAATGTTTGCTGATAGATCATTCTTAACAACTAGTGGAAAGAAGGTGATGCAGATACATAAAAAGAGCAACACGAAATTATATTAAAGTTAACAAAATGGTGAACGCCCATCATCCACAAGCTTCTGCTTTTGAAAAAGTGAGTAATCCGACATTTTCTTACTTATCTCATTGTTTGATGTTTTCATACTAACATTGAATAATTAATTTCACCTCATCTGGAACGATTCAATGGCTTATGAAGAATACGACTTAGGGAAAGTTCATTCACCACAAGGAATATGAGGTATTGTACCGTCGTGCTCGGAGATTCATTAACAAAGTATTAATGTTCCTTTGTAACACACTAATTTGCTTAACGATATAATGTGCCGATTTCCGGAAACTAAGCTTGAACATTTGTATAACATAATCAGTCTACATATACCTCTGTAAGCTCTGTTTGCCACAATTGGTCTTCTTGGTAAATCGTAAAGGAAAATTCTTTTGTTCTTCGTGAATTCAAATATCCTCACAGAATCGGTATACAAGTGCATTAACTTGAACCGATTCTGGGTTGACTTTGGTTAAGAAAAATAATTAAAATTCAGTTTTTGATGATACATTAACGCTAGTTGGTTTATAGGTTAAGTTGATTAAACATCTACCAATCATCTGAATCAACACTAATTAATTTAAAATAAATTAGCATTACGTAAAATAATTGGGTAAAGGGTTTCTCATTTTACTTCGATCTTTTCTTTTTTCACATAATGCTAGGCCCAAATAGATTGGACAGGCCCAATCAAGCCTGGATAGTCTATAAAAAGCTCTACCCAGGAAGATTTTGATTCATGTACCCAATTCTAACCAATCTGATATACTATTCACAGAATTACATATGCAAAAAAAATTACACAAATATCGATGAAGACGGTTAGAATTGGGTACATGAATCGAATATGTATTTTTTTTTTACTGTGGTGAGTTGTGGTAATGGTGGTGGTAAAGTAGCTAGAAACCAAGAGATAATCAGAGATAAAAATGAAGGTAACAAATATGTTTCAAATGCAGAACTTATTATGCGATTTCAATAAGTACACTATGAGTTTTATTTAACATCTTAAACTTCTACCAGATATTATGCAGTTTTATAATGAGTTTAATATACAGGTACAAACTATTGACAGCATCTGAAGAAAGTAATCAGACAGAAGACAATGAGAATTGATATGTTTTCATAGTATTGAAAGAATGATATTCGGATGTAAAAGATCAAGAAGAAGAAGATTTTCTATTACGATTAATGTGTAGAATACGAGACGGAGAAAATACAATCGATTGGACATATTTAATGTGTATGCGATTTTAGAACTATTGACTTCTATAGTCAAAGTCAATTGACTTTGACTTTGACAATTCTATTATTCATAATAGCCCCCTCAAGCGATAATGGGAGACACTTAGCGTTTGAAAAATAACAAGAAAAGCAAAATAATAATTTTTACGAGAAAGGAAACATGTTTAACGATGCGGACAATAGTAGTATCTAGAAAGTAAGTCTTTGAAACTGACCATCGACACTTTGTGGCAGTTATGTTGTGGGAGTCGGCGGAAGTATTAGTAGTATGTGTTGGAAGTAGATACTAAGAGACGGTAGAGACAAATCATGAGAATTACTTCTTTGAAAAAGCATCATGTGTTATTTATGACATCGAGGAAGAACCCCGGTAATTCTTTGAAGAAGTAAAGTAAACATCGGAGCACACAAACCCTTTGTAAATAAATGCACGAATTATCTTTCCGGATGCTATATGTTGAACTTTAACAAAACCACTCTCCAATTAACTCCCCTATTTACATGATAATGAATTTTATATGTTTTGTCTGTAATGAGAAAGCAGGATTAGTCTAACGGATATATATGGCACTTGTATTATCACAATACAAAAAATAGGCAATGTCGGTGAAAGATGCAGTTCACTAAAAGAGATGATAAACATTCTAACTTTCAGCGGTAATATGAGACAAACACTTATATTGCTGCCTGTGTAGACCTTGAAACAGTTGGTTGTTTCTCACTAGACCAAGATATTAAAGAATTACCAAAGAAAATAACATATCCAATATGTAGATCTTGCAGTTTCTGGAAAATTACCCCAATCAAAATCAAGTAAAGCGATAAGTTGTGAAATATCTCCTTTTCTGAGAGCAATTCCATATCAAATAGTTCCCTTTAAGTATCTTAAAATTCTTTTGACAAATAACATATGCACATCTGTAGGAGCATGCATAAATTGGCTGACATAGTTAACCCCAAAACAGATATCTGGTCTAGTAAGCATAAGTATTGTAACATCCCAATAATAGTTCTATACTCGGTTACATGTTAATAAAGTACCTTCATGAATAGAAATTCTTGGCCCTTTAGCTACTTTGGAGTACTACAAGGATGACATTCCTACCGTCTTAGCTTTTTCAACAATTCAAAAGTGTATTTTTTAAGAGTAAGCAGAATTTCATTAGATGTTCTCATCTTTGTATACCTTAGAAGTAATGTAAATCTCCTAATTGTTTCATAGCAAAGACTGAACTCAAATATTGAACCAAATGATCAAGCAAGGTAGTTGAAGTACTAGTTAATATAATATCATCAACATAAAGTAAAAGAATCATGATGTCTGAGCCAACATGATAAACAAACATAGAAAAATCAAACATTACCGAGAAAACCATAAGAAATTAAAGCTGAGCTAAATTTATGAAACCACGCCCTTAGAGCTTGTTTTAATCCATACAAACTTTTCTTCAAATGACAAACCTTGTTAGGAAAATCTTTACTAACAAAACCTTGTGGATGCTTCAGGTACACATTTTCAGTTAAATCACCGTGCAAGAAAGCATTAGATACATCTAATTGTCTCACTGGCCAATTTTTAGTGACAACAATGCATAATACAACTCTAACAATAGTTGATTTAACTACAGGACTAAAAGTCTCACCATAGTCTATTCCATCTTGTTGATTATAACCACAGTAACTAGTCTTGACTTCAATGTATCAATTGTACCATATGAATTCAACTTTACTACGTAAACCCACTTGCAGCCTAAAATATTCATATGAGGCTCTGGGTCAACTAAATCCCATGTAACATTACTCTGTAATGCATCATTATCATCTGTCATAGAAACTTTCTAATTTGGATCTTGCATTGCAAGCTTAAAATTTTGGCACCGAAGGTATTTAGGAAGAGGTAAAAGTGAGATAGAGGATGCTTAACAGAATGGTGTAAAACATGATCAGGAAAAGATTTTGGTTTTGAAATACCAGTTTTAGACCTTGTAACAATAGTTGAAGAAGAAGGAACAGTTATAGATGAAGCAGGCAATTCAGGATATAACATAAGAATCAAAAATTGTAGATATATAGAAGAAGAGGAATCGGGATGAAAATAAAATTCACTTTCAGGAAAATAACATGTCTAAAAATGTAAGTGCTTTTAGAAATAGGATCATAGCACGTATATCCTTTATGTAAAGTACTATATCCAATAAAAACACATTTTACTAACTTTGGTGACAATTTGTCAGCTCTAGAATGTCCTAAAAAAGGATAACAAAGACAACCAAAAACTCTCAAGGAAGAGTAATCTGGAGAAGCATTATATAAAACTTGAAAAGGAGATTGATTATTAAGAACAGGAGTAGGAGTTCTATTTATAAGATAAGTATCAGCTCAAGAAGCATCATAAAAAGCATTAAAAAGCGGAGTATTACCCATTTCAATGATATGCCTATGTTTTCTTTCAACCATACCATTTTGTTGTGGGGTTTTAGGACAAGAAATTCTAATTTGAATAAAAGATGACTCTAAAAAATCTTTAAAAGATCCTTAACAATTTCACTAGCACCATCGATTGAAATGCTATAATTTTTGTTTTGAAAAGATTTTCAGTTAAGTTTTTGAAATGCTGAAAACATTGTAATGCATCAGACTTAAGCTGCATTGGATATATCCAATGAAACCTACTAAAATAATCAATGAAAAGTATATAGTATCTATGTCCTACCAGTAAGGTGATAGGAGAAGGACCCCACTCATCACAATGTACTAATGCGAGTGGAGAAGAAACATGAGAAGTGGATAGTGAAAAGGAAGCCTTTTACTTTTTGCTAGTTGACAAGGATGACATAATGAAGAAGAATTTGATGATTTGAGAATAATATCCTTATTAGTATGAAGATGTTGAACAATTTTAAAGATGGATGACTAATCTACTGATGCCAAATATCGGGAGAAGCCACAAGAGATGAGAAATAAAATTGCATCATAGTAGAAGTAATGGGATATAAATTGTTAACCATTTTCCCTTTAGCTAACTGAACATGATCTTTTAAAATCCTTATCTCATACCCAAAAGGATCAAATGTAATGTAGTGGCATTATCCTTTGTGAACTTAGCTAGTGATAAAAGATTATTTCTAATATCAGGCACATGCAAAACATCATCTAATCTGAAGCTAGTTCTTAAAGTATGAAGTATAGAATTACCAGTAAGAGATATAGCAAGTTGCTTACCATTGCCAATCATTACATTGTCCTTGCCTTTGTATGTAGAAGTATTTTGAAGTAAAGTCTTGTCACCAGTCATATGTTCAGAAGCTCCACTATCAGTGATCCAAACAGTGTTTGATGAAGATGGATCATCATTAAGACCAACATTTGCAACATTCATACTTGTAAAAGCTTGTTGAGTAGAGCCAGAATTTATATTTGCTCCATTTGAGAAATTTGCACCATTATCAGAATTAGCATAATTTTCCGAGAAGTATGAGGTGAAGAGCCAGTGGATGGTGGATGATATCTGAAGAAGCACCTAGTAGCCACATGACCCTTCTTCTTGCATATTTGACAAAGCATCTTAGAATACTCTATATAGAGTCTTCCGGTATAATTTGAATAAGAACTAGTAGAATTTTGAGAACTTGATCCAGACTGATATTGGATGTTTCTAAAATTTCCAGTATTTCCATTTCTATCATTAGTTCTTCTGTTATTATTATATCCATTTGAATTACCCCTTGCATATAAAGGCGTATTTTGTTCATCATAGACATTAGAATGTTGATGTTGTCTTTAGCGAAGAATTGCTCATGAGATTGCAATTTTCCTTTAACTCACGCAAAACTATAAGGTTTTCTCTATTTTGAGAAGAAATGATAAAAATATCATAATCACTACTCGGCCCATTCATAACAAACATCATTAAATATGCATCATTCACTTTTTCACCAATGGTTTGCTAAAAGAATCAGCTATAGTTTTTATCTTACAGAGATATACAACAATAGATTGATTACCCTTCCTAATTCATGTAACTGAGTTCTTAGCATATTCTTCCCTGTAAAATTGGGTTTTAAAACTACTTTCAAGAAACTCCCAAATCTCTTGATGTAGATAAACCAAGAACATCTCCACTAATAGTTGCGAAAAGGTTGCTTTTAGACGAGGTTGAAACAAATCTGTCTAACTTCCTCCAAGAAATCCATTATGGGTTTACAATTTCAACCCCATCAACAATTACTTTCTGTGATGGTTCTACCAATTCACCATTAACATAACCAAATAGATCAGGGGATATCCAGACACCCTCAAATTGATCACGCCATAGTAAATAATTTGACCCATCTAATTTCATTGAAACAAAATTGGTGATATTTGTAAAAGGAAGATAACAAGAAGTACCAGATCCAACGGAAGTCGACATTGTTGCAGTTTCTTGAGTGATACTTTGAAGAACTATGTTGTTGTTGTTGTTGTTGTTGTTGTTTTGATTTTTCTTGCTATTTGTATTTCGTTGTCGTTGATAAGAACCCTTTCTTGTTGTTACCATAAAATTTCAGATGAAGAACCCTAACACACAATATTGAATATGGGGAAAAATTATTGAATTTTTATTATCCTAAAAGCTGAAAATTATTGTGAAAAATAGTTAAGCTTTGTTGATTGATGAAAACAGGATCGTTACTTTATCTGATACCATGAGAATTGATATGTTCTCATAGTATTGAAAGAATGATATTCAGATGTAAAAGATCAAGAAGAAGAAGATTTTCTATTACAGAGTTAATGTGTAGAAAACAGACAGAGAAAATACAATCCAATTCAGACATATTTAATGTGTCTGATTTTAGAATTATTGACTTCTATAGTCAAAGTCAATTGACTTGATTTGACAATTATATTATTCCTAATAGACAACTCATAATACAGTTCCTTCAATGGGATCCGACAACACCCCGAGAAAAAGATCCTGTGAAATCCCGGCAAACATTGATGCTTCAATGGAGCTCAACCTAGCCTCTAGCTCCAGACTCCGCAAAAGTCCAAAACTTTTGGAACATGGTCAACGTCGAGCATTGATGCAAGCACAAAATCAAAAAGGTCAGTTGTCTTCCTTTTCCTATTTTATTTTCCTTTTTCATCAGCGACGGAACCAGGAATTTATGTTTGGGTGGGCTAATTTTTTTTTTCTCGAACTATGAACTTAATTCATCTCAACTGCGAGAATGAAAATTATAGTAATATACTTAAAAGGAGTATGGGTATGCCACACGATCTCTTTTCCTTGGAGCACAAAGCTTTGAATCAAATTTTTTGAAATTGTAACTAATATAAGGGATGAATAATTTGCGTATCGAAAATAATAATCCAGATTTATTTAGCGGCCGAAGGCCGCCCAATTTTTTTCTAGTTGGGATGCAAAAATATTTGGAGTTTGTACATATACGCATAATAAGTCATGGCATATTGTATTTTTGTCTCATGAATACACTGCATTTTTAGATTATACATAGATATACATAAAATTGTGGTCATTTCATAGAAGAAAAATGAATTTTTAGACAAACACTTGCTTTTTTTCTTTTTTTTAAAGGTGGACAAACGCTTGCTTAGTTAAGGACAAGACACGGTTTATTTTATCAAATCGACAAGTAACGAGTGAGCCCATTCAATACCCGATTTTAAGAAACATCATGAATACTTGTTTTTCCCTATAGCCTTTGAACGGTTGAGATGCTATTCAAAAATTAATTCATGTGGGACCGGGTTCCAAAATCTTCTGATTTCTTCCACGCAGAATCATATCTTAACAATTAATGGGCTAATTAAAATTTACACCTGGGCTAAATTTTACAAATGTTAAAAATTACACTAACAAAAAAACTTTTTAGAAATTTTGGGGTGGGCTGCAGCCTGGGTAAGCCACATCGAGACATTATTATCGGTACCCTGTATTAGCTATCCGGCTTCCAAATATATATAACCTGTTAAAATGTAAAGCGTCTGCAGATTGTTGAATAATTAAGTGCTTGACTAACTTAGGAAGTGAAGAAATGTCTTTGAATATTTCGTACCAACTTAAAACTCTTTACTTCCTGATCATCTTTGAATTGGGTTGACCATGTGGTGAGTACCGATTAGTTTAAGAAATTCAATTTTATAATGCTTTTATATGTTCGGAATACAATTGGGATCGATGAATCCAACTCATATGTACGTTTTACTGTCTTGCATAGTTTCGTATCACCGAGCTCATATGTACGCTTTACTGTCTCGCATATGTTGTTTTGCTGTGTAGAGATTGGTGTTTATCGGATTACAGGACAAAGTTCTTGATTCTTTACTGAAGGTAGTGTCAGCAAAATGGATGTGGTGGTTAATGAAGGAAATAACTAATGATGTCGATAATGATTGGATCAAATCAGATTCGCCTGTTGATTTTGGAGTGCAGAAATAAAGAAAGTTAGTGGTCTTTTAGTGCATAGGTATATACACTGTGTTGCTTATGATCGCGTATACACTGGTCTTTTAGTGCATAGGTAGTATGATACACGGGAGGAACCGGACCCATTGACAGCCCTAGTTGATTAGCACAAAAATCTTGGTATGAATAATCCGGACACGTTTGCAGGCTCCATGGTATCACATTTAATAAATTCGACCAGAAATATATACATGATCTAGCTAATTAATGATAATATCTAGCTAATTAAGATGAAAGATTTTCTTATTTTTGGAATCTTCGTAATCCTCTTTAAGTCGTATGGATTTCATGTATTCAATATCATTAACCTATAAATTAAAGTTC
Source organism: Papaver armeniacum (assembly GCA_023531295.1). Classification (NCBI taxonomy): domain Eukaryota; kingdom Viridiplantae; phylum Streptophyta; class Magnoliopsida; order Ranunculales; family Papaveraceae; genus Papaver; species Papaver armeniacum. Next base: position 59,095 of record JAJJWW010000988.1, on the reverse strand, counting down.
TCATAGAAACCTACCAACTCAAGAGCAGAAAAAACACCAACAAAGAGATCAAAGATTCAAAATGCCTTATCCACCATGCGTAAGTTTTCCAGGTACGCATTTTTAGTGAGTTTGTTCAAAGTAATTTTTAGTTTCGAAAACTTCAACACTTGCATATTATTTTCCTTGTTAATATTGTAGGAATCAGACGGGTGAGTTGGCCGCAACTCCTCGGAAGCCAGCAGCGGTAGCAAAGGCAACCATTGAAAGAGAACGACCAGGAGTGACTGCTGTTATCATACCAGTAAATGAAGCGAGAACTGAGGATTTTTGTTCCAACCGTGTTTGGCTTGATGTGAACAATGATCCCCAAAGAACCGTTGCTTCTATTCCCATGATCGGATAAGTAATTCAACTGTATGTAGTTGATATAAAATAATAGAATAAAACTATTGGCGAGACTTCCCCAATTATTAATAATTTCCATTTTTTTTTTAAGCAATCAAACATGCCATCTTATTGTTTCCGTTCTTTTCTACCCATGTCTTTATATCCGTCTGAAAAGTTGCTGCAGAGTTTGAAAAATTGCTCATTGTTCCAAACCAATCTGTAAACATGCTCGCTCCACCATTTGTTGTTACGCTCCCTACTGCTGCCATTAGAAAATATCTTGGGTACGTTTCACATACAAAAAGTTCTGCAATTCATATGATTACTGAAAAGGTTAGTCTTTTCTCATTGGCAAAACAGGACTAATCAAACAGCATATATACCCTTCGGCAATTATTCTAATCAGTACATAAGAACACAAAGAAACAGCGGCAGCTTGCGTGTCTAATATATACAGCTGAAGAACAAAACAGCGATGCTTAAAGAAAGAAATGCGAGACATTGTTTCTTAAATTATAGTTAGACGCAGACAATCTTGTTCACAATATTATAAAATACCTTAAAACCTTTCGACGAGACAATACTTATTCAATTTAACATTGTCAAAAATCTAGTCTACATACACATCACGACTACAATCAACTACAAAGCTCAAAGCAACAAGACAAATTTATGCTTTGAGCACTACCTCCATATATAGTCCGTGTTATTTGCAGAAACTTCAGCACATACAGTTTTTGCAAGCCTTTATTCCCCTTGGTTCCTTGTGCACTCGTTGCATGAATAGTAACTAGTATGAAAAGGTGGAAATAGATAACCAGTTTGTATAATCTTAGCAAAATTGATCTATTTGCTGCATCACCAACCCAAGGAAGTAAAGATCCTAAAGCTGTTTCCAAAAGTCTGGGTTTGCAAAAAACTGCTTCTTTAAGAGAAGTACGATGTAAAAGGTTAAATTGCATTATATGGTACAACCTTGTGAGATGATAGACTTGTCAGGAACAAAAAACATTACCTAGATAGAAAAGCAAATGGTGTTTTCAGCTTCCAACTGAACTATCCCCATGAAAATTGCAGAAATCAGAAATACTAAATTAGCATCTAATCATAATAAAAAGCTTCAAGTAATGGTCTGTGTAAGCAGTTAATGCTGGCCAGCTGAAAGATCTAAGCATGTGACAATTGTGGACATTAAAGTTAGAAGAGATAAGTGAGATGAGATGTTTTCGCCTAACATTACCTTAATCACTTGTGACATAACAAGATGACAATGGTGCTGGAGTTGACTATCTATGATCTGGCAATAATAACACGATATGATCCATGTTCAGATATGGATCAACGCCCGACGACATATAATCCATGTTCAGCATTGATCCGTGTCTATCAGTGCTTGGTTGCAACAGAGGATAAACAGAAATCTTGGTACGGAGGTTCCGAAGCCTTTTGCGCGCTCCTTGATATCACATTTAATAAATCAGATATCTAGCTAATTAAGATGAAAGATTTTCTTATTTTTGGAATCTTCTTAATACATATGGATTTCTTACATGTGCCATGTATTCGATATCATTCAACCTATAAATTAAGGTTTGGAGAAAAAAAACCTACCAACACAAAGAGCAGAAAAAACACAACAAAGGCAAAGAGATCGAAGATTCAAAATGCCTTGGCCACCGTGTGGTGGTCTTGTTCCCGGTACAAAAACATTATTCTTCGTTCCATTCGATCAACTTTCTCTTCTGTACCCTTTTGTTTGAAAACTGGGTTGCAATAGAAGATGAAAGAACACGGGAAGAGATTGTTGTACTCCAAACTTTCAAGGCTCATACGATTTCTTTTAGACAATTATTTCTACCCTCCCAATAAATTGGCGATTATTACAGGTATGAAATAATGCCTTCGGGGATACAATGAAAGCCTACAACGGAAATTGAATTCAAGGTTTGTACCCCTTGATCCAATCAAGAACACATGTAAACAAAAGTTCGATGATGCTTTTGAAAGAGAAAACAGAAAGGTTTTCGATATGTTTTCAACAGTTATGGGAGATGTCATTTATAGGGGTTTTCGCATCTGGTGGGAATAGACATCTTTTCACCAACGAGTTTCTCTTCACGAAACTTGTGAGTCTCTTCATCATCGGACATCAATGGCGCACTGGGAGGCTACGCCCCCAAGACCCCCCTTGGATAAACATGAGTTGAAAATATTCCAACATTCTCCCCCTATTTTCAAAAATCATAAAACAAAGTTAAAAACTTTTAAATCGGAGTGATTTGCATCACCGAAGTGATTTGCCTACGTGCAGTGGGATCAAGCCAACGTAGTTCAAGCACAATTGAGACTAAGCATCATCGTTGAAATCAACACATAAATGATAGGTATCTTTTGGATTTGAACCTTCACTTAGTGTAAGAAACTCAAAGCCTTATCGAGATTCTATGGTGAAACCAGTCTTGAACCATGTATCCCTTATGATGAAACCGGAGTCTCCACACATATTGATTTCATAAATCATATGTTACGTAGCTAAACACGCGCTAAAGGCCATGTGCTTATATCCTTGATTCATGAGTCTTCTTCGAGAGAACGGTCTTATTCTCTTAGGAAACGTCCCGATTTCCATACTCATATAGGTAAGTCTCGAAGGTGTTTCTGCGGTACACCTTTTACTAATCACGAGACTCATTAAGAATTTACATCCATCCTATTTTCTTGAGGAACCCAGCACTAATTAGAAATGGGAAGTTTTATATTAGTGCTCCATAATCTACATCCATAACTTGTTGGTACCATTGAACCTTGTTTATCTTTTTCAAAACATAGGTTGGGTTTTACGCTATGGGAGATCAAACTTCTTTCCAGACCTTAGTTCCATTTCTTTACTTTTATTGAAACCACCGAACTTGGTACACTCTTCGTAAATGGGTCTCGCCAATTCCTCTTTGATTCAATAAAGTTAATAGTAACCACTCCCCTTTTGAGTAGTTGCCTAACCATTTGATGTCTAAGACTTGCATGTCTTGACTTTACATTATAAGTCTTATTTGAGACATTATAGATGGTATCTTGATTATCACAATTAATCAAGACCGTCGGAGTTAGCTTCTTCCAAAATGGAATTTCCATAAGTAGGTTCCTAAGCCATTCGCCTCCTTACATGCATCCGTTAAGGCTATTAATTACGACAACATTGTTGAATCGAAATACAAGTCTGCTTCTTGGAACTCCAAGACACGAAGCTCCCCACAATGTAGATCCATCCGGGACGTTGATTTGGACTTGGCCTCTACATCGTTCAGTTAGCATCGCTTGTACCCTTCTAGTGCAGCGGGATAGCCTTGGTAATACAAGCCAAATTCATTGAACCTTTCAAGTAAGCCATAACTCTTGATCGCTTTCCGGTGTTCATATCCTTGATTACTTGAGAAATGACATAACACTCCCACGGCTTGGGCTATGTCCGGTCTTGTGCAATGCATAGCATACATAAGACTTCCAATGACACCTTTGGAATACTCAAGTTGTGCATGGTACGTCCGGTGTTCTTCTTTAACTTGATAGTATGGTCTAAAGGAGTAGGTCTTGGATTGTCATCAAAGTGACCATACTTCTTGAGAAATTTCTCAATATAATGAGATTGGGTTAAAGCCAACTCATTTCCTTTCTTAGGATCTTAATTCCCAAGATTACATCAGCCTCTTCTAAATCCTTCATATCAAAGTTAGAGCTAAGAAACTTCTTTGTTTCTTCCACATGAGAATATGTCGAGATCCAAAAATAAGCATATCATCAACATACAAACAGAGAATTACACATCCAGAACTATCATGCTTACTATAGATATATTTATCCGCATCATTCACCAAAAAATCATATGACAAAACCACTTTGTCAAACTTCTCATGCCATTGCATGGGAGCTTGCTTCAAGCCATAAAGAGATTTTACTAACTTGCAAACCTTCTTTTCTTGGCTGGCAATATGAAACCTTCAGTTGTTCCATATATATTTCTTCTTCCAAATCTCCATTTAGGAAGGCAGTTTTGACATCCATTTGATGAATAATTATTAACTTGTGAATAGAAGAAAGTGCTATTAAATAACGAATAGATGAGATGCGAGCAACATGAGCATATGTATCAATGTAATCAATTCCATGTCTTTGCTTATAACCCTTAGCAACTAATCAAGCTTTGAACTTATCAATGGAACCATGACATTCATCTTTCTCTTGAAAATCCATTTACATCCAATAGGCTTTACTTGGGAGGTAAATCACAATATATCCAAATACCGTTGGTCAAAAGAGAATTCTTTTCATCATTGATAGCCTCTTTCCAAAAACTAGCATATTTGGAACTCATAGCCTCATCATAAGTTTTAGGGTCATCATCAACATGCATAACATATTTGGTAACACTAAGAATTTTATTATTATTACCTTCTACAAGATATGTTATAAAGTCGGACCAAAATTTTCTCTATTCTTGCTCTCTTACTCCTTCTAGGTTCGATATCTTCTATGGGTTCGAAGTATCCTCCATGTCTCAAGTAGGAAAGGAATGATCATCATTCTCATTAGTCTCTTGATTCTAGACTAGGTAACAATGAGTTCTCCATGGGTTGCATTTGAGAACTGTTCCTATTAAGTTCTCAAAGAATTCCACATCTACAGATTCTATAATCTCAAAAGTGTCAAGGATTAAAAAATGAAGGTGATACTATTAAGAGAGTATCCCACAAAGCACATTTATAAGCCACTGTTTCCCAATTTTGGTCTTTTAGGATCAGGCTTTCGAACATATGCTAAGCAACCCCCAGACTTTAAGTCTCTTCAAGTTTGGTTTCCTCTTAAACCACAATTCATAAGGAGAAACATTCTTCTTTTTCAAAGGAACTCTATTCAAAATATAACATGCGAGACAACATAGCTTCACCCCTTGAAAATTAGGCAAACTAGAACTTATAAGCATGCAATTAACCATATCAATCAAAGTTCTATTTTCCTTTCAGCCCACCATTTGTTGAGGTGTATAAGGTGCGATAAATTGATGAATTAAACCATGCTCTTGACAAAAGAATTTAAATTCATTAGGAAAATATTCACCACCACGATCGAACGTAAAATCTTAATTTTCGGTCTAATTGTCTCTACTTACACTTTGTATATTTTGAATATGTCAAAAACATCATCCTTAGATTTCATCAAATATGTATAAGCATATCTAGTACTATCCTCTATAAAAGTGACATAATCCTCTATAAGCATATCTAGTACTATCCTCTATAAATATGACCACAGCCTGGGGGCTACGCCCCCAGGACCCCCCTTTGGATAGCGCAGTTGAAAATATTCCAACACCTTTTTGTTAGATAAATTTGTCCGCTAAAATTTTCTTATGAATTGTTTTTTCGCTCTTTATCAGCTGTTTCCGCCAGTACACGGCTTGTGTTTGATCTATTCTCGTGGAATGATCACAGAAAAAAGAAAAAACAATCTACTGAGTTTGTTGGAAAAATAAAAGAGAGATATGTTTAGTTTTGCAAATTTCACCACTAATCTATTATTTTTCTTCCTGATATTGTAAAAGGACCGGTGACTTGGCCTCACCTCGTCGGAAAGCCAGCTGCAGAAGCAAAAGCAATCATTGAAAGAGAACACCCAGAAGTGACCGCAGTTATCATACCAAGATATGAAATCCGCATTGACAATTTTTGTGCCAACCGTGTTTGGCTTAATGTGAACGATGATCGCCGAAAGACAGTTGCTGTGGTTCCCAGGATTGGATAAGTAAATCAACCGTATGTAGTTGACACAAAATAATAAATTAAAGTTATTGGCGATATTTCCCCAATTTTTTTTTTTTTGAGCAATCTAACATCAGTGATGGCATGCGTGGCCATTAGGGTCACGGCTTGGTAAGAAAAGCTACCAATGATGCGTGTTGGCATGTGCCAATGGCATGCTCGGCCATTAGGGCCCCGGCTTGTAAGAAAAAGCTACCAACGATGCGTGTTGGCATGTGCCAATGGCATGCTCGGCCAATTTGGCCTAGGTTGCACGGTTTGCAAGCCTAGGCGCGGGCGCTACTTTGGCATGTGCGCGGCTAGGGCCAAGGTAAGGGTGTTTGGCTTGGCGTGGTATGACTAGCGTAGCTAGGGCCAAGGCAGTGCGTTTGGCATGGCGTGGCTAGCTTGGGCTAGGTGTGGCTGGCATGATTTTCCATTGGCACGGAGGTGCGGCTAGCATGGTTGGCATGCTTTGGCGCGTTTGGTGTGACTGGCATGATTTGCCATTGGCACGGAGGTGAGGCTAGCATGGTTGGCATGCTTTGGCGCGTTTGGTGTGGCTGGCATGATTTGCCATTGGCACGAGAGGGAATTAGAGGTTTTGCTCGTTGTAACTCTAATTTGAAAAATACCCCATTAATTACGACTACATGCATTAAATGTTCTAATAAATGTGTCACTGGTGACATTAGGTTATTATCTTGGGGTTTTACGATTTTACCATTTGTCTAAAAACCACCATCGACACTAGGGTACAAGCAGAAAGATCTCATGGATACATCTTATCAGAAATTCTCTCATGAATTTCCTCAATGCCAATCAGATAAGAACCATACTCTCATAGTTTATGACCCTAAACTTATTCTTGCACATTGGACTTAAAGAGAAGAAGATCGGACTTGTCTTTGGATAGGGTGATTGGGAATTGGTAGGAACGGTTATGAGTGATCCAACCTTCCTAAGAGGCCATCGTAAGTACTTGCATCCTTATGATGTGCGTCCGGATGTCGTAGAAGTTCCTCCACAACCAGCACGTCCCTCCACAACTCCGTCAACTGTGCCCGAACTTCTACAGCTCGTTACGTTTTTGGTACGTAGGTCTTGTTCGTTACTATTCATTTAATCTATATCTATCAACTTATAGAATTATACATACTAAAATACATGTTTAAAAATTCCTTAACATCGTCAGCGGATTGGAAATTTGTCAAAGTTCTTTAAGAAAAAGACCAAGAAAGGAGAGGTGCTGACCCAGAAAGAAATGAAGAACGTCGATCAAAAGATAAACAAAATTAAAGATCCTGAGGCAAAAGACTTGTGGGGCGAAAGGAAGAAGAGAGTACACAAGAAGCGAAGAACTGAGTAATCGTGTGTTTCTTTTATAGTATTAGTTTGGTTTATGTTTGTTTGTGTGTCTTTCTAAACTTTGAATATCTTTGTTTCATTTTTTTTCGGTTTGGAACATCTTAACTTTACATATGGTTTGTTAAACAATCTACTCTTTGCTTATGTTATTTTATGTGTCTTTCTAAACTTTGGAGATGTTGATTTCATTTGTTTTTAACTTAAACATAATATATTAGTTAATCTATATGAAACTTTATGTAATTTTCTTTTTTCTTTTTCCAAAAATAAAATAAAATAAAATCCTGCAACTAACAAATGTAGAAAAAATCAACGACGAACATGCTCCACCCTTTGAATACCCCATTTACCAACTTATAAATAAAAACCAATTAAGTTGATTGCATCTCATCCAAAATCCCTTTTTTTATTTTATTCAGGAAGGGCAAGATGTATTAAAAGAAACATGTATATCTAGGGCTGCACAACGGGTAGAGTGGGTAGGATATGGCCTATTTCGCCATCTACCCGCTGAAGGGCGGGTAAGAAAAATTTTACCCGCCACCCTACCCGCCACTAAGCGGGTAAGATCTACCCGACCCATCAAATGGCGGGTCGGGTAGAGTTGGTAGCGTGTATAACTTTTTTTTTTTCATATTCTGGTTTCTAGTTCTACCACTGTAGACTTTACGTACAAAATCTTGCAACAACACATAAAAACAAAAGCTAGTCTATCTACATATGTACCGAATGGTACTGCCAATCCAACTAGGTAAAAATGAAAAAAAGCAACCTGGTAGGCACAAATCCATTTGTGGTCTCAAGAAACAAAAGTTCTGTTCATTTCAAAATTTATAGGGGTAAAAAGCAGAACCCAACCAACAACACAAAAATAAAAAGAAACTCCAAAGGTGGAAAGCTTTTCGCTGGGGCTTGATGCTATGGTGAATCCCAGCATAATTCCATGTTCTTCATGTAACCTTGTTCTTCATTCGTCATCTACTATTATAGAATAAACTCTAAGATCAGCACACATTTCTGCAACAAAGAAAAAAATCAATCAAATCTCAATTATCATTGGCACCAAAATTCAGTCATATCGAAACTAGAAAGCTGAACAAGATGGTACTGTACATTTCATTGAAACAGAAGCCATCCACCATAACTAAGAAGCATTTGGGTAGTCTTACTGCTACATGCATGTTAGTCCCTAGTTAAATTATATGATACTGAAAATTTACGTGAACACTTTGTCACTTGTTAAGGAATATGCACAAAACCAATGCTGACCACGCGTAAGGCAAGATCCACTTGATTTATAGATGGAATGTAGTTTCTCGTTTTCTTCTATTTTTCCAGGTACTTTCGCGCAGTACCTATGTGCAGCTTACAGAGATTTTTCTCAGTTCCTTGGTGCCCTAAAACTACCTGTAATTGGTAAAGCCAATTGCAGTGGACATGTTACTGGACATCTATGTCAACCAATTTGGTAAAACTTGACATGAAAATGAAAGCCACCGAAACACACTATGTTTTCTTGCATAAATTTATGTTTTTGGACTTTACCTAATATTAGGTGATCCCCATGTACAGTGCATACAGTCCACATCTCCTGAAAGGCAAAAGCGACAATAACGATCACATTTAGTAGTAGTCCACTACAATTACCCCTGCTCTTTGATGGTTTAGTCCTCCATTGGTTGCAATAAGCAGAGAGCAATAACAACCGATTCTTATTAAAAAATGTGGAACAATAACAACCGATTCTTATTAAATATGCTCCGTCAGACGTCTCACATGGTAGTCCAACGAAATAATTTCAATGATTATCATCTACTAATCAGTGTTTTGTCCATTATTGATTAAATTACTGAATTAACTTATAAAAGTAGGAATAAGAGCAGATATTGGTACTTAAAAACCCTAAGCTAGTCGAATCATAATATTTTTGAATTATAATCTATAAGTTGGACATGCGATTTTAAGGTATCAACCCCATTTTTATCAAGCATCAAAAGTGGATACAAATAGTGAAGTTGTGACAGAAACAATAATTTGAACGAATTAAATTATATCTGAAACATACCATTCTCGCATTCTAAATCATCATCTTCCTCAAGACCTGTAGGTGGTTCAATCACACTAAAGGCCTTCCTCTATAGCTTCAATTCAAAACCATTAGTAAGAACGCACAAATTCGCAGAACATAAATAATTAAAGAACTAATCAAAACACAGAAGCAAGCTAAGATAAAACCACAGTAAGATAACTAGGGATGACACGTAAATACCGATAAGTTATGACCACATTGGGCTTCTTTTTTTAGTGCAGCAAAAACTCTCCCGTACCCTCCAGATACCGCAAAAATCCAGTATTCTTAACAAAATCTCACAATCAGTCCATAATGGGGTTCTCTGTGATCTATGAGTACTACGAAATAATAATTTGTTGATTGTAACTTGTGAGTTATTATATCCAAGACTTACATTGATTTTATTGTCTAACAGTAAAACAGACAATATGATCATCAGACTTGTGTTTTGCCTGCCTTAGCGGCTCTTGCAGCAGCCTTCCCATGAGAACACCCAGTCTCCTAGCAGAAATGACACTTATGTTGACGCTGTAGGAGGTGGAACTTTGACTAATTGCCAGTACCTAGTCAAACAAATGGCGAACATGAACATGTAAATCAAACTAAACCAATTGGGTCTAGGTAGATATGGAAAAACTACATATAAACTACTAGGATTTGTAGTTGAAAAAGATTTTTAGGATTTTGACCTTATCATATGAATGTAATCAAAATTCAGACCCATTACAAGCTCAGAATCTTTCGAACCTTTATTGAAATAGCAGAGTAATGTAATGGCTTTTAGATGCTGCATTTTAGCAAACACCTTATAAACACAACATAGATATGAATCATTTAACAAGCATAATAATAAGGGTCCTGTTAACATATGCACCCATGAATTGGATAGCATGGTATTAATTGTCATAGTATTTTGTGAAATAATCATTAACAGGCTTTTGTATCAGTGAAAACACTAATTTCCGTTATTGCCCTTTTATTAGAAAGAAATTATTGTCTCTCTCCTTCTTTATCTCTTTAACTCTGTTCATCTTCCTCTGTTTTTTTTTCCGATTTTGATTGATAATAACTCAAGAAAAGTTAACAAACCGTGTGTTTGACAATCAGTAAACGAAACTGAATTTCAAGGGGAAAAAATCAATCAAACGATTCAAAATCAGCGATCTTTATTTCGAAGTTGAGATCAAATATTAGATCTGACGATGGAAGAAAAAAAACCGAAAAAATGTAGGAAAATTCGGAATAGCGTGAAGTAAATACATGGACAAACTTTCCTTTAATATCACATAGTAATTTTATGGTGATTCCATGAAAGTAGGAAGATATAGAGACATGAGTGAAAGCTGAAGAAAAATGACGAACAGTCAAATGCATACGTTTCATGTTCCAATGCTTCCCATGACTCTATAAGGGTATTAATGGAAGTACAGTGATATTTATTAAAAAATTATTAATCAAAACTTAATCTAATGTTTTCACGAGAAACTTAGACTTCCAATACACAGTGTTCTGAAAACCGGACCGGACCGGCCGGTTAGACCGGTGAACCGGCGACCCAGTCATTTTTCTGGTCCGGTTGAACACTGACCCAGTAACTTTGTCAAAAACCGCTGTATTTTTTATAACCCGGTTGACCCGGGTGATCCGACCAGTAACCCAACGATCCATTGCCGTTCTACTGGGTTGGCTCGGAAAAAAAAATCATCATTAATACTTCTGAATCTTCTCAGAAGAAAGAAGGTATGATTTATAGTAAAATTGATATCTGAGAATCAAAGTGAGAAGGGTAGCCTTATTCGAAGATTTTAGAAACAAAGCTGTTATCTAATCAATCTCCTTCATCTTTTTCAATTATATCAATGGATTTCCAGTAATTGGATAATCAGATCCACGTTTGGAATTCTAGATTTAATTTTGACAAACACGAATTGGAGCTGATTTTGAAAGGTTCAAGCAAACCACAAGTGGACTCATCAGATAACACACCCATTCTAATACATTAGCCTCACCTTCATTAGATTAAAACACCTCTGAACTAAAGCCAAAGGAAACCTTTCTTGATCAAACCACTGAATAATGATAAAATAAGTAGTAAATTAAAAAAAAAAAAATCAAGATGATTCTTTACACCTGGATACTCATCATGAGATGTGATTGTATCAAAAGGAAAAGAAATAATCATCAATAGCTAGAGACGAAAACTAAAGGCAAGTGGATCTATGAATATGCAGAGATGTAAAGAGGAAGAACGAGAGGGAGATGGGCGGAAATAGTTATGAGGCTGTACAATTTTTAATGTGAGAAATGTAATGTTTTTGACCCAGTGAACCGTGTTAAACCACTGGTTGGACCATATGACCCTTGACCCAGTAATTTTACCGGTTCGATGTCCGGGCTGGTTTTCAGAACATTGCCAATACAAAAGTAACTCAATTAATGAGTTGTTAGCCTATGCATGTATGCATACGTTAACATTTGCCTAATAATAAACCCACCAAAAATTCATGGTACTTATTAATTAATTCATCAATAATGAAGTAGATAGCTAATCAAAGGGCTTGTAAAACATTAATCAAAGTATTACCTGAACCGAAGAAGGTTAAAGAACCAGGAGGTTCTTTGAATTGCTGTAACTTCCCCAATTGTTGTCTTGCCAACGCTGGACACGCCTATAGTCCTATAGGACCTATACACATTTTATCGACAACAATTTCTCACGGTTCACCGGTGTTTCCATCTAGTCCTTCTCCTTCTTGGCCAGTGCCAGACGATTCGCGAGATTGACAAGAGAGGTGGTACCGCAAACTAACAAGAAAAAGCATTGAAGCTCCTTTACCTTTACTAATTGCTAGTACCTAGTCTCCTAGCAGAAACATTTAACATGCATGTTAAGTTTTCATAAAATCTCATTTATTAAGAATTAGGGTTTGATTTCATAATATAAAGAGTGAAAGAATGAGATCGACTGGATGATTAAGACTAGTTTGTCTTCCCTTTATGAAATCAAACATGCAAAGGATGAAATCATCAAAATCCTCACAACATAATCAAACCTGAATTTACCTTTTGAAATTCCACTTTAGACGGAGATGGAGCAAGAACAGTAGAAAGGGTTTCTTCGAAATATCCATTTGAATGAGTTCTCGACTTCTAGATTTGGGGTTGACTTTGATTTGAGAAGAAGGCTTTTATGTGTTCGAACTTCCAACTTCGATTTGGTTTGGAGAAGAGAAAGAAAGAAGAGAAAATAGATAAGTGGAAAAAACTTCACTTTTTACCCCTGATATATTTTGAAATGACGAAAAAATACAAATGAGAAAAAAACAATGCAAGGATACTTAAGTCATTGCATTATTAACGGGTAAGCGGGTAGGGTAGGTTAATTTCGAGCTTTACCCGCCATCCTACCCGTTTAACGGCAGATAAAAAATTTCTAACCGTCACCCTACCCATCAAACGGCGGGTAGGATAGGGTACGGGTAAAATAGTGGCGGGTAGGGTAGAACGGCGGATATGGGTAGGGTATGTGCACCCCTATACCACAAAGAAGTGGTATCCAAGATTCCATTCATTAGTCACCCCATTTGCCAAAAAAGTAAAAATAAAATAACAAACTCTAAAGCGGGGACTTGAAAGTTGAATCTCTCTCGCCTCAATGTGAGTCACGCCGGAGCTCACAACTAAGTTAACCCCAGTTGGTTAATTAAGTTCTGCATCACCTTGTTCATTCGTCACCCAGTTCATGGTTAAGCAGGTGCGTTTATGCTATAAAAAACGCAGGTTATCGTTAGCCGTTGGAATTTGCTTGTAAAGAGTAAAATACATGTTTGAGATTGTAAGATTTGTACGCTCTAGGCCTCTCATTTACTCATATTGTTAACTAGTGCAAATTGTTTTATTGAAGTCTCTTAAAATTGATTGTTCCAATCAATGCATGTACAGTAAGCTCTTATGATAAGGTTGAATACGATTACGACGATCTGGTTTATAAGTATTCATATGGCCAACTTGTGTTTGCGTTAATCAAGAACATCCTATTCTGATAAGCATTAAAAGCTGGCACTGGATCGATTTACTCAACCACATAAAACTACGGAAAATGTAAGTTGACTTACATGGACTAGTCTATAAATAGAACCCATGCCTAGTTAGTTTAATCATCATTTTCCATAGATCCCATGGCTTCTTCGTCTGTTATTCATTTTCTTCTTTTGTTCGTCTTTGCTTCTTTCTCCAATGCTCAAATTCCTATTACTTCTTCTAAACCTGCAAGTATATTCTTCAATCTCGAGAGAGATCCATCAACTCTCCAATATATGATCAAAATCAACCAAGGAACTCCTCTAACCGAAGTAAAACTAGTTCTTGATCTCGGAGGAAAATTACCTTGGCTTCGTTGTGATAAAAGCGACTACGGGTCATCATCGTACCATCCAGTCAGCTGCACGTCACCCCAATGTTCTCCAGCAGTCGGTACAAGTGAATTGTGCAATGGTACTACTAACAATGCATGTAACATTTACACAAGTAACCCAGTAACTCGTTCTGTCAGAAAAGGTGAGCTCATTTCAGATCTTATGACTATTACATCTAACCCTGACAGCCAGGATACGCCAGTTGCTTCACCACGCAGGATTGCAATCGGTTGTGCGGCTGCTGGTAGTATGTTACGAGGACTTGCTAAAGGTGCTAAAGGAGTGGCTGGTCTTGGTCGTTCATCTTCTCTTTCCCTAGTTCCACAGTTCGCAGTTGCAGGACGATTCTCCCGCATATTTGCTCTACAGTTAAACGAAAACGGGGGTGAAAATCAAGGTGGCTCTAGGATCTATTTTGGGGGTGGACCTTACGTATATATGAACTGGGTTCAGACGGATTTCGCAACTAGATTTTTGACTTATACCCCACTCTTGATTAACCCAAAGAGTAGGGAGGAATATTACATCGACTTGAAATTGATCAAGGTACACGGTTTTACAGTACCAATAAACAAAAAGTTGTTGTCCATCAACAAAAAAACTGGCATTGGAGGAACAAAAATCGACATTCGGATTCCTTATACTACTTTGGAGTCATCAATCTACAAGGCCTTTATCAAGACTCATATTGAATGGGCTGACAAATGGAACATTCAGAACGGTATATGGAGGGAGCACCCGGTGAACATTTCAAGGGTTGCTCCGGTTGCGCCTTTTACTGCATGTTATAACTCATCCACCTTGCCTCATGTATTAGCTTTTTCCCTTTCGTATCCACCAGGTGGACCAAGTGTGTCTTTCATCTTTCCTAAGACTGCATGGAACGTTAGTTTATTTGATCTTGTAAGAGTTAAGGATGGTGTCGACTGTGTGGGAGTTCTTGATGGAGGTTCAAAGCCTACGGCTTCTATCGTTAGTGGTGCACGTCAGATATCTTTCCTAGAGTTCGATATTTCAAGGTCGAGACTAGGATTCATGGAACCAAATCTTCAGGAATCGTTCTTCTAAACCCTATTTAGAACCCTGAGTAATCAATATTTTCTGTTCGTTTCTTTGTGTCAATCTTATTGTACTTTCTTTTGTTTTCTTTTTTGCTTGTAATAATACCATGCCTCTCTTAATGCGGATCAATTAGAAAAATAGAGAAATTTATAACTTAATGCGGTAGAAGACTATTGTGTGTAGCGGAATATCCGTGCAACTAACAAATGTGGATAAGAATCATAAGATCAAAGGAGAACATGTCAAGCAGACGTCCAAAAAATTTAAAAAAAAAGGATAACATGCTTCACCCTTTGTATATCCACTTTTAAATACAAATCAAGTTGCTTGCATTGCATCCAAGAACAGATCCTATCTATTTGTTGATTAAATTTAGCATTACCTATTCATGGTTAAGCTGGTAAGTATGCATACACACCAAGTTCCTTATTGTAGAAAAATAGGAGGTTCTTTTTAGCCGTTGAATGTGCTTCGGAAGAGTGTACGTACGTATAAATCCAAGTGTGTAAACTCCGTACCCCCAACCTTTGCTCATATTGTTTAGTTTAGTATGGAAAATAGTGATATTGTATAGTCGTCCCTTATAATTGATTGTTTAATCAATGCATGTACTGTCTAAGCATTTATGATAAGGTTAATTTTATAAGATTATGATCTGGTTTATTAGTATTGTGAGTGACATGGTGTTCATATGGCCAAGTGGTGTTTGCACTAATCAAGAACATATCCTATTCTTTGCTTAATTACTTCTCGGCATTAAATCCCAGCACTGGATAATTAACTCAACCACAAGAAATAGTTGATCAGAAACACTTAACAACATGACTAACATGGCATCCTAATGTCCCCATTCTTTCCCTTCACTAGTTTGTTTAAGTGCTAGGAATTTTCTCGCCATGTCTTCATATCCAAATTTAGCATCTATACGTCAACTCAGAAGTCAAGTTGACTATGGAGTTAAAAGCACATGGGAAACGGTTGATTTTTAGGGAAATTGATAACAATATGTTTATATTTATTTCCCATTAACCAACCAATCCCCAACCCACTTTCGTGTCTTGCACTAGAGGTGTAAACGTGCCCGCCCGACATGGCTTCGGTACGAAGTCGCGTGTCATGTGCCGTCTTTGTGCGGTCGAACGATTTAAACGTTATATGCCGTCTTTGTGATTTACTAGTCAAAAGCAAAGCACACCATGCCGAGCCGCAGCAGACGTGTTGTGCCGTGTTAATGTACACGTGTTATAAACAATTTGAATTCACTTAATGTATACATTAAGTCGGACATTATCACGAGAATTTAAATAGACAACATATCATTTGAAATTATTTCAAGTAAAATTAACAAGTTTATTCAATAAAAAGAAATAGCCTATCAAATATAAAATTGGATCATTATCATGTAAATTATCATGTAAATATAAAATTATTTCTAGTCAAATATATGTAACGACATTATAACAACGATATTGGGATATATTTTCCAAACATTATATATGTTGTTATAAAAATAATCCAACATAAAATGTCAAAAACTAGCTAGAATAATGACTCTTTTGTAAAATATACACAAAATGTGATGTATTATGCCTTGTTATATGGTATACTTGTGCATGCTATGACGTGCTTTCTTAACGTGATGGGCTGGGCTGGGCCACGTGCTTATCCGTGTCGCGTCTTTAGTGTCGTGCTCTTTGTGCCGATTAGGCTAACCCAACACATCCCATGAAACTAACGTCTTTGGCCGTGCTAGCTTTGAATAACGTGTTGTCTTTGCTGGGCTCGATTTTAGCATCTTTGGGCCAATTGAAGAGTGCTCGTCTTGGCACAACCCAATTTACACCTCTATCTTAAACTACCATTTTTACTTTTTTTTTTTTTTTTTTTTTTTTGAAAAGACCATTCGTCTTTTGAGTAATTGTAAATATTGTCATTTCAAGAAAATGTGATACTGGGTTGTTTTTTCCTTCCTAAGAAATGGTCTCTGCGGATTCGGACTAGATACCTCAAGGATAGATAAGGCTTCTGCGGATTCAGATACCACAAGGATAAATAAGGCATCTTTCTTAAAGATAGACCAAATTGAAAAAATACCTCTTTTCCAAAAGCAAAGATAGTATTTTAATTTGCGGTTAAATTTTTTGTTTGGATCGAATTTCATGTAAGAAAAAATATCATAGACCCTTGTTTAAATTTTTTTAAAACAAGAGGAGCACCCCTATAGAAACCAATCATCTAATAAGCTATTGTGTAATAATCCAAAACTGCAGGTTTCTTTCTTGTGATTTAAGATGTTTGCAAAATCCACGTATAATCACATTAGGACTGCAGTTTCCTCTCCAAGTTTAGTTTTTGCACGCGCAGAGTACCTTGATTAGTGGTAGTGGAAGCAATAGTCTCACCAGTCACCAGTCAGGATCATAATCCCGCCGAGATCTGAAAAGTTGCTACGGAGTTTGAAAAATTGCTCATTGTTCCAAACCAGTCTGTGAACATGCTAGCTCCATCATTCGTTGTCACGCTCCGTGCTGCTGACGTTAGAAAATATCTTGGGTGCAAATTTGTCGTTTAAGGTTCTGCAGTTCAAATGATTCCTGAAACGGTTAGTCTTTTCTCATTGGCAAAACAGGACAAATCGAACAACATAGACATCGGAAATTGTTCTAAAACTAATCAGTACATAAGAACAAAAAGACACAGCAGCATCTTGTGTCTTTAACATATATATATAATATATCCGAATAACAAAACAACAATGCGTGGGAATATTTATTGTAGTTGCGGAAAATCCCACGACTACACCTGATGAAGTGATAAGAACACTAAGTCTTAAGTCATGAAGATGAACTCAGACATTAATGATATTATGCACCCCTTGACACTAGATATGACCTTTACACAAGTTTTGTATGGAAAATATGATGTTCTTATTAATATCACAAAGATTCATATATATGAGAAAGAAGATGAAAAGTAAAGCTAATTCTAGTGGTTTCTTCTTCTTCTAGTGGTGGTTTTCTACTATTTGTTCTTGACTGAAACCTTTTCAACTTGCCTCTCTCTTCATTATTTGAATCCTTATATAGCCAATTGTCATGGTAGAAGACAACTGAGTTCCCGTGCAAGGATACACTGTCATCTTTTATAAAATAATTTTTCAGAGGGCGAAGCGTGCATGTGTTGTTGTATTTGTGAGAAGGCCCAAGATAGTATGAACCATCTGCTATGGGAGTGTGCATTTAGTTCTACAATTTGGGAATGGATCTGTTCTCTCTTTCGCTTTGACATCCCTAAAGACTTTAATGATATTTGGAGGAGAGCAAGACATAAAAGTCCCTTAATTCGGCAAGTATGGCTCTGGCAAGCATGCATTATCCTCAAGGAGTTATGGTTCCGAAAAATAAGCAGGTTTTTGATGAAGTTAAGCCAAATATTATCGGTTTCAAGTGCGAGTTATCAAACTTATTTCAAAGGAGGTTTGAGGATTACTTGCAATAAATGGAATCAGATTATGATGATCATATTATAGCATATTTCAAATGGGTGTCGAAAATCAAAGTTTCAATGCATTAAAGAGTGTCAATGGTTTCCCCAAACCACGACATTACTATGTTTTCTTGTGATGGATCTTCTTTGGGTAATCCTACGGAGTCAGCAGGGTTTGGAGTAATAGTTAGAGATCATAATTGCCGTGTTCTTGGTACATTAAAGGTGGAATTGGGATAGCATCCAATTACTTTGCGAGAGATATATCTTTGTTATTTGTGCTCTAGAACTTGCTATTGAATGGGGTATGCAGAAAATTTTGATTGTTTTCGATTCTAAAGCAATGGTGAATGACTTTGCTCAACAAAGGGTGCCTTGGTTTGTTAGAGGGAGATGGAGGAAGGTCATGAGGAAATTATCTCAAATCGAGTTTCTTGCCTTTGCTTTAGGGAGGTGAATTTTTCAAATGATGGAATTGCTAAAACAGGTGCCTTACTAGCCCCAAGAGAAAGGCAAATTTGTATTGGTAGACCTTCCTCTCTGGTTAGAGTGGAAATGCCTAATGTTGGCTATTTCAGGTTTTGTTGATTTAGGTGTGGGCTGTTATTGGGCTTTTGAGTGATTTTTAAAAGTTTGGTTTATTTAGCTTGAGTTGGGGCTTTTGTAGGTTTTTTTGTTTCGTTTTCTTTTTGTGTTTCTTTTGATATTTTTTCTTGATGTAAATTTTCTTTTTATCAATAATAATTCATGTGATTCAGAAAAAAAAAAAAAAGCGTGCATGTGTGAATATGGTTGTGCTCTTAAGTCATGCTTTAGTTACTTAGAATATTTAAATCTGAGGATGGTGTATACTTAGCTTGAGAGGGCGCGTTTTTTCCTGCCTCAATGTATCCTTTTGTTCCTCAATGTCCGATCGCGCTCCTTAGATTGCTTGTCTTCGCATAAGATTATATAGGTCTTAATCGCCTCCTAGGTAAGGTCTTACTTCCTTCCCCACGTAGAACTTTAAAGGACTTATGGTCGCCTTGGGTAGGGTCTTCCACCTGTTGGGCGACGAGATCTCAGTTCCCTGTGCTCTTGCCAGTCATTGACCATCGTTCTCGCCTTATCGGTGTTAGTATTCTTACCTCCTCGAGGCTATTCTGCGACAATATACCTGGCCTAGGTACTCCCGTGAGTAGAAAGCCCCAATAAATTTCCGTCTTTGACACAATCATCTCCCTAATGGAGGGTGCCGTCTATTTATATTCCCCACTGAATCGCCTCTTCAAGGAGGTCACCCCTAACCATATCGGTTGGGCTCCACCCATCCGTCTATTTATACAACGACCAGTGTTGTCGCAACCTCATACTTTTAGCCTATGTGGCTTATTAGGCACGAGATCACACCCGAGGTGGGGTTTCTTTGGACCGAGTGTATCACAAGTTCCAGGCCATCTTCTATCTCCAATGACATGCTTTTACACCCCATACCGGAGAACTTATTCGCTGAGTGGTTCATTCTCAGTGTCCTCCGATGGATAGGCATTTCGCCCCAATATAAGTAACTTTTCCGGGATCGATAGCTATGGCGCGCGTTAGGGCTTAAGGGTCGCCTCTTACACACTTTGTGCAGTCCTCCGATCGCACGGTTTTGTGCAAACTAAGTTGACACGCCATAACTGTAGTCCTAGCCTCCCTAGGTAGAGGTTTTAATAGTATCTTCTGCCCCTATTGAGGTCTTACGAATAATCTTTGCAGTTTCGCTGTGTAGTTTTGACTTCGCCTTTAGCTTGCTTGCTTGCTAGAAGAACTTGTTTCATATCTTCTGGGAACAAATGTCGAGTACATTGCATATCTTTCTGCTTCATGGATAATATTTTTTGAGGTAAGTGCTATTCCATGGATGTGTGAGTGTGTGTCTCCATCATTATCTGTTAGCGCATAGGCTCCATTCCCAACAATGATGTTCACAATATAAGGTCCTTTCCAGTTTTTTACGAGTTTTCCTCCTGACTCCCTTTGGTATGGTGGGATTTCGCGTAACACCAAGTCCCCCACCTTGAAGTGTCTTGGTTTGACCTTTTTGTTGTATTCCCGTGATAGTCTTCTATGGTAATTGATCATGTGCTGCAGCGGGATTTCTTTATATTCTTCTGTGTCATCGAGTTTCTCCAATATGAGATCAGTATTTAAATTCTTCTCCCAAGCCTCGCGCTTAGTAGTTGGTATGATGACTTCTGTTGGTAGCACAACCTCTACACCATATGTCAAACAGAAGGGCGACATTCTAGTAGTTTCCCGCCGTGTTGTGTTGTATGCCCATAGAGTGTTATGGAGCTACTCGCACCACCCCTGATGATGACCATCAAGTGATTTCTTCGAATGTCTGCCAGGGTCTTATTAGTTGCCTCTGCCTGACCATTGATCTGTGGGTATATTGGAGTGGACTTTCCACTCTGGATTTTGAATGCATTGAGTAACATGACCATGTTATGTCCTTCGAATTGCTTTCCATTGTCTAACACCAACTGTACCGATATCCTGAATCTTCATATGATTTGTTCGAATATGAAAGAGAAGACATCAGAGTCTCTGATGTGTTGTGTTGCCCTTGCTTCAACCCACTTTGTGAAGTAATAAGTTGCTACAATCAAGAATCTTCGCTGTTTACTGCATGGTACGAGGGGTCCTACTATATCCAGGCCCCATTTCGCGAAGGGCCAAACACTTAAAACAGAATTCAAGGTTCTCCCTGGCGCGTGGATGCGTTTTCCGTATCTTTGACATTCTTCGCATTTAGTCGCGATATCCTTTGCATCTTCGTACATGTGTGGCCAATAGTAACCTTGCCCTCTAGACATTGTACTTCTCGTGTGATTCCCAGCGTCCCCATATTGTATAGATTTCATAATCTCAATGCCTTCTTCTGGTGATAAGCATCTTAAAAGTGGCCCTTGGAAAGATCTTCTGTATAATACTTAATCGCGTAGGTCATAGTTTGTGGCTCTACTTTTTAGTTTATGTGCCTCCAATCTATCGCGGTGTGTCTGTCCATCTTGTAGATATTTGTGAATTTGGATCCTCCAGTCGGTCTTTTCGATGCTTCCAGTGTCATCTTCTATACTTACAACCTCCGCAACACATCCTCGAATGTCGACCGATGGTTGCCTCAAACTGTCAATGCGAATAAATCTTATTTCCCAGGGTTCACCATCATTAAAGTGATGAAGGCGAGAGCATATGCATGTCGATTATTTATCGACCTATGTGCCTCCACATAACATTTGCAATACGATCAGTATATTGTTTCACTAGTTGTGAATATCTTTGCAGCGCGAGATCATTGATTTTGTATCGTCCGTTCAACTAGAGAATAACTAACTGTGAATCACTAGTAAGCCTGATGTCCTCCAACCCCATTTCGGCTGCCAATCTCAACCCTTGGATGACTGCTTCTTATTCAGCTTCATTGTTCGTAGTTTCGAAATCCAATCTGATGCAATAAACTATTATTTCCCCGGATGGTGAGACGAAGACAATTCATATCCCGTTTCCATGACTGTTTACTGATCCATCCACAAATATTTCCCATCTTCTTGGGTTATCCTCCTTAAGTAGATCTTCCGGGTCGGGATGTTCTTCGTCGATATCCATCATTTCACTCACAGGATCATCTTCTTCTAGGGGAAATTCCGCGATAAAATCTGCTATTACTTGAGATTTTGGTGAGGATAAGACTTCGTAACTCAATCCAAACTGCTCGATCTCGAGTTCCACCTCTCGATTCTTCCCACTCTTTTGGAGGATTTTAATACCGACTCAATGGGTGTTTTGGTGAGTACTTTGACTTTGTTCGCGTGGAAGTAAATTCGAGTTTTACGAGTCACGTAGACTAACATGAGGAGAAGTTTTTATATCTTAGTGTAATTTCGTTCGACAGAGTTGAAAGTTTTTTGATGTAGTAGATTAGTTTTTCTACCCCTTGATCTTGTCGCAGCAGACAACGCTGAGTGCATAGGGTGTGCTGGCTAGGTATATTAGTAGTTCTTCACCAGGCTCAGGTTTCTGTAGCATTGATATATTTGCCAAATAGTCTTTTATTCTTTGCAAAGAGGCTTCGTATTCCTATGTACACGCGAATTTACTTCCTTTCTTCAAAATGTTAAAGAAATTTCTGCATTTGTCGGACGAACGTGATACGAGTCTTCCCAACGACGAGACCAAGCCGTTTAACTTTTGTACATCCTTGATGGTGGCGGGTGAGGGAATTTCGCGTATAGCTTGTACTTTGATGGGATCGACCCGAATTCCTTCCTTGGAGATAATGTATCCTAAGAATTTTCCGACGCGACCCGAAGATGCATTTCGCCGGATTTATCTTCATTTTAATTTTTTCGCATTTGCTCAAATATTTCTCCCAGATCCTTCGCGTGATTTCCATATTTTTTGCTCTTAACCAGCATGTCGTCGACGTAGAACGCTAAGGTGTTAGGTATCCATGGCTTAAATACTTCTTCTACCATTCGCTAGTAGGTGGCCCATGCGTTTCGCAATCCAAACGGCATTCTATTGTAGCAATATAGACCTCTTGGTGCGAAGAATGCCATATTCTCCTGATCTTCTTACGCTAACGGTATTTGATTATACCCCGAATAGCCGTCCATCAATGATATCCTTTATCGTAACAGGTGATCGCTTCTACGGTTTGGGTAATGTCTGGTAGTGGATAGCCATCCTTTGGGCATGCCTTGTTTAGATCGGTGAAATCAATGCGATTCAATTTTCTTGTTCTTTTTTGGGACTATTACCATGTTTGCAACCCATTCTCGTACTTTGCTGGTCGAATAATTCCCGAGTCGATCATCTATTGTAGCTCAATCTCGATTTGTTCGTGATACACTCGTTGCTATCTTTCGTATCCTTTGCCTAACTTGTTTCAAGCGGTCGGGTTGATATCTAATTTGTGACAGGCAAGAGAAGGATCTATGCCAGGCATCTCACCCATACTCCATGCGAAGACGTCCTGATAATCTTTGAGCAATTGTACGAGGTTCTTCTCTTCCTGTTCCTCCATTGTGGTACATATCTTTATCATTTTAGGCTCATCCTTGGTTCCTAGATTGATGTCTTTGGTAGGTTCTTCAGCTATGAAATTCGGTGTAGGCTCCCCTTACGGAGTTGGCTCCCTTATTTGATGTATTAGATTTCCTTCCTCTTTAGGGATCTCGCTGGGGATTCCCTTGCCTTCAGTTGCTTTTACCAAATAGACTTGGAATTCCTTTTCCTTCTTAACTTCTCTCGCCTTCTTCTTCTTATTTTTCTTTCTTTGTCTTTTGCCCTTCTTGGTGTCGTACATTTAGATCTTTTCATTTCTTCGCCTGTATGATGTCTCCTTGACTTCTCCGATCCCATCTGGCACGGGAAGCGAATACACTGGTGGAAGGTAGACAAGATCCCTCTGACTCAGTGTATCCAGGGCCTTCCTATAATCGCGTTCTAAGGGGTAAGTACCTCCACAACGCTGAATGTCACGATTGTTTCTAACAATTCTACTAGTATTGTTAACGTGATTTCTCCTTGGGTCTTGTCTATATTCCGTTGAAACCAAAGATGTCATATTCCGCTGGTGCGAGATTTGAGTCATTATATCCCATCGCCTTGAACGTGTGATAGAATAACACATCCACAAAACTTCCGATGTCCACCAAAACCCTATCTACTGTCATAGGTGGCATCGCGCAGTGTCTTCATCTCGACAGTCTGACTTTATTATTAGGGTCACGATCAAGTTTTCTTCGTGTGGTGCTCCTTCCTTTGGGGAATCCTCGGCACAGAATACTATTGGTTGCCTCTTCCATTCTTTCATAGGTTCTTCCTTCTCCTTCAAATATATTTCTGCCCCTTTGAAGTCGCGCTTGAATATTCGCCTCAGCACTTTATCATGAAACGTCTTAATCTCTTCAGCATTCGATACTATGGCATTGCTTTGTTGATGTCTGTGATCACTTATACGTATCCACACTCGGTGCTGGTTCGCTTTTCTCAATTTTCGCGATGGTCTATTGGCGTGGTTCTTCTCATGCTCAGTCGCCTCTGCGCATCATTCCGTATTTGTTATTCCAGCCGTGTTTCCCTCTATTTTCTTTCTGTAGTTTCTTTTGTTTTACGATACCGCTTATAACTTTCCCCGTAATCTATCTCCAACTCATATTCTCGCACTTTTCTTTTCATATTATGGATTTCTATCAGCAACCGCTCATATTTGACTGCAAGGTTTACCCGTTCGGCGATTAGAGATTTTTCTCTTTCGTTCCACTGCGCGAGCTTTGTCTCGTAGTTTCCGATGGTAATACAAGCTTTTGTTCATTCACTAGGGGCCTCCATTCGCCTTCCTTCCTTCTCATTGTCTTTTCTGATCCATTGTAGATTTCTGTGGATAGTAGGTTCTCTGTTCTTTCTTTGACCGTCTCTCTCCTTTTGTGTTTCCATGAAGATTTCGTTGTACAACGCGACTTTTGTTGTTCTGTTGTCTTTGAGATCTGGTTAGTACTGTTACCAAAAGTTGACTTCCTTAATAAGGTGTAAGCAGGAGCTTTCTCTTGTCTTGTCTATCGGATTTGTAAAGTGGATCTGATGCCGTAAACTTTCAAGAGAGCGATGGTTTCAGACTGAACATTTGACAGGTAAGGACAAATAATAATCTTCTAAGATGGTAGTTTCTAGCTACTAGCTAGCAGGTGAGGATAATCCTCCATGTTTCTAGCGCCAAAATGTAGTTGCGGAAAATCCCACAACTACACCAGATGAAGTGATAAGAACACTAAGTCTAAGTCATGAAGATGACCTCAAACATTAATGATATTATGCACCCCTTGAGACTAGATATGACCTTTACACAAGTTTTATATGGAGAATATGATGTTCTTATTAATATCACAAAGATTCATACATATGAGAAAGATGATGAAAAGTAAAGCTAATTCCAGTGGTTTCTTTTTTTCTGGAGGTGGTTTCAACTCTTTGTTCTTGACTGAACCCTTTTCAACCTGCCTCTCTCTTCATTATTTGAATCCTTATATAGCCAATTGTCATGGTAGAAGACAACTGAGTTCACGTGTAAGACTCTGTTGGTTGATCTCTGTTCACTCTGTTTTATTTGCCAGGATTTGGGAAGATGTCGATGTCTCTCGCGTTTCTGCTCCGTGCTCTTCGCGCTAGGCTCGTCGTGTAGGCGTTTCTTGTGCTTATTCCTTCGTCGTGTTATGTTGCTTCGCCTAATTTCTCTCCTCGCTTGTGCTAGTAATTGTCTTAGTGAGGGAGAGGTTGCGGATTAGTTCTGTGCGATATTTTGCCCCTACATTTATGCTTGTAATTTCTACTACCCGTTGGAATGCGGAGTTTGTACACAAATAACATAGTTAAGGTAGGAAGTGAGAAATTGTTGCGACTAGAACAACAAAAGTTATACATTCTAACATCTCTGACATTTTACTCTTTTAAGTTATTAGTTCGGGAATAATTCTCTTAGAATTGAACTAGAAAGTGGTAAGAAATGTAGCATTACCTTTAAGCAAGCAAATATCCCCGAAATTCCGTCGCCATAATCGCGCTGTAACAATCAACATACAAGTAGATAACTTCCACAGTACGTACATGAGAAACTATTTTCACACCTAGTCGAGAAACTGATGAATTAAGAAACAGGGTGTAATTGAGCAAGGTTGGTGGCAAAGGGATACTCACAACAACTCGGTATCGACTACAATGAAACGTTTGCACCGGTTGCTCGTCTTGACACCATTAGAGACGTAATTTCTATGGCTTCCCAAAAGGTTGGTTACTTTATCAACTTGATGAGAAATCAGCGTTTTTAAATGGAGAACTCAAGAAGAGGTCTATGTAGAACAACCACAAAGTTTTGTGGTGGAAGGAGAAGAAGACTAGGTGTACAAGTTGAAGAAAGCTTTGTATGGCCTAAAGCAAGCACTAAGAGCTTGGTATAGTGAGATAGATGGGTACTTTAAGGTGCAAAAATTTCAACAAAAGCAAGAGTGAACCTACACTATATGTGAAGACTCAAGGTACGTCTCTTCTCATTGTTGCATTCTATGTTGATGACCTAATCTTTACGGGTAATGATGCTCATATGATTGAGCAATTCAAAAGAGAAATGATGATGAAATATGAGATGAGTGACATGGGTCTACTTAAGTACTTCCTTGGAATAGAAGTTCATCAAAGTGAAGATGGAGTATTCATTTCTCAAAGCAAGTATGCCGAAAAGGTGCTCAAGAAATTTGGTATGCTTGTTGTAACCCCACATCTACACCACTTGTAGTGAATGAGAAACTCAAAAAGATGACGGAGGAAGAAAAGTTGATGAGACTTACTATAGAGGTCTTATTGGAAACTTGTTGTCTCTTACACATACAAGACCCGATATTATGTTAGCTTCAAGTATGCTTTCTAGGTTCATGAGTTCACCTAGTCATTTACAACTTGGTGGATTGACTCTGGTTCCTCTGTGCATATTTCGAATTCTTCGCAGGGGTTCATAAGCCAGCGGAAACCAAGGGCTGATGAGAAACGGTTTATTGCTAATAACAAGCCAGCTAAAATTCAAGGAATTGGAACTTTTAGGGCTAGTTTTAGATGGAGGTTTTGTTCTAGATTTGGAAGATACTTTCTTTCTTCCTAGTACTAGTCGTAATTTGTTATTCTTCATCATTGTTATGCATGTCAGTCGATTCCTTGGCTACTTCTTCTTATGGAATTAAAAGGTCTATTCTCAAAGAAAATTCGTCGATATTGTGGCACAAAAGACTAGGACATATATCTAAATTATGCTTAAAGAAGCTAGTCACAGAAAAAATACCGGAATCGTTAGATTTCAGTGATTTTAATACTTGCATAGATTGTTGTTTAATGGTGAAAACGGTTTCAAGGAAATGGTTTGCAACTTAATTAAGAGTAGTCAAGCAAAAAAATAGTCAAGCAAAGTTGTAAAATCCTAACAAGAAAGCAAAAAATAGTCAAGCAAAGTTGTAAAATCCTAACAAGAAAATGGTTTGCAACTTAATTAAGAGTAGTGTGAACTTGCTTGCAATTATCTAGTTAATTCGATTTTAGTATTTTTGTCTTATCTAAGTTGGTTCATGCATTTGAACTGTGATCTGTTCTTAATTTTTCCTATTAGAGGGAAATATAAACCCTGAACAATATGTCGAGCTATTGGTGTTTTGAGGTTAATCTGTTGAAATTACTAGGGATGTTCGAATCTTCCTTTCTCTTCTAGGATGAAAAGAAACACTTGAGTTCTTCTCAATATACCAAATAAAACTGATCAGGATGAGAATACAGTAACATCGTAAAGGTAAAATCAAAAGAAAAACAAGAGACCACTTTGACAAATTTCAGTTCAAAAAATAATCTATTGTATATCTGGAACACAGTACATATTTTTTCTATATTATCTTTAAAAATCAATACAAAATATTATTTTTTTGTACTTTTTCGGGGCTGAACTGCTAGCGGCTCTTCCCGTACTAGTAGCTGCCTACGTACTCAATTGAGATCAAACCCCTCACGTAGTTCTATTTACATTCTTTTCAGCAAATAAATTTTAGAGAAAATGGGTCATTTGTCCAAAAAAATTTAAAACACAGTTCAAATGGACAAGTAAAAAAAAGTACGGGTGAAATAGCCAAAAAATAAATAGCAAGGATGAAACTGTTCATCCCGGCTTATACTTAAAAAATAGCAAGGATGAAACCGGATGCATCCACGTAAAATAAAAATAAGAAAAAATATTTGAAAATGGACGGGATGAAACGGTTACATCCTGTCCATTTTTAAATTTTTGTCCATTTAAACGATATCTTTTTAATTTTTGGCTATTTAAATGAGATCAAAACCTAAGTGTCTTTTCACCCAGGAATTATTGATTTTGGTCTTTTTGACCAATTTTGTGTAAATTTTAATGTCTTCAGAATGCTGCAACAGTCATCTTAGGCTTTTGCGTGCTGTGAAGCTTCTTCAATTGTCGAAACCTGGATTGTATTCTTGATTTAACAGTTTCCCCGCGGTTTCTCTTCATATCACTTGTGCTCCTTTGCTTTCTCTGATGTTGAACTTCCACAATTTGTATCTGCTTTTGTCTTTTGCTGCACATAAAAAAGAAACAGTTGGGTATTAGATTTTAGTTTCTCAAAAACCAGAACAGATAAACAAAAGATTATACGAAGAATTACCAAATAAATGGGATACTTACCATTTGCTATCTTTTCATATCCATCATGCAGTTTTCTTTTGGAAATTTCAATTTTTTCATTCCAGAACTTGGTGTTGTTCATCAAAGTTAGGAGACAAAATCGCCTTTTCTTCTTCATGGTCACCTGGTATGAGCGATTCTTTCAACACCTTCAGTTGCTTTCCTTTTCCAGTATTGTAATTGTCTGTTCGTTCTTTATTATCATAATATCTTGTTGGTTTTGTTTTTCATCAAAAACGTCTTCTTTGTCAAAAAAGTTTTCAAGATCTGTATTAACATTGTTATTCCTCATTGACGACAAAAAATCTTCATCTTCCATGGGAGGAATCGGAAGTCCTTCTTCTTCTTCTTCACTCATATAACCAAATAGACTTTCATGTAACAAACAACGATCAAGTGAATTATCTTCACATGTCCTGATTAATATGTAGTATATAAAACAATTGATTAAGAGAATTCCTGTAAAAAGGTCGTCACCGGTTACTGAGTTACTGAACTGAAAGATGAAACCAAAACTACAGGCTAAAAAGGGGAACCAAAGGAATTACCTTCTGCGCTTGACCACAAAGAAAACAAGTTATTCTGCAGTTTACATTAGTATATATAGGTTTTCTACATCCATTGTTCGATGTGGTTTCTGAACTTCTATAATCATGGGTTCTACATCCATAGTTGCGTCTCAAGTAGTTCAAATCAATCTGGTTTATGAACTTCTATAATCATGATTTCTACATCTATAGTTTGATGTGGTTTGTGAACTTCTATAATCAGGGTTTCTACATCCATAGTTCCATCAGAATTGAGTCTCTCACGTATTAGCTTCGAAAGAGTGCGCGCGATGTCTCATGTTTCCGATCGATAAACTTATCGAGTCTTGAATGCATTAAATTTTTTTTTCTTTGGCGAACTTCCTGTTTTTCTTAATTCGATAAGTCTCAAACCAAGCTTCATTAAATGAATACATTGCATTCAAAGACATCATTCAAATAAATTGTATTCTCATCACAATTGTGCTTAAAGATTGCCCTCGACTTGGAGGTGTTAAGGTAGTTAGACCTATTGCTGATCAATGGGATTGTGTGTACTATACTTAAGTGTTTGACTCATATATATGCGTCTCAGCAGTGTAAGGTCGAGCTGATCTCATTTAGTATATTACAAATGAAGATATCTTTCTCTTTTTTTTGTTAAAAAATCTACAACCTTAAGTTTTGCATCAAATGGAAAGTACTACTAATCAGTTTCTGTTTGATTTTTCTTTGTTGCAAAACGATTCAAGTAAACTTTTTTTGTGAATATATAATTTTATTGTTCTCATGCAGCTGCATGAAATGAGGCAGTTAACGATGTTTCTCAATCCGAGTCCTATGGAAAATTGAGAGCTTCTCGAAATTGAACAATTTGCAATATTAATTCTCTCATAAACGGGACTTTCTGCTCATCCATATCTTATAGTTTCAAGATGAAAAGAAATGAAGATTAACTGACAAGTGCATAAGTATGTACTTCCATGGTCTTGACTACCTACGAGTTTTGTTCCGTCTTTTGATAAATCAAGGTGAACAGGAACCAATCGATAACCCGGACTTATATTCTCGAAGAACAGCCTAGTATTATCGATTACCTCACAATAATCTTAATCGACGCAGCAAAAAGGTATTTCAGAATCACAAACGATGAGACGAAGATGTTTGTGACTTCTTTTTTATCTTGCCTATCGGAGTTAGAAATCTCAAGCCAATTATTACAATTGCACTTGTGCGATGGAAACATCAAGATTAGATCACACAACTACAAGAAAGTAGTATCGGTGCAACCACAATCCCAATGAAGTCTTTAAGTCGTTAACTTTGGTTTAGAGAAGAAAATCCAAGGTTAAAGGAGAATCGACTCTAGCTTATGCAACTAGTATCACACGTAAGGTGTGGGGATTAGGTTTCCCAGATTGCTGCAGAGTTCTCCTTATATAGTCTTTCAAATCGGGGTTTGCAATCAATGTTAGCTTGGTAACAAAGCATTCAATATTCAGATTAGATGAAAAACTGATTAGATTCAAGCTAATATTTCTCAACCGTTAGATCGAAAACTTAGCTTGTTATACACAAATAAAATGCACATTTCTAGGCTCGTATAACCGTACCCAAACATGTACATTTGTAGGTTCAACAATAGTTAACTAAATGGTTAGCCATATGAGCAATTTCATATCAACCAAATTCTTCTTCACCATAACTAGTCCAAATGACTCAAATGAACTATTTAGAGAGTTGTTCAATTGCTTAGATATTTATGTAACTACACAAAACACAATCGAAGCAAAAACGATTTGATTCACTCGAATCGGTTCATGAACTTTATAGCCACGGTTTGAAAAAGTATTCCTTAGTTTATTTAAACATGAGTTCAAGAACAATCGTTTTTAGATATAACCAACTCAAGTTCGCGGATTGGGTTCGCGGACTTGAGTTCACGAAGAGTTCACAAACTCCAAAGCAGAAATTCTCGGGTGGAGAACTTCCGCGGTTGCGGACTTGGCTCACGCCACATTCCGTTTCTCTTGATCAACAAAGTTCGCAAACTTTGGTTCAAGGAATAAGGACTTATACATATATGTGTTTCCACAACAATGCTTATATCCTACCAATGGTTATGTAATCTAAACTCTCATTTCAATCATTGAAACATTCTCATAGGACGTTATATAGTTGTTATTCACAAACCATTTTTCGTCAGAGCAATTTTCAAAGCGATTGAAACATAACATGACTTTCGTCACTAGGTAAAGATGAATTCGTCTAAAGCGAAAGCTTACCAACACATATTTCGAGAAAAGATAGGCGAGATAAACTCGCTCGAAATACCAAATGTGTATAATCTTAGTATATATAGAAAAAGCGACTTTGTCTCAAGATAGGATATAAATAGACTTTTGAGTGATAGATAAGTTCAAGTATCCACATACCTTTTAGTCGATGAAGTTCCACCGGGTTCCTTGAGTAGTCCTTAAATGTCTTGTATGATGATTTCCATGGAGTTCTTGAGCTCAACTACACTTTCTATCCTAGTCCGAGACCTTAGTTATAGTAGACTAGAAATCAAGACTTATAGTTTTGATCACTAACATTGATAAACATGCTTGAGATAGCAACGCATGCGAGTTCGACCAAGCAATGCTCTAACATACCTCATCCTCGTTCTATTTAATGTATGCAAATCTGAAAACAAAGGAACCTCGAAACATTATCAATCATACCTAACCATTTTTCATTCCATAAATGGATTGGGACATTACTCAAGTTCGTCCATACAGGCACAATTTTCATTTCTAAAATTTCTTGTTCGATGAAGACTTGCTAAGGATGAATCAAAAATAATGAATTTGCTCTAGGGATAGACTCTAATTCCACGGCAAGATTTGTATCCGAAAAGTTGTTGTTGGCAACGGCTCGCTTAGCTTCACTAGATTTTTGTACTATTTAGTTATAATTTTTTGGTGATTTCTTTTAGTATAACCTTCTCGTCCTTAGTCTAAAAATAAATAATCAAGTGAAGTTAAATAGGCATTTATTTCACATTCTCAGGAAGTCCTATAAAATCCTTAGACCTAATAGTTTGAAGTTGAAAGATTCGATTTGGAAAGATCTATACTATTTCCTCCATACCTACACGTACGAACATTAAAATTTTAATGAATATCAATGCACTATATATACAGATTTGTCTTAGTTCATCTTTATGAAAATTGAATTATCAACATGAAAAAACATGAGAAAGTATTACTATTGATGTTTTTCGTTTTTTTGGGGTTTATACTTAGTATAGGTTTTTCGTATTACCAACATCAATATCTTATGTGAGTTTCATAAGAAACGCATTATGCAATCCAAGTCTCCTAGTATTTCAAGTTTCTTATATACGATGCGTTGTGTTACTTTTTTAATTAAAATATATAACATTTTGTGATTAGTGTGATAACAATACAATATTGTAATTATCATATAAGTTAATAAAAAATCATACTTTTTGCATTTCCAAATGTTAAATACTACATATATCTTGTAGTAATAATTGTATTTGAATGCTTAATTTTTCTATGTTTTTTGTTTTTGTTGGGTTTCTTACTTGGATTCAAGATTTCATTTGTATTGTTATAATACACTTGGAGAGAGTAGATCGGAGTAATAACTATTTGATGGGCCAATGCCAAATTTTACGTCCGAAGATTTCTCAACTGGTAACTACTCATGTTTCCAAGATATACCGGTTGCTTGCAGCACCAAAGTTATGCGGCCCCTGTGGATCACTCGCTTTTAAATGGAAAGGGAACGATCCTTGCTCCACGGCATGGAGTTGAGGTGTAAGAATTTTTAAGAGTAGCCAAAGGATGTACATCCAAAAAATTACCCCAAAATGTATAATTTTGTGTTATTAAGAGTAAAGCTTTGTAAGCCAAATCAAGGAAAAAAACAAACATCTACAACTTTTTACCATCACTCTTTGGTAGTGGGAAATGAATAATTCATCTAAATGTAAAATCAAATTCAATGAAATTTAGAAAAAAAAAGTTATCTTTGAATTGAACTGAGAGTGGCACAAATTACCATTAACGGATTGAAGCTCCATGAGAAAAATGATGAGGAAATTTCATACTTTTATAGTTAAATCATTTACCAAAGGGACGGATTAGAGTGATTTAACTCAATCACTTTCGAATTGTTTGTCACCAAAAATATTTTTTGAAAAACCAAAAAAAAAAAAAAGAAT
Organism: Papaver armeniacum; assembly: GCA_023531295.1. NCBI lineage: Eukaryota > Viridiplantae > Streptophyta > Magnoliopsida > Ranunculales > Papaveraceae > Papaver > Papaver armeniacum. The sequence goes on along the minus strand of JAJJWW010000988.1, from coordinate 25,516 downwards.
TGTTATTTGGGATTAGGTTTTAGTTTTTTTGATTATCATGGAAGTTGAAAAAAAAATTGATTTTTTTTTATGTTAATAGAAATGATTTTAAGTTTTTGTTTTGATTTAGATGACTGGAATTAGAATTATTAAGGTTGGTGTAGAGGGTAGTTTAGTATTTCAGACACTTTAGACACACCTTATCATCCTTTTAGTTTGGATCAAAATATTGATAGGCCCCGAACTAGACAAGTTTATTTAATATTTTTCTTTAGAAGTCTTTTTTTTTTTTTTTTTTTTTGACAGTTTGGTATACTGGTCATGAACATCCTTAACTCCTTTAGGATTTATTTATGACAATTACTGGGTTCAAACATCATATCTCTGTGGTGAGGGGGAACATGTCAGCCATCATACCACTTGATGGTTGGCTTTATAAATCATTTTGACACCAAAAAAATCGTCGGCTTTAACCCAAAAAATTTGAGACATACTACATACTCAAATTATTAGACCAGTGGCTATGGTCTTTCATTTAATTTTAAGTAGTTTGATCAAATAGATCATATTAGCCCGTTTAATTGGGGTTTGGTGAATTATCGGAGGCTAGGAAAATTCTGTTAGAACATTGCCCGGTCGAACTCACAAGTACTGCTATCTCAAGCTTGTTGTCAAATTTAGTTGTCAAAATTATTTACCTTGTTTTCTAGTCTACATTTATTCAGTCAGGACTAGGATAAAAGTGTGTGGTTGAGATTCGGATATCACAGCGTTGTACCGGTTGAAGGCGAAGATCAACATGAGCATTGGTGAAAAGGACCATTGGAGAACTTAACATCAAAAGGTATGTGGAGACAACAACACCTATTTATCAAGTTTTCGCCTTTGTATCTTTGAGACATTGTCGCATGACTCAATTAGACAGTACATGCATGATATAAATTTCAGGTTAAGTTTATATTGAATATCTTCTCGAAATATTACTATATAAGCTTAAGAACATTTATTCATACTTGATGAATTTGGTGAAGAGCACTTTGTTGTTCATAACTTAAATTATGATTCAAGATTTAATCATTTGAAAATATCCGGAGCAGGTGATATGAGTCATCGATGTTATTCGTGAATGTTTCATATTGATTATTAGAGAGATATAGAACTACAGTTAATCTGGATACAGAATAGTATGCATACCACTCCCCCTTACATAATGATCCGTAAACCATATGTATTTGTAGTATGAAACTACACATTAACTCTCCCCCTTTTTATCAATAAAAATTGGCAAAGGAACGAAAACTAGTGGGATCCTTATGAAATTTCCCTAGAGATTCTTCATGAGCAAAAGAGAACAAACATACCAACAAATTTAGATGCAATCATAAAGCCGAAGAGAAATGCATTCATCAAGGAGTTTATAAAGATACAAGATAACCCCTATAAAATTCATGACCGCACTCCCCACAAAGATATGGCGATAAAGCACAAGTTCATAAATGAACTCTCCCCATAAAATGTCATTCCCGAGAGAACAACTAAGGCGACCTTGCTTTTACAAGAAAAGAAGGATTTCTTTGGACATAGCCAAATCACATGTAAACATGAATTTGTATCCAAATGAATCAATTGAATTAACCACACAAGATGATCAATTCAATTGCACATGTCGACATAAGAAAACTTACGGAGCAACACAGTAAAAAAAGATGTAGATCTGGGAAGATCAATACTGTGGAATAAACAAGAAATCACTCGATTTTCCATCACTATTTGCAGAATGACATTAAATAGACAATTCTTGTAACCAAAAGTTCATCGTTTCTTCTATCAATATTTGCATAATGACATAAAATGCATAACTTTTGTTTGTCAAAAATTCATTCTATCTTTTATCGATACTTTCATACCTACATATAATAGAGATAACTTTTGAACAAGTATAGGACAGTCAAGATTCACGGACGTAAACAATATATCCTATAACAATTTGCAATATACAAACCATAAAGATTAAAATTACAAACATCATCTTCCAAAAACTTAGAATTTAAATAAATAAATCTAAAAACATTGAAGATGAAAATGTTTGGAACTAGCTATGTGTAATCACAATAATGGCTATTCCAAACCATAGTAATCCTTCTAAACAAAAACAAGAATAAAAATTCTCATAAGAAGTTTCCTAGACAAAATCAGCAACCAGAGAACGGACAAGGGCGAGTTCATCAGTCGCTTTCTTTAGCTCCCCCTTAAGAAAAACTAGATTCTTTGATCTCTAGATGTTCACGAACGACCTAGAAATCTTGAAGAAGATTTCCAACTAGCTGAATTAGGGAAATCTTGATTGGAAGATATTTTTCATGATCAATTACTTTATAGCAAATAACATGAATGAGCAATGTAGTCAATATCGGCCGTATCGGCCAATATATCGGCGAAATATCGTATATCGCCCTGAAGCGATACGATAAGCATTATATCGACGATGCGATATTTTCCCTATAATTACTCTTTTTTTTTTTCTTTGATTATGATGTTTTTGTGTGATTAATGGTTGATTTGTATGGTTTCTGTTGTCAATTAATATCCGTTCTTGTCATCTTTCTGATTCTGTCTTCTTTCTGTTGTGTGATTAATGGTTGAAGTTACTCTTTTGCGTTTTTGATAAAATTGATGGTACCTATTGTATCTTAACAGAAAATGTGTGAATAAAATGTTTGCTATAAAATTATAGCCTCTAAATTTGGAACCCATATTATACGGATATGTAAACGATAATATTCCCGATATAATGTCATACCAGTGTACCGGTCCTGGCTGAGATGAACCGATATCCGATATTAACTACATTCCGAGTGAGGTTATCATCGAGTTCAAAAGACTTTTCTTTAAAGCTAACTTCCATCTTGTTTTCTTCCATAGTGCACTTGCTCAAGGAGAGCTCTGCAGTTACCGTACCAGTATAAATCAAGGAGGAAGACTCCTAACATGTATTTAAAGGTACATGTACGAGAAACCTAGGGTTTCTTATGGGCGTATAGACAAAGGTAAGGGTGCACTGGTTTGTGGTCGAGACGCAAATAACAAGATCACGGACCAAATGGAACAACACGTACTGAGATCCATGACAGGAGTGGGTGAAACAGACTCAACTATCATTTTAAGAAAAGTAACTAGTGATTTTCTTGACAAAGAATCATTGCGGGATCAAAGGAAAGTTCCGAGCAAAGAGGATCAAATTAAGATATCTCAAAACAACATAGACCATTTGTCAAGAAGTGGTTATCTTTTTGAGAGTTATGTGTATCTTCTCATTGGTCCAAAAAGAAGATACACACAAGGAATCAGTCAAGTTGTCAGTTGATGAACATGAAGTTCATTAGAGATATCGATACATTCTTTCCTACTCTCTTGACCTATGATAGGATTCTTATGCACATCTATAAAAGAATTGACCAGAGAGGAACACGACTTACCTGAATCAGATGTTTTTCTCGCCTTCTTGATGTTGCTTTGGAGACGATTGATATTGGTATTGAGTTCTGAAACACGATTGTTGATGTGCATGCATGTAGTTAAGAACACTCATTTTTGAAGCAAGATCATTGTCCAAAGCCTCCACAGCAAATGACCGTTGTCGCATTGCACGGTAGCTAAACGCAATGCCTGATCAGCCTCATTCACCAACCTGTGAATATCCCGGATAATTTCACTATTAGATCCGGCCCCACGAGCAAACGAGAGAGTGTCCTCATGCTCATCGTATTCATTACGTACTTTATTCTGACGAATTAACCTAAGCGTCCACAACAGGCCCGCTTTTTCTTTTAGAACCAACAGACGCGCTAACTCATCTTCAAGGTAGGGATGAGCTACAAGCGAAGAAGTAGCCGCTAAGTCAGAATGTGCCCAAGAAGTGGAGGTGGTCGCCAGGTCGGAAATCCGAAACGACAATAAAAAATGACGCGATTTATGGTAATCACCATTATCAAAGAATCCGCAAATAATTAATCAGCCGCGTCACGAGCGATTATAGCCTCATCTAGCACATGGTGAATTTCCAAGGGAATGCGTCCCGACGACTCATCCCGCTGAGCAACGTTGTACGCCTCGTTTCGTTCACTAAAATTGGAGCGCATAGTGTATCTATTCGCCATTCGCTGATCCCGAAGCACCTCAATTTCGGCTTTCACAAGAAATAGTCATTTCAATTCATAATGCTTAAACATTGACGAGACCAACATAGGAAAAGGTGCCAAGGACATCATATAGCCGTGAAGGGAATTATCCCTGTAAGCGATACACTGGCCAAGGGAAGATGAGAAATGAGAACTAGTGACCAAACCAAAATGAGAACCGTATATAAAGGAAGTGGCGTTGTCTACGAGGCAACAACTGCACATGCCCTACTCTCTTGCATGAATACGATACGTGTCGACCCATATTAATGGTGATAAAAAAATACATAATATATATTTCTTTGGCGGATCCAGAATACCCCAAAGGGAAAGGCAAACTCGATAAAAACCCTAGGGACTTGGGGACTAAAAGCCCAGGCAACCTAGCCAGCTATTAACGCACGACAACGAGCGAGATATCCGCATCCAGGGTTAAAACCATTAAGCGTCCATCACCGCATTGCGCATCGGCTAAACGGAAGTCTAGATCGGTTGCATCCACCAACTTACGACTAAATCGAATGATCCTGTCTTTAGCCTTAGCCCCACGAGGAAGCGAGAGGGCATCCTCATGTTCATCACGTTGTTTACACGCCTTATCTCGACGAATCAATCTAAGGGTCCACAACAAATCCGCCTCCTCTTTCCAAACCGACAAACGCGCCAATTCATCTTCAAGATAAGAATGAAGCACAAGAGAAGTCGCATCCGCTAAAGCCAGGGTGTGTCCAAGGATCGACCTATTGTCTATTGATTCGAAATCCATAGACGGCAGTCGGATATAGCTTGGTCTATGATAGCCATCATCATTGAAGAATCCATGCACAGCTGGTCAGCCGCGTAAGGGGCAGTGGCAGCCTCACCCAAAGCATGTTGAACCTCCGAGAAACGCGACCAGACGGCTCGGTTTGCTGAGCAGCTTGATGTGCCTCGAAACGTTCTTTGAATCTGGCGCGCATGGCGTCCCTGTTGGTTATCCTCTGTTCTCGTAGTGCCTTGATCTCGGTTTTTACGAGCAATAGCCGCTCCAACTCGGCCTGCTTAAATATCGATGAAGCTAGCACAGGTCTATGCCAAAGTCAACACATACCCGTGGGGAGAATCGACCATGGAAACAGCGCGATGATAGGAGGAAGAGGAAATTGAAAAGCAAGTAAAAGATGAAATAACCAAAATAGGAAATGAAATGTAAAGTCCAATCTATGGGAATGGGGAGATAAATGTCGGAGGAGAACTCAAAACAGTAAAAAGAAAATTTGGAGTATCCTGCCTTTTGCTATTTGGTGGTGTGTCTGGAATGAAAGGAATGCAAGAGTTCATAATAATGTGAAGAAGGATTTGGATCAACTGATTACGGATGTAAAATGTTTGATGTTTAATTGGGGTTTGAAATCGCAATTATTTTCTGGTTTTCAGTTGATTACTTTACTATGTAATTGGAATGCAGTGATGCATTAGTCTATGTATTTTTTTGTTTCTGTGTCACTTTTCTGGTGACATTCAGATCTTTTTAATCAAATTTGCCTTTTTCGAAAAAAAAAAAAAAAGAAATGAAATCCATATAAAGGGAAAGGAGGTATCATTTATGATGAAAGAGTCGTCTGCATTTTCCGAGGACTTCATGACAGGTGTCGGCTTATAAGACTAAGTGATTTGACTACTGGGTAATTAATAAAATAACCCAATAGTCAGGGGATTAATATTGATACATGAAAAATAATATCCCTTAATGGTTTGGGGGGTGCCCCAAAGAGGTGGCTAAGTCAAGTAGGAAACATGGGGACTAAGCCCAAGTCCAACAAAAAAGTGTCAAATAGAAGGAAATGACAAGGAAGGGATTAGTGAATGGAAACCGTTCACTAATCCCATACTCTGCCTCGGCGGAAGGGTTAGTGTGGCTAGAACTCCATACTCTGCCTCGGCGGAAGAGAGTGAAACCGTTGGTTGTTTCTTAGATTTCCAAGATATAGATTATTCCTAGCATTGTGAAATACCCTGTCGTTGAACGACGAGTAGTTGGGAAACCTGCCCAACCAGAATTGATATAACCAACAAGAGATAGTGAGCTATTTGCGAAAAGAAAAATGGCATGACTAATAATTCCTTTAAGATATCGCGCGAAATACACGATAAAGCAGCATCCAAGTGACCAGAACATGACTGTTGTATAAATTGACTTAGATAATTAAGAGATTAGGTGATATCAGGACGAGTCATCTGAAGATAAAAAAAGTCGACAAATTAGATGACAATAAACATAGGATCAGGGAGAGGATCACTTGAAGTCTGAAGAAGCTTAAGATGTTGTTCCATAGGTGAAGGAGAAACCTTAGCACCTAAAAGACCAAAATCATGAACAATGTCAAGAATGTACTTATGTTGACAAAGAAAAATAATTTTGGGAGATCGAGAGACTTTAATGCCCAGGAAATATTGCAAACATCCAAGATTTTTTAAGAAAACTTTTAAGTCAAGTCTATGTTTTAGCTCCTGAATAACCAAGTCATTATCACCTGTAATAATAATATCATCGACGTAAACTAAAACATAAATACATACCGTACATGTGAATGAAAAATGAAAAGTGAATAATCATCACGAAAACTTAGTGAACCATTGACGAGAGGCTTGCTTGAGTCGTATAAAGACTTATAGAGCTTATAAACACGAGTATCTCTCTTTTTTTTTTTCTGAAATCCTGGAGGGAGTTTCATGTAGATATCTTCATTAAGATCGCCTTGTAAAAAAGCGTTGTTGACATCCGAGTTGATGAAGAGGCCAATTATTAATGGCAGCAATGGACATCAAGACGCCATCAGACACTAGCTTTGCAACAGGAGTAAAACTGTCAAGATAATCTATTCCTTCCTGTTGCGTGTATCCTTTAGAATCAAGACGTGCCTTACAACGTTCAAACCTATTGTCCGGTCTATATTTGATTTTAAACACCCATTTACAGCCAATGGCGTATTTGCCAGGTGGAAGAGTAGTGATAGTAAAGGTGTCACTGTGTTTTAGAGCAATGTGTTCTTTGACTATGGTATCACGCCAAACTGGATTTTTAATAGCTTTTGTAAATATGCGTGGTTCATCATTATTGAAAACAGACGAGTTAAATGCACGATTTTTGCGGAGTAAATTTATCAAAAGAAACATAATTTGTAAGAGGATAAGGCGAACTGGATATACATTGCTGAACTAAGCAAAGGTAATCCTTCATATGATATGGACGATGGCATTGTCTAGTGGATCGTCGGACGGGCGGTTCCAATTCAGGTGGAACGATTATTATAGAACTGTCTACATCATTAGAGGATGATGTGGGTGACGTACCTGAGATAGAAGACATACGAGGAGTTACTGGAGTTAAGGTATCAGCATGATTTTGTTGAACTGATGTGAGAGTCCCTCGCAGTGGATATGAGGGAATTTAAACTGACGTAGGGGGAGAGGACCCTACAGAAGGCTGTGTAATGGAAGTAGCAGACGGCAGGGAAGCAGGAATGTCGTCATAATAAACTTCCTTTTGTGAATAAGAGCATAAGAAATCTATGCTGGGACGTTTGGCATCCTTGAAGGGAAAACAATGTTCATGAAAAATAACACCTCGTGAAACAAAAGTAGTTTTGGTTTCATGATTTAAAATAATATACCCTTTGCGATTATATGGGTAACCCAGAAATACACCAGGAATTGCCCTGGGATAATATTCAGAAGAAATATTGGGATAATATTCACAAGCAACCAAATACTCGCAGATGACGGTAATTTGGTGGCTTTACCAAAAGAATTTCATGAGGAGTTTTGTGTGTGAAAGGATTGGAGTAGGCATCTTTAATCAAATAAGTTGTCGTTAAAATACACTCTCCCAAGTAATGGGTCTGTTTTCCTGAAACCGTAATTCCCTAGCTACATTAAGCAAGTGACGATGTTTTCTCTCGACTACTCGATTTTGCTGAGGAGTAGACACACAAATTTGTTGAAGATGAATGTCCTTTTCAGCAAACCAAGTTTGAATATCACGAGAAAGGAATTCTGTCCCATTATCACATTGGAAACGTTGCAAGACAGGTAAAAATGAATTGTGTTGACAGTAGAAATATGAGCAATATTATGTGAATATTGTGTTGTATAGAAACAAAAGTAGTGAAAATTTTGATAAATTTAAAAGTTTCACTCTTAAACCCATGTACAACGAGAGAAGTCATCAACTATGGTCAAGAAATATCTTGGTCCAGTAAGTGAGGGTGTGGATAATGGACTCCAAATATCACAGTGTATGAGTTCAAACTAACGTTTAGAAGAAATTGTATTTTTATTAAACGATAATCTGCTCTGTTTGGCTAGAGGATATACACCACAGAAAGTAGAAGAACTAGAATGAATGTAATCAAATGTACGACATAAAAACTTAAAACGGTCTATGCTAGGATGACCTAGCCGATAATGCCAAATATCTAAAGACGCCTTTATTGCAGAGAGCTTGGTGCGTCATTGTTGGCTGTTGTTGAACTTGAAGTTGATACAAGCAGGAGGAAAAATTACCCTGACCAATCACTTGATTCGTGAGTCGATCCTGAAATAAACAACTTAAGAGTAGGCGAGAAAACAACTTCGCCAATGTGTTTAACAAGAAAAAACGAGCCATCTGGAAATTGCATTTAAATGATTGATTTAACAGGTGAAAAAGAAGTAAAAATTGTAAAGAGTTGCAAATATGGTGTGTTGCACCACTATCTATAAACCAAGGTTCAATAAAAGCAGTGGTGAGAAGCTTACCTGCAAAGTTTGCTCGAGGCTCTATCGGTGCAGCTTAAGCTGGGGAATTGATAAGACTAAGAAGACGCGCATACTGGTCAGCCGAGAGCGCATGAATGGTTGGTCGAAGGTCCTGAGCTTCATGAGACATGGATATGGTAACATCAACAGTTCATGAGTTGTTGATGGAGACAGGGAAACCGTGGAGGCGATAACACTTCTCACAGACATGGCCATGCCGATTGCAATAGTCACAATTGGGACGTTGTCGCTTGTTGTGACTAGAAGAAGACGAGGTAATTGTGGGAGATGCCGATTAATGTTGAATGCAGCTGAATCGAAAGCAGTAAGAGGAGTTGCAGTGATGTTATGTTGTTATTCTTCTTGTTGGACAATGTTACAAATTCTCAAAGAAGTGGGGAAGGGTTCCATGGTCAAGATATGGCTGCGCAAAATTGAGAATCTGTCGTGCAAACCTTGTAGAAACTCCATTGCACGATCATGGATTTTCCAGCACCACAGATGCAAGCCACGGTCGTTGCAACCAGTGAATCATACGAACTGTTCCCAGGGGGTCTTGATTTTGTTGTAATAAGCGAAACAGGCATGGACTCTTGACGAATAGAAGCAATAGCAGACTTAAGGTGAAACAGTATTGGAGCATTGGAAATACAAAAACGTACTTGAAGGTCTTTCCAGATTGCATGAGATGATGCTGCATACAAGCAACTAGCTCGAATATTTGGATGAACTGAGTTAAGGAGCCAGCTGCCTACCAAATCATCACATCTTTTCCAGCTTCCGTGGGTTACATCATCAGCAGGTGGAGGTAATCAGCCATCAACAAAACCAAGCTTACTAAGGCTTTGAATGCGAAAGGCAAACTTGGTTTTGTTGATGGCTCATTATCTCCACCTGCTGATGACCTCACCCACATGTGCTGGAAAATATGTGATGATTTGGTAGGCAGCTGACCTTAACTCAGTTCATCCAGATATTCGAGCTAGTTTTTTGTATGCAGCTTCATCTCATGCAATCTGGAAAGACCTTCAGGTACGATTATGTATTTCCAATGATCCAATATTATTTCTCCTTAAGTCTGTAGTTGCTTCTATTTGTCAAGAGTCCATGCTTGTCTCGCTTTATTACACCAAAATCAAGACCCTTTGGAACCAAGATGATTCACTGGTTGCAACGACTAAGGCTTGCATCTGTGGTGCTGGAAAATCCATGATGAAACGCCTTGAACGTGATCGTGCAATGGAGTTTCTGCAAGATCTGCATGACAGATTCTCAAATTTGCGCAGCCAGATCTTGACCATGGAACCCTTCCCCACTGCTTTGAGAGTTTTTAACCTTGTCCAATAAAAAGAAGAACAACAGAACATCACTGCAACTCCTCTTCCTGCTGTCAATTAAGCTACACTCAGCATTAATCGGCATCTCCCACAATCACCTTGTTCTTCTAGTCACGACAACGTCAATAGTCTTCACTGGTTTTGACTTTCAGGGAAACGTGGCTTGATTGGCTATTGGGCTCAAAACAGCTTAGATGGGAAAAATGATTTACTGGGATGGGCTTTAAAAGAAAGGGGTTTAAATATGAGAATGTTGGATTGAAATAGAATTCTTGAAGTATTTCCGAGGATTTGAAAATAAATCAGAAATAAAGGTTTTGACGAAATCTGATTGACCGAAACAGAGATCGAAACTTACATCTTTAATGTAAAATAAAGATGCAATAAATTCCACTAAAAATCATAGACAAATTGTTTCTGATTGATTGAAAACAGAGATTGAATATAACATCTTTAATGAATAAGGATGCTATGAACGCCAATAAAATAGTATTAGATTCAAGATTGTTGTGTGGTTTCGTTTGTCCAGTTACGTAGTGAACAAGATGGCAAAGCACTTTAAAAAGGAAGCCATGATTAATTAAATATGGTAAACTAATAAGATCTTAGACAAAAATCAAAGAAATGAAGATTTTCTTAGGTAATGAAAAACAAAAAACCAAGAACACAGATGATTAGTTAGTAGTTCAACTAATACAAATGGTTTGACAGCACGATCATGTCGGACTAATGAATCAAGAACTTCATTTAGAGAAAGAAACCCCTGATTTAGGTGATGATTTGAAGCGAAACAAAAACCATCATTGTGATGTTACCTCAGGTCTATGTTCGATAATCATGCTTACAAACTATGAGAAGATGCTCATGATGTTGAGAGAGAACAACAAATTAATCTGAGAGAACGACAAAGAGAGTTGCTGTTTTTATGATAGAGAAGATTGAAAATTGACAAAATAAAAAGAATATTGAGTTAAAATAACCTTAGATGAGCCCCAAGATTAGTGAGCAAATAAGAATTTATATGAAGACTTACCTTTCAAGTATATGAAGACTTACCTTTCAAGATGAGGTTGTGGAAGATCTTCTCGGCTGTACACTTGAAGACTTACCTTTCAAGTATTTGGGAATGACAGCAGGGGCTCGATATAGGTGCAAGAAGATTTGGGACTCAGTGGTTGAGAGTGTAGAGAAAAGATTAGCAGGCTGGAAAAGAAGGTACCTCTCATATGGGGGAGATTGGTTCTTATTAAGAGTGTTTTGTGTTCACTCGCTGTCTACTTGATGTCTGCTTTCACAATACCACCTCCTGTAGCAAAGAAGATCGAAAGAGCAATGAGAACTTTCCTTTGGGGAACAAACGATGGCAGGAATAGAACGGCACTGGTGGCGTGGCACAAAGTTTGTCATAGTCAACAAGAGGGAGGTTTGGGCATAAAAGTTATATCAGTAATGAATGATGCTCTATTGTGCAAGTGGTTATGGAGATTCTCAACTGAGACGGAGGCGCTGTGGAGAAGAATTATGGAGGATAAGTATGGGTGTGACAGTAATGGTTGGGATGCTAAGCAAACTAAGCAACCGTATGGCATGGGGTTGTGGAGAGGGATCTGTAATAGAAGTGATAAATTCAAACTTGGAATTCAGCATAAGGTTGGAAACGGGAGAAAAACTCGTTTCTGGGTGGATAGATGGCTAGGCAATGAGGTGCTCAAGGACAAGTTCCCAAATTTATACGAAGTTACTAGAAAGCAGGGGTGCTGGGTAAGCGAATTGGCTACAAGCAACACAGAAGGGTGGACCAGTTGGAACTTGGATCTTAAAAGGAGACTCACAGATATGGAGATTAATGAGGCGGCAACTCTATCTCATCTTTTAGAAGGAGTTACCTTATGTGATGATGAAGATACTAGAAGCTGGAGATGGGAGGCTAACGGAGTTTTTTCAGTTAAATCTTGCTACCAAGGGATGGCAAAGAGCTCAGGTATCTTTTTTCCTTCTGCTCAAATATGGAAATCCTTAGTACCAACAAAGGTTTCCTTCTTTGTTTGGTTAATTCATCATAAATCTATATTAACTCAAGATAATCTCACTAAGAAGGGATGGCAGTTAGCAAATAGATGTATCTTGTGCAAGTCTAATGAAGAAACCATCGATCACCTCTTCATTCATTGCCCTAAGATATATGCTGTTTGGATGTTCTTCATGAATGAATTTCAACGGGATTGGGTTATAAGTGAAACTGCTACAAACTTTTTTGTCGAGCAATGGGCTCACGGCCTCACTGACATCGGTAGGAGGCTTTGGGAGTTGCTACCCTTTGCTTTCGTTTGGGGAGTGTGGAAACAAAGAAATAAGTGCATTTTCAAGACTCCAGTACTCGCAAGAAAAATTGATTATGAAGATTAAGGCTCTCTTATTGTATTGGACTTCTACAACCGTATCTTTTAGAGGCATTACTTTTCAGATTCTGCATTATAATTGGGGTCTTGTAGTTAATAGGCAGTAGCTAGTCTTTGTTAGTTCAGGATTTCCTTTATTTGGGGCGGTCTTGTTGGTTTAGGCTGTTGACCAACTTGGCCTTGAACCTACTGAACTTTCTTTGTGTTAAGGAGCAGCAATGCTTCAGACCATCTCTTCTTTCTTCTCCTATTCTACATTTCCCCTCCACTTTCTGTAACATTCTTCTTTTTAATGAAATTCTTTGTTGTATCGATCAAAAAAAAGAATTTATATGAAAATAGATAATTAAGAATTTAGACTGTGTTGTTTAGACTGTGTGTTTTCTCATTAAGAATTTATATGAAAATAGATACAAGTTTGTTACGAATAATTCAATCTTAATCTATACAAATAAGGTATACAGGACGAATACAACTTGTTACAACAACTAAAATACATAAGACTCGGACTTATAAACAGACTCAGCTGCTAGACACCGGAAGACTTGCTCCTGTTGGTTAACTTGTGATATGCGGATACTGCACAGCTGTGGTTACGTATACACGTCCAGTAATGTACTTCCATGGTCTCGACCAAATCTACAAGCCTTTTTGAGGGTGAAGCTTTTGAGTCGTAAAGGTGGAGATAGTAAGTAGGTTGAAACACCGTCGGTTTTGGTAACTGCAAATAATTTGCTGAAAATGAAACTAGTTTCCCAAAATACAAATTTCCCTCGAGTTTCCTTTTCCCCCTAAAGCTCAGCTGCCCATCGCCTATTTCATGCTTAAGGACGTTAACAAGATCAATTGAACTCTCCCAACATTTAACAAACCATGCAGATCCAGGTAACAAGTTTCTGAATAATAATCACTATTTTAGTGAAATCTCAAAATGAGGTGATTCGCTTAGCGTCAAGTTTGGCATGGATAGTTTCTGAAAAATGAGGTGATTCATTTCGACTACAACTACCAATTGCATTTTAGGACCGTATTCTCCACTGGCAATATGCAAATATGAACAGCATTTAGTATAGAAAATAACTGCTTAGTCTGATACTTTCCCACCAACCTTAACCAAGAAACAAAAACGACTAAGAAATTCAACACACAACAACCGAACATAAAACTGTTGCGACTACGCCGACTAGAACAGCAAAAGTTCTACATTGTAACTTCTCTGACATTTTACTCTTTTAAGTTACCGCTTCGGGAAGAAAGACATTCTCTTGCAGTTTTATTGGAATTAATTAAACTAGAAAGTGGTAAAAGAAGTAGCATTACCTTTAAGCAAGCAAAGAAATGTAGCATTACCTTTAAGCCTTTAAGAAATGTAGCAATACCTTAAACAGATAAAGCCGTAAGGATACTTTTCAATATACAATCCAGTTAATCTGAAAATTCATCAAGTATGATACTCAGATTATCCGACTTACAATAAGATAGTTATGCAAGACGGAAAATGAAGATCTATAATAGTAACGGTAATGAACATGAACAAGCACTTTGTATACCTTCATGTGTTTTTGACATGCGTCAAACTTCTTGGAACATTCCATTTCTTGGAGTGCTGAAGAGCGACATCAAGCCTCAAGGTGGTAAAGCAAAGGTGCCAACCCAAACCCAACAGCATATATCTTCTCTCCACCGACATAAGAACCCTGAAAACATTGCGAAACAAATCATTGATTTTCATGAACACATAAATAACTGAGGAAACTAATAGTTCGACAAGCAAATCACATACATGAGCTTTAAGGTGGTTATTCAATGCAAGCAATTCAGACATCAATGCTTGCTCTGAACCATCACTAGCAATTCTTACACATCAAGAAGATCCTAATATATCTTCGATCAGCTGCCATCAAGTAACAATGGGTTTCAACAATTCGTAATAAAAAAAATATACTGACTAATAACATCATAATCTGGCGTATTCGGGCTGAGTAATAAGAGATGGTTATGGGTATTTCTTTTCAAGGAATTTGAGTAATAACTTGAGGAAAATTTTTATTTTGGGAAACTAACTTCATTTTCAGCAAATTATTTGCAGTTACCAAAACCGACGGTGTTTTAACTTACTGATTACAATCTCCACCTTTACGGCACAAAAGCTTCAAACTCAATAGGCTTGTAGATTCGGATGACCGGATTTATGACCTGCTTTCTCACAAGAACACCTTGGTTTCGCTGAAAGAATTAGGAATCTTCCCCTAATTCTTTCAACGAATCCAAGCTGTTCTGGGGATGGAATACTTGACGAATACATTCCGGAAATTCAACAAGCATTTTTGAGGTAGAAGCTTTGGTGTCGTAAATGTTGGGACAGGTACCGTAACTGCAACCGGCCTTGATTCGTCTACAGGAAGAATTTTCTTGTAATATAGATCCAAGGCGCTCCAAACCAAACAAGTGGGAATCGCTAAATCCATATTGTTAACCTTAAGAAGCTCATTGGAAATTTGGTTTTTGACTTCATTCTCCAGTAACAAGTGACATAAAACCGACAGCTTTTTTTTTTTTTTTCTTTTATTTACCGGACAATCAAAAGAAAAACTTACCGTCGGTCAATGACATTGTGTAACTTTGCTCCACACTGAATAAAAAAAAAAATATGTTACCTGATCAAAGATAGAGCGAGCAGAGCCAAACAAAAAAAAGAAGCTACGTTTGCTACACACAAGCCAAACAGTAGTATGCAACATGCAAGAGTACCTTCCAGATAATTGCACCTGTACCTTTACGACGAGTTGTATATCAACCAATTCAAGCCAGTAATCCTTGGAACAATCTTATTCCACAGATCAGCAGCAATGCAAAAACAAAAGTTGGTGTTGGAATGAAGTATTCTGCTCTATACCATTTGCCATAGCATGTATATTGATATTAATGACAACACAAGCAAGATAACCTCATATTTGGCGGATCAGAAAATAAAATAAAACCAGAGACACTCATATTTCTTAATTAATTAATATACTAAATAGAGATCCCTCCCTAAAATCGATAAAAATCAATCTTAACAAGCCCAAGTACAGACACATGTTTGTGATCCTGATATGCAATCACCATAAGCCTCTCCTCCATGTTTCGCCACACAAGGATTGTCGCAACAACTGTCACTTCCATCCGTGCAAGGATCAACACCTGGACTGCAGATACCTTTCTGATACGATAATTATCATTAATTATTGCTAGTTATTAAGATGATAATCAATGATATCTGGCTAATTAAGATGAAAGATTGTGTTTCTTTTCTTATTTTTGGACCTTCTTAATCACGCATGTATCCTCTTTAAGTCGTATGGATTTCATGCATTCAATATCATTCAACCCCTATAAATTAAGTTTCAGAGTTTCTCACAAAAACCTACCAACTCAACAAATAGAAAAAACACCATCAGAGATCCAATATTTAAAATGCCTTATCCACCATGCATTAGTGGTTATCCTGGTACGAACACATTATCTTCCGCTCAACACTATGTACCCTATTTTTTTCGATAAAATTTTCTATTGAATTGCTTTCCGCTCTTTGTCAGCAGTTTCCGCCCGCATACGGCTTATGCACATTTTAATCTATTCTCTTTGAAAGATAAAATTATTAAAAGAGACAGATGAGTTTAGTTTTGCAAACTTCAACAATAACCTGTTATTTTCCTTTGTTGATATTGTAGGAAGCAGACGGGTAACTTGGCCACATCTCGTCGGGAAGCCAGCTGCGGTAGCAAAGGCAACCATTGAAAGAGAACGCCCTGGAGTGACTGCAGTTATTATATCAAAAGATAGTGGCAGAATTTTGGATTTTTGTTTCAACCGTGTTTGGCTTATTGTGAACAATGATCCCCAAAGAACCGTTGCTGAAGTTCCCATGATCGGATAAGTAATTCAACCGTATGTAGTTGATGGAAAAGAATGAAATAAAAGTATTGGCGAGATTTCCCCAATTTTTAATAATTTCCAATTTTAATTATTTTTTAAAGCAATCAAACATGCCATCGTACTGTTTCCATTATTTCCCTTCACTAGTTTGTGTAAGCGCCAGGAATTTTCTCCCCATGTTTTTATATCTGTTTGAAATTGTATATGTTGACGCTGAATTGGAAGCACATGAGAAACGGTCGATTTTAGATAATATGTTTTATATTATTTCCCTCTAACCAACCAACCAATCCCTACCTCCTCCATGTCTTGGACTGCCATTACGTCTTTTGAGTAATTGTAAATAGTTTCATTTCATTAAAAAGTAATACTGGTAATTGTAAAAGGTACAAGGGGCGAGGGTCCTTGGGTAAAAAGTAGTTTAAGACCTAGAAAACATCATAACAAGCATACTAAGGAAGGAAATCCTTAAACAAGCAATTTCTCCTATCCATTTTATCCTCTCACTCTCCCTGTGATTTGTGTATTACATTTCTGCTTCTACCACCAAGGAGAGAGTGAGAGGGACTTTATTACTTTAAAGTAAGAAAGAGAATGGGTTGTTTTTTCTTCTTTGGAGTCGTACAGTCCATCTGAACCACTCAAAAACCGCATAGACACAAAGAAAGAAAATGGGTTGTTTTTTCTTCTTTGGAGTGGTACAGTCCATATGAACCACTCAAAAACCGCATAGACACAAAGAAAAGTGGATGAAATGTGAGTTCCCCTTCTGGAAAAAAATATGAGAAAGGTGGGTGAAATGCAGGTTCCTCTTCTGGAAAAAACATGGGTCCGCTTTAAGGTGGTTTGTGTCTATATAGTTTTTATGTAGTACAAAACATACGGTCTGTCTTTTGTGTTATAAAAATGGTCCATGAGACGTCAAGGATTGACAAGGCTTCTATTTTGTATTGTGTAGTAAAAAATTTGCCTGGATCGTTGTGTCTGATGCCATCCGTACCGATTTATCTGGGTGTACGGAATTCCTTATAAGTCAAAACATCTTATATCCTTGGAATGGCACACCCCCGGTAAACTAGTACTTTATACTCTTCAAAAGTGAAATCAGCTCTTTGGGTTATATGAGATATGTATATGTATGAGATGGAATATCAATTTGAACTATTTTTGTTGAATTTTGTTCTCATAAGATGAGCTGATGCTCGGCTAGCTACTCCTCTTTCCAAATGGTTATAAGTGAGTTTCTCTAACATTCAGCAGATGCCAAGGCAAATCCAGTGCAGCAACAATTTTAATAACAGGATTTCCTGTTCTATGACCAGTTTAGGCAACCAAAAGGACAACCTTGAAAATCATGTTAATGAAAAGTAGTTTGCAAGGTGATGGATTGAGAATGAAATGACTGCAACAACCAAACATTTCCGATAACTCTCATTAACCAGAAAAAATGTCTTATGTAAAAAGAGAAAATCCAAAAGTGTTATAGAACTGAGAGTGCCGTACAAATAAATCACTAGTGTCTAGTGACACCATAAGGGAGCTTTTAGTTCACTGATAATCTTTTGGGTTTAAATTTGTCAAAAACCAGAGGTACCTCCATATATAATCCTTGTTGTTTGCAGCAACTTCAGCACAGACAGTTTTTGCAAGCGTTTATTCCCCTTAGTTCCTTGCAACAGAGGATAAAGAGAAATCTTCGTACGGAGTTCCGAAGCCTTTGCGTGCTCCTTGATATCACATTTAATAAATCAGATATCATAATCAATGATATCTAGCTAATTAAGATGAAAGATTTTCTTATTTTGAAATCGTCTTAATCCTCTTTGTCATATGGATTTCATGTATTGTATGATGCACCGATCTTGCGATACGGGGATACCGATACGGATGATACCGATACTGAGATTCGTCAATTTTCGTAAAATGGGATACGAGATACGGTGGGATACGTGTATTTATTAAAAAAATATTTAATATAATAAAAATTCATTCTACTAGAAAATCATAAAATAAAAAAAATTGATAGATATTATTTTGTATATTAAAGTGAGCTCAACATTTTGGGTTTCAGGTCTTAGTTATCTTAATTGAATGGATAAAATCATATGTACTCATATCTCCTCTAAAGAACACGAATAACATGACCTTGATAAGCCTTAAAGCTAGATTTTTCTAACACCATATTATTTCTTTTTTTTTTTTTGAAGCACCATAAATACCAAGTCTTTTATCTTTATAGTCAACAAGTTATTAGGTTTAGATATAATTATTCGATATGTTCACGAGTAAAAATATCTATAAATATTTAGATTTTATGAATAAATATATAAATATATAGATTTCGTATAAAAAATAAATGTTAGTTTATAGGAAGTATCCCCTCGTAGAGTATCTGAGAGGTATCCCAGAGTGTCCCCTACCCTTTTTGTAATTTTAAAAATGTGACACTTTAAATGGAGTATCGATCGTATCCCTGGAGTATCCCAAAGTATCCGATACTGATACGGTGCCGATACGGATACGTCACCAATTTTGAAGTATTCGTGCTTCATAGCATGTATTCAATATCATTCGACCTATAAATGAAGGTTCGGAGTTGCTCACAAAAACCTACCAACTCAACAAACAGAAAAAAAAAAAACATCAACAGAGAGAAGGAAGATTTAAAATGCATTATCCACCATGCGCTGGTGGTAGTCCCGGTACAAATACATTATTTTCCGCTCAACTCTATGTACCCTATTTTTTTCGATAAAATTTTCTAGTGAGTTGCATTCGCTCTTTGTTAGCAGTTTCCACACGCATACGGCTTGTGTGCATTTTGATATATTCTTTGAATTATCAAAAAGAAAAAATCTAATGAGTTTGTTTAAAAAATAAAAAAGACAGATTTGTTCAGTTTTGCAATCTTCAACACTAACCGTTTATTTTTCTTGGTTGATATTGTAGGAAGCAAACGGGTGAGTTGGCCACATCTCGTCGGAAAGCCAGCTGCGGTAGCAAAGGCGATCATTGAAAGAGAACACCCAGAAGTGACTGCAGTTACCATACCAAGATATGAAGTCAGAATAGACGATTTTTGTGCCAACCGTGTTTGGCTTAATGTGAATGATGATCGCCGCAGAACCGTTGCTGTGGTTCCCATGATTGGATAAGTAAATCAACCGTACTAGATTTTGTGCCCGTGCTACGCACCGGGCGGACCCAAAAACCATCTACTTTTGATTTGGCATGGCATTTAGGATTTTTATTTGGTGTGGAGTTCCGGCTTCGCCTCGCCCCGATGTATTATTGTAAGTTATTGTGATATTAATCATCAGAAGTATATATTAATTATACATGATGGTGTTCTTGATTGAAAGACTTGGAGAAAAAACTAACCTGTTTGATATCGGATTTTCCATTGCACTCAGAAAGTTCAGAGAGTGAGAAGAAGAAGAAAAGAGGGAATAAGGAATTCTTTTCCTTCCTTTTGGAACCCCAAATTTCTACGGTTCCACCGTTTGCGAAACACAAAATTGCTTAAAAAGACCAAAATCAACAATTCCTGGGTGAAAAGGACATTTAGATTTTGATACTGTTTAAATGGAAAAAAATGTAAAAATAGCCAGGATGTAAACAGTTTTATCCTACCCATTTTCAAATACTTTTTCTTATGTAAAAATAGCCAGGATGTAAACAGTTTAAGTTATGATGAATCCAGTTTCATCCTCGCTATTTTTTTGCTGTCTATTTCACCCATACTAATTTTTACTCGTCCATTTGAACAATGTTTTAAAAGTATTTAGACAAATGGCCTATTTTCCGTTTGCGAAACTGGATTTCGTTATTATTGCCCCGGTTTATATTTTTCAGGTTCGATGGAGGAATAAACATAATAAAGCCCAGGTCAAAGGTATGGGCTTGTGCAGAGAACAAAGTCCATTAAAATTTTATTGAATCGGATGGATGAGCCACTTCTCTGCCTTCTCACAGAACCTTCCTTATATTCTTCGTAGTTAGGAAACATAGTTATATCAGGCAACCCAAGGGATCGGATGGAGATGTAGTCAAATCAGGAAACACAGCGATCGGACATCCAGAAATCCAAAAATAAGGCAACTACGTATCTTATGGAAACGTGGTCACATCAGGAATTTCTAATGGATTGGCAGAATCAATATCATAATAATGGCAAATCAAATCACCATCTATGCTCGATGAATCAAAGAATCAATGTCCAATACTAATTGATGATTAGAATGTTACCTACGACATCTCCTTATTTGTACGTTCTGATTTTGAAAGGTGTCTGCAATACAGTATAGAAAAGACTTGATTATTAACAACAGTAATCCAAAGTTAGTATATTAATCGAAGGTTGAATAATAGTCACCTTATATTGATTATAGGAAACAGACAACCTGTCCTTCTTGTTAGCTACTACTAAACGGATGGATTTTCTGGTTGTATATGAATCAAAGTTGTGATCCACCTTGTATGAGAAAAGGGAGAGAAACAGTAAAAGGTTTCTTTAATATAAAAGACGTGGACAAAGACACAGAACCTACCTCGGAAATCGAGTTAAGCTAGGTATCTTTTCTAGGTAATTCAGTGAGGAAATTCGTGCCTTATAAGAAACACTTGCAAACCGTTTACGGTTTTAAGACTCATCAACTTGACGGTGTTACTTAACGTCCAGTTAAGTATTTGGTGTAAACCCGGTGTAATTTTTTAATTAGGTGTAAATCAACACATAAGTCTTGTACACCCACGTTTCTACTGACGGTTGCCAACGGTTTTAGTATTAGGCCGTTAAAATCAGGGGGCTTGGACCAATAACGTTCTCTACTAAGGGGTTGTTTTTTTATAAAAAATTATTCGACCAATAACGTTACGACACTTGTCCTCTCCCATAATTCTTTCGTGTGAAAGCTTTTATCTAATTTAATTTGAGGGGGGTGTCATACTCACCGTGCAACGTGGGAGCTCATATGACTTAGTGTTTTAAAGGAGGAGAGATGTAGTTGATATAAAAGAATATAATAAAATTATTGGGAATGTTTCCCCAATTTTTAATAATTTTTTCATGCCATCTTAATGAACAATTAATTGCGGATATCAAAACTAATTGGGGGATATAGGTACAAGACAAAATAGGGATCCAAATAGCAAAACTGGGTCACCCCTTATCTAATTATTTTTTTAATTCCTAATCTAGCCCTCACTAATCATGTTTAGTGGTTAATAATAATTAGTAAAAAACTTAAGTATTTGGGGGATAGATTAGTGTGTGTTTTTATTTTAATTTGTGTGAGTGAGGAGTAGAAGGAGAGAAAAAAATTGAGTGGAATTTTTTTTTTTGAAAATGGAAGATGATTGTGATGAGAGAATTTAAAGAAATTGAATCTTTAGCTCAACTACAACAACAATCATATCTTTAATCTTGGTGTATGATAACAACTCACAATTGGAGTTATATGATGAACCAACACCCTTGGATCATGATTTTCGTGACCATGAAATGTTTTATGAAGAACCAACCCAAGAAAGTAAACATGTTCAACATACAAGCAACCTGACACACGGGTAATGCTTGAAAGAGGTCGAAAATTTGATTTTTTTTTTTGAAACCGCCATTTATTTGTCCTGAAACACCTTGGTACCAAACATGCTCGTTGTATGAATACGGCGCCGGAACTAGTGCCTTCCATGTAGTATTCATACTACTTTTCATAAATCCAGGTACAAGATATCCCCCATTTAAAAACTCTTCCTAAAGGTATTCAAACCAACTATCCATGCCAAAGTATTCAATTATGCTTTTACCTACCAACGAATATTCCATGGAATATTAAAACCGGCATCATTCACTCCTAACTTAACATGCGTACTTTCGAAAAATATCCAAGTTTAAGATTTTTTGAACTCCAATACCTAAGCGTGGTATACATAAGATCGAACGCGGTAGTTGATCCAGTCATTTTGTTAAATTACCTCTAAGCTTCAGTAATTGGTCCTATTCTAAAAATCTCACATGATCGAGAATGCTAGGTTCTCTGAAACCGCTTTGTACCTTGTTTAGCTTAAATGCTGGGTATTGGCTCTTAGGTTATTGTGTTCAAGAACATCCAAACCAGTCTTGTATAATTGTCTCCTCCTTTCAAGTGTATTTCAATAATGCCTAACATTATTATTCAATGTCTGTCACAGTATTGGAAAGCACGCCGGAAATGAAACCCGGCATGGTAATTTATTTTTTGAACTAATTCAATTTTCTTTTCATTTATTTCCTTAGATTGTGTCACATTGATCCAACAAATTCCAAACCGCTTGGTCCTGGATCACGT
This sequence comes from Papaver armeniacum, assembly GCA_023531295.1. Taxonomy (NCBI): domain Eukaryota; kingdom Viridiplantae; phylum Streptophyta; class Magnoliopsida; order Ranunculales; family Papaveraceae; genus Papaver; species Papaver armeniacum. The sequence continues at coordinate 2,597 of JAJJWW010000988.1, read as the reverse complement.
CCGAATACTATAAGATGCCTCCGGGTATGTTACCAAACAATACTTTTCTCCTAGTTTTTCGAACGTTATGTGGTGATTGCTTGTAATGAACCTTATAATCTTTCATTCTCTGTCCTAATGTAGGGAATTAAATCTCTAGCGGGAAGCAATAACTTGGGTAAAAGAGACGGCTCTTAAGAACAAGTGTGTGTTGGTGAGAATACCCAAGATGTTTCAAATACGCGTTTTGAGATGGTTTTGCGAGAAGTGGGACATACAAGGCGAAGAATAGCCATAAGAGAAAGGGTTATGTATATGAAAAGAAGACTAATAAGGTATACAAGACTCGTACGAGGAAGGATAATTGCCCCTTTAAGCTTGTATTTTATTTAAGAGACGAGAAAAGGAATGGGATTGTACGGTGTGGTTTGGGCCAACATAACCACCCGGATCCGAAAGATTTTAATGGTCACTCCTTAGTTGCGAAGCTAAAACCTCGTGAATTCGAGGATGTATAGATGATGACCAAAGCATGTATCAAACCAAGAGTTATTCTCGGAACCTTCAAGGAAAAGGATGATCGTAACGTTTCTTCTAAGTACAATTTATAGGACACAAGCAACCATTAGAAGGCTGGAATGGGAAGGGAGGAGCGTTATGCAAGAATTTGAGAAGATAGTTTGGGATCACAAATACACACGTATCATTAAAAGAGGACCGGACGAAAAGCCCCTTCAAATTTTCATTGCGTATCCTTTGCTTTCACAATGGGCTCATACATGTTGTGGTGTTCTTATGATGGATTGCACCTACAAGATAAACAAATACAACATGCCGTTGTTCAACATCGTGGGGCAAACATCGGACAAGGTAACATTCACATTGGCTTGGTGTTTAATGGAAAACGAGAGGGATTACAAGTATCATTTGGCATTACGACAATTGAAATTATTGTTCCGAAAATCAACTTCCAAGGGTAATCATAACCGATCAAGATGACGCACTAATGGGTGCTATATCTCATGTATTTCCTGATGCACAAAATTTCCTATGTATGTATCATATAGGTCAAAATGTGACAAAACATTGTCATGCTTTGTTTGAACCCTCTAAGGTGTATATTAAGAAGAGATTGATTGCTCAACTAGAGGAAGATGTTCTCAAGAAGAAACTATCACCAGAAGAAGAAGAAGATGAAAGAGGAAAGATTAAAGAGCTTAGTGGACAAAGAACACGAAGAAAATCATAAAAGTGGTTGGAATTTCTAAAGGATTGGGAGAAAGTTTATTGGTCTCTTACCGAGGGATATATATGAAAAGAGATTGAACATGTTTAGTGCTAAATATAATGAAGTGTATCCAAGCGTCGTCTCGTATTGTATGGATAAATTGTTGGATAAGTACAAGGAAAATTTGTGCGTGCATGGACAAACCGGTATAGGCATTTCAAAACCTGAAGCAACTAGTGCGGTGGAATCTGCTCATGGTAGATTTAAAGATCTCATCGATCCGGGCTAGGCAACGTGGTTACGGTCACCGAGGCAATGGAGCAATACTTTAAGGTTGATATAGATAGGATCAAGAAGGTTTTCGGAAAAGCCCAATGGAAAGGATGACTTGAGTTTCTTTAATATACTAAGTTGCTCCAGGAATAGAGTTCAATTTCTCTCATTGGGCAATAAAACATATGATGAGAGAAATGGCATATGAGAAAAATTATGGAAAACCATGTGATGTGTATTTGGGACATGTCTTCATTGGGGCTTAAGGTAGTCGTCATATGCTTGTGAAATGCAATGAAGTTATACCTATTGAGCTTATTGATCCGTTTTGGAGGCAGTTATCTTTTGACCCTCCCCCCAAGCTCTGGACAATCACCATGGGATATAAATAAAGCTAAGGAATTCTCGGCTTACTCACGTGGCGACTTCATTTCTGCACCCGACAAGTATTGTTGAGCCAACTAAGGCTAATTACTCGCCCATGGATCAAACCAAGTGAAGAGCCAAGGAAGGAGATCCGGATAGGTAGACCACAAACTAAGGTTGCAAGAAAACAAAGGAAAGAATTCAAAGAAATGACTCGGCGTGAAGAACTCGCTGCAACCAAGAAAGCGACATCTATCCACAAGTGAGATTTCGAAACTCTTCGCTGAGCGCCCGGTTCCAATTAAAAGGGGTAGACCCAGGAAGGAACCGTTAACAAGTCAAAAAAAAGCGGCGATTTACTCGTATCCACAAAAAATCGATGGATCGGAGTTCCAAAGAAAGGGGAGGCCACCAAAGGTACCAACATCAAGCTTGCAAGAAAAACAAGTTGAGCATCGAGAAGCCACACCCATAGTCGATGTATCAGGTTCCAAACAAAAGGGTAGGCCACGAGAGTACGACATTGAGCTACCAAGAACTACAAGGTGAGCATTCGAAGCCACCCGTAGTGATGTATTAGAGGTTCAAAGAAAAGGGTAGGCCCCCAAAGGTACCAACATTGAGCTACCAAGAACTACAAGGTGAGCATTAGGAGCCACACACGTGAGTGATGCATCGGATGTTCCAAAGAAAAGGGGTAGGCCCCCGAAGGTACCAACATTGAGCTACCAAGAACTACAAGGTGAGCATT
>JAJJWW010000987.1:0-142832 GCA_023531295.1 Papaver armeniacum | reverse complement strand
TTTCTTGTTCTCATGACCACAACCACCATCTCTTTCTTGATCTTTCTATAGCCCTGGAAACTCTCTCTCGATTACCAGCAACGGCGTCTTAACAACAGGCTCATATGGCATCCATCTCCACCTGCAACCAACAGCAACAACTGCAAACTGCAACTCCATCCTTGCCACTTAGCAACAACAACTTTATTCTTCTCCCTGAATTCAATAGCATCATTATACCCCATTTAACTGCATTACCATTTCTACTATCAACAGCATAATTATAAAACCAATCTTCTTTGTTCTTCTCAACTGCAACCTCAGCCACCCATTGACGTCGCTGCAATTCATATCAATCCTAGCATTCATCTAATTAAGTAGTTTACAAACCACAAGCCCTTATGTTCAGCTTCATATTCTTGAGTTATATGACTTCTTGTCATCTTTGCTCAAATTCCATCTCTTGTTCTGCTGCCAATTGCCAACTGAAACAAACCCAAAATTCGGTGACAGCAACTGATTCTCTTTATGTCCAATTCCTTGAACATACCCTTGGACTCCAAATCCTCACCACTTCTTCCACCAACTGAATCACAACTTCTCAGAAATCATCATCTCCGTCTCAGTAACAAGTCTTCTCAAATTCATCCCAGATTTGACAACCCATTCTCTAATCTCATCACATTAACATCAGAATTCAGAAATCCTAAATTTCACTCACCTCCGTTCTTCACCGTGTCTGATTTCGATCTACCGAAAACCCATTCTTTAGATTCGAGCACTTTCAATCAATTTCAACCCCAGATTCAAAACCCTCACTATCTCCTGAACCAGCATCATTCATTACCCTTCTATAAATCGAACAGTAACAATCAATAGCTTCACTAGATCCGAACCCATTTGCTCAAATCTCTTCTCACTTCATTTAACCTCCATTACCGCAGAAACCCATCACACAGAGACTCTTGAATTCAATCTTTAACATCACCTAGCACTTTCGTCTCTTTATTCAATCGTCTTCAACAAAGGAACAACAAAGCAGATAAGCATCAGAGCAGCCATCTCACATCTATCTTCTCACTCAGATCGATTTTCAATCATCAATTTCATCTGAATCTCACGATTTCACCCCTCACAGACAGCAGCCATCTCTGAATTTGAGGCGGATGTATTAAAGAAGACTATTCCCGATTGTAGGGGTGTAATGGTTGAAATTTATATTGCCACCCTGCTCTATTGGATAAGGGCCACCTCAAATAACTTGGATGTCAATTCCAGATAACTGACACTCCATTCGCTTTCTTGCTCCACTGTCAGTTGCGGGAAACTGAAAGTTCATTCTTCGCCTCCTTTGCTGTACAACTTTTGCTGGTTCCAAGTATCACTCGCCTGTGAATTGACCTTTTTGCCCTTTACACTCCAAATGGAAGTTTTCTCCTTCTTTTGCTCACAATAACTCCATTGCACCTAATAAACTCAAAACCAAACATAAAAGATGCAATTCACAAGGATAATAGCAAAGAAAGCATAAAGACTATACATAAAATTAGGTGTTTTAGACACCTATCACTAAGCCAACAACTCCGCGTTTCCTAGCCTAGCCAAGATGGCGCACGTCCAAGCCAAGTCAATTCCAACTGTTTGCATCACTGCCAACAAACGCCTCTACCACTCAACGGTCCAGCCTGTAACGCCGTGAGTAGAATTTACGCTAGGTCGCCAACACGAGAATCACGAACTCCCCTTACCTCTCGAAAAATGTTAGCCGGGTCTTCTTGACCATTTTTTCATGACTTGTCATTTCGATTTTGTCGTTGCCTGTCACCATCTTATGCTTACCTCGCAACAATGCTCCTGTTCTGAGCTAAGCAGGGGACTTAATGTTGATGGTGGTTTTTAGCATAGGTTAAAATCGTAAAACCGTACATCTGACATGACGTCACTATGACCACTAGTGCATTTATTAAATCAATCAACATACCTACGTAAGAATTACCAGGGTACCTTTTTTTATATACATGTGTCATGTTCCACGGCAGAACCCTTAGTATTGACCGACATCATCTTCGTATATACCAAACCATAATTCTCTCACCACCGTGCCAATGGCAAACCATGCCATCCACGTCTCCGCGCCAAGGCATGCCAACCATGCTATCCTCACCACCGTGCCAATGGCAAAACATGCCAGCCATGTCTCAGTGCCAATGAATGCCGACCATGTCAGCCGCACCACCGTGCCAATAGCAAACCATGCCGGCCACGTCTCTGCGCCAAGGCATGCCAGCCACGTCTCTGCGCCAAAGGCATGCCAACTATGCCAGCCGCACCACCGTGCCAATGGCAAACCATGCCAGCCACGTATGTGCGCTAAGGCATGCCAACCATGCCAGCCACGTCTCTGCGCCAAGGCATGCCAACCATGCCAGCCGCACCACCGTGCCAATGGCAAACCATGCTAGCCACATCTCTGCGCCAAGGCATGCTAGCCGCACCACCGTGCCAATGGAAAACCATGCCGACCACGTCTCGCGCCAAGGCATGCCAACCATGCCAGGTGCCAATGCAAACCACCGTGCCAATGGCAAACCATGCCCAATGGCACCACGTCTCTGCGCCAAGGCATGCCAACCATGCCATCCGCACCACCGTGCCAATGGCAAACCATGCCAGCCACGTCTCTGCGCCAAGGCATGCCAACCATGCCATCCGCACCACCGTGCCAATGGCAAACCATGCCAGCCACGTCTCTGCGCCAAGGCATGCCAACCATGCCCGCCGCTCCACCGTGCCAATGGAAAACCATGCCAGCTACTTCTCCACGCCAAAACGAAGGGTTGCAATAATCAACGACTACCCTTCTCTTCGAGATACAGATCTCGACCATCCAAGTTCGCCACCTAACACACGACAACTTGCGGCCCAAGGCCAAACACCACGATTTGCACCAAACCCTAGTTTTGGCCGCGCCTATACCATGCCAGCCTCTCCTTCACGTCATTGGCTGCCAAAACGAAGGGTTGCAATGATCAACGACCACCCTTCCATCTAAGATGTAGATCTTAGCCGTCCAAAGTCACCAGCTGACGCATGGCAACCTGCGGCCCAAAGCCAAAACGCAAGGTTTGCACCTAAACCCTAATTTGGCCGCGCCTACTCTTTGACAAGGCCATGACTCAACGCTGGCTACTACAAACGAAGGGTTGCAATAATCAACATCTACCCTTCTCTTTGAGATGCAGATCTCGACCATCCAAGTTCGCCACCTAACGCACGATAACTTGCGTCCCAAAGCCAAACACCACGGTTTGCACCAAACCCTAGTTTTGGCCGCGGCTATACCATGCCTGCCTCTCCTTCACGTCATTGGCTGCCAAAACAAAGGGTTGCAACGATCAACTACCACCCTTCCATCTAAGATGCATACCTTAGCCATCCAAAGTCACCAGCTGACGCACGACAACCTGCGGCCCAAAGCCAAAACACACGGAAACCTAATTTGGCCGCTGCCTTTTGACAAAGCCAAAACACACGAAGGGTTTGCACCATTCTCTTTGAGATGCAACCCTAATTTGGCCACGCGCTACTCTTTGACAAGGCCATGACTCAAACCTAAACCCTAATTTGGCCGCTACTCTTTGAAAAACGAAGGGTTGCAATAATCAAAGGCTACCATTCTCTTTGAGATGCAGATCTCGACCACACAAGTTCGCCACCTAACGCATGGCAACTTGCGGCCCAAAGCCAAAACACGCGGTTAGAACCTAAACCCTAATTTGGCCGCGCCTACTCTTTGACAAGGACATGACTCAACGCTGGCTGCTAAAACGAAGGGTTGCAATAATCAAAGGATACCCTTCTCTTTGAGATGCAGATCTCGACCACACAAGTTCGCCACCTGACGCATGGCAACTTGCGGCCCAAAGCCAAAACACACGGTTTGCACCTACACCCTAATTTGGACACGCCTACTCTATGGCAAAGCCATGCTCAACGTTGGATGCTAAAACAGAGGGTTGCAATAATCAACGGCTATCCTTCCCTCTGAGATGCGGATCTCGACCGTTCAAGTCCGTCACCTAACTTACGGCTTAAAGCCAAAACATCACGGTTTGCATCTAAACCCCAAATTTGGTCGCGCCTATTCTTTGGCAAAGCCATGTCGACTCTACCATGGCCACTGGAATGCCACCATGCCACACGTAACACCTTGCTACACGTTTTCCCATGAAAACACTCGAGACATCTAACACATGTCACAAACTGGGGGATGCTCATAAAGGGTATTGGTTTGGCGGTTTACAGCGTGCGGCGTACACTACGCCCGTTACATGAAAGTGTCATAAGAATGAGTCGATTAGTAAATACAAGGAATAACGGTGAAACGCTCCTTTCATTATGGAACATCAATTCCAGGCGTTACCCATTTATCACCTCCTTCCACTTTACTCAGCCGTTTGCATTTTCTACGAGACCAGAGTACGTTATGTTATGACTTGTATAAATAGGTCTTACCTATTTCCACCAAACGACAAGTTTTGGTCAGGAGCATACAACACTCAGAAATCACTTGCTAGCTTTCCCATCTGTTAGCTTTCACTTTCTGATACAAGTCAAACAACTACTCTTCCAGAATCAACTGTTCTGGTCTCAACACTTTCTTCGCTTCCCTCCCTAAAACCAACCCTTCTCCTTCACTTTGTGACCGAATCAAGTCTGGAACGGCCATTTCTTGGTTTAGGCCGGATTTGTATAGATTGATCTCTCGAATCTAAAGTACTCCCTTTCAGTTCATTGTTTAGGGTTTAGACTCAGTTTCTCACCCACTCACGCGAAATTACCGAAATAAGCAGAAATCGTTTTCACCCTCAAACAGAAGGTTAAATACATTCGTTGTAAGTGAGACATAATGAGATTGATGAAAGACTTATTGCTTTCTTTGTTGTGTACGTGGTCCAATATTTCTTTATTTTGGTGAGACACTACGTAGTTGTTTCTTTTACCTAGCATTTCAGATATTTGATATATTTGCTCACATGTAGTAGGACTAGAAAACTAGATAAAACAAATTTGATGACTATATCCTTACATCTCACCCTCCCGACATATATCGAGTACACTTTTATCAAACAGGCTCTGGTAGTTGAACAATAAATGAATTTTCTTTTTAGTAAACAAGATACATGAATGTAGAAGCCTCCAAGTGCAACAATATTTTTTTGGTGAACTGAATATGAGTATGGGCCAAAGGTTTGGCGGGAAGAATGTGGGTAGGGTAGCTAAAATTTATAGGGTTACCGAATTTAGGAGAGAAAGAAACTAAACGTTGACTAAAAGTCGAAGTGCTATTATTCTTTGAATGAGGTATTTTGAGGTTTATGAAGATAAGCAGGGTGGTAATATGGGTGATAATTAGAATAACAATCATACTCCAACCATCAATTGTGCCTCTCAACAGGTGCTGCCTTTTCATATGATTTTAATTAGTGTCCATATGAACTCATAAGGATTAGGTGATATGCCAATACATCTCATAACGGCAATTCTGTACAGATTTAAACCTAATGAAATGTCTAGACTTGGACTTTGGTTTTTCGAGGACTAATGATGTTTCTGGAGAAGGTGCGCATGGCTTTGAATAGGCTTGAATTACCAAGAGGCGGGACATTTCACCAAGAGCCTTGAATGACCATTAATAGTCATTTTTATAGCTCTCCAAAACAGAGAAAATAAAACCAAAATAGGAAATATTGTATGAGAGAGTGAGAGAATTAAGAAAAAATGGCAAATACATGATGAAATGTTCCAGAGAACGATCTTCCTTCAACCAACTACGAGTTTGTGAAGAGAAATGCTTTGAGACTTGAGACCTAAGAATTAGAAAATTTGAGAGATTTTCTTCAGGTTGAGATGAGAGGCGAACTCGAAGAATGAAATATGAAAGGATTCGAGAAGGAGTTTGATCTTTGGAAGGAGAAAAAATTTGCAAGTGATGAAAGGAAAAGAGAGAGAGGGATGGTTATGATGATGACTACATATGGAGAAAGTGACGCGGTGAAACAGAGAGTGATACTGAAGAATCTGATGGTGTTTATGAGTACTATGTTGAGAAAGATTCTGCTAATGAGGAGGAGAGAAAAGGGCGGCTACATGGATTGAGGATGACTTATACATGAGGTATTTAGCAGAGAAGGAAAATCCAGGAGATGAACATAGATACAGATGGAGAGACAGTCGAGGATATCGATGCAAATGGGGAACCACTAGGCACTAAAGGGTCAGAGGAACAAAGTAGTGAATGATGATAATGATGATTATGGAGATGATGATGGTAATGGTTATGGGTCGGATGCTTCATCATGAAGTGAATATAGCGCATGCTATGAAGAAGAAGATTAGGAAAACTATGATGGGTGTATTGTTGCTCTTCTTAACGAGTTATTTTTGAACAGGTCTTTATGATGTTTGCTCTTGCCCTTCTTAGGTATGCTGTGGTCTGTGGATGTTCATAATCTTTTTGCTCTTTTGGTTAATCAGGACGACCTTTAAGTAATTCTTGCTAGAATTAGGCCAATGTGATGAACGATTTATGTGTTTTGTTTATAAGTGTTTTAGTAAGTTTTAAGGTATTTGTGGTGTTGTTGGGGGTTTGTTTTGTTTTGTTTTCAAACTGATAGTCTTTGTTGTATAAGAAAAGATTTAGGCGATAAGTTAGGATACTTGTAGGTGTTGATCTAGGTTGTAGTGAACTGGATCTGGATCTCTTCTACGTAATTGAACCCTTATTGGTAAATACTATATTTTGTGTTCAATAAAGTATTTTCAATAATGCTAGATTGAAAAGGTATTACAAATAATCAAGAGGATGAGTTGATTGATTTTGCTAAAATCTTGTTGACATATTGGATTGGTAAAAGCTTGTTGACATATTGGATAATTGGTAGAAACATGTAGCTCGAGTTTTTAAATCTCAGCAGTGAAGCACCGACACACCAGTATTGGTGTCGTGTCCGCGTCAGACGCGCGACGAACACACGACGCGTGGGACACCGACACGACACACATGTAGATATCTATACTCCATTTTAGTAGTTTGGTAACCTAGTGTGTCAAGGAAATCAGTATAATAGTTAATTTTTCTATATGTGAGCTAACCTAACGGCATAAAATTGAGTTTTTTTCATGTATTCACGTGATTAATGTATTTGATATACTATAACACCATGATCTTAGTATATAAAAACCATTTTATTAATATATATATAGACGTGTCCGTGTCCTGATGATTTTGGATTTTTACCGGTCCCTGTGTCCGTGTCGTGTCGTGTCTGTGTCCCGTGTCAGTGTCCGTGCTTCTCAGGTTCTCATTGTGCACAAAATTGAACTCGTAATGAGGGAATAAAATGCATGATTTATAAAGGGGAATACCAGTCCTACTAAGTGCTGATACCGTTTCATATAAGATAAAAGAATCCCATCGATCCTGGCCGTTGGATCGATGAAATGGTATCAACACTTAGTAAGACTGGTATCCCCTTTATAAATCGTGATAAAATTGGGATATCTAGCGTTTTCGGCTTTTGACCATTCGACGTGCATAGTACATACATGTGCGGGGAGCCGAGACGGGAGTGCCACCTGTACGTGTCACGGTGCTATATATATATATATATATATATTCCCCGGTAATAAACCCATAAGGGGGAAAGAGAAAAGTTAGGGTTTTGAAGCAGGAAAAGCAAGTAATGTCTTTCTCTGCCACTCCACCCACTGTTCCACATCCGCCGCCGCCACCACCTTTCCATCTAAATTATAACCCTCCTCCTTCTGATATCATGCCAGAAGCGTCATCAAATATCAGTTCTTTAATCCGTAAGAAACTGGCCTTGATTTCCATCTCACCACCCTCTACCGCTGCTACGCCCAAGCGCCGCTATCAACAGATTTCCGAAGATAACGAGATGGCTCTTGATCAATCTAGTACTCCACCTCGAAATGTCATCAAGATCAGTGTCGGTGGGATGATATTTGTAAGTATTTAATCAGATCTATTATTTGGTCTTACTTATTTTCAGATTAATTAATAGTATCTGAATGTTTGTTTTTTTATCACAGGGATGGGATGTCGTATGTGGTTGTAAGGTGAATTACCGCATTGACAGAATAGAGTCCGAATGTTTTAGAGTTTCATACGGAAAGCCAACAACTATAGATGTACCATTTTCCAGGGAGCATATCAACTTCGATTGTCCCTGTGGGTGTCGCTGCGAGATAAGTATGAATGTGAAGAGACCTCGAGTAACAAAGAAGAACAAAAAGGTAGTGAAGAAAAATTAATAGCTAATAATAAGAGATTTCTGATTAAGAATGGTTTCCAAGATTAAAAAAATATCATTTATCTAAACTTCAAATGTAGCTTTGTAATTATCAACTGATCTTTAGCATCTTCTGGTCTAGTGTTATGGTTTAATTTCTTTAGTTTGATTTGCTGTAGAACATGCCTATTCTTAACTATTAATGTAATCTAACGTGGTTCTATGAACTTTTAGCAGCATCTTACTGTATATGATGAAGAATAACCGTGACATTGTTTATCTTTTTTCCTCTGGGCTAGATGAAGTTTAACACATTGCAATATTATTTCAGATCATAGGATTAACACATTGCCATATTATTTCAGATCATATGAATAATGTATTAGTGAAAGTTAGTTTTCTGTAGATATGCAATTAAGATCAACTGATGATAATACGATATTTTACGACGACCGTAGATTATTATTTGGCGTCTCGGAATGTTTTACCTCTGTTTCATTAAACACCCAGTTTTGTAATAAACATGTCAACCTTCATCCATTGGATGTGGGTGTCCAATTTCTGTCAATTATTTTACTATGCGAGTAACTAATGCGACTGTATTTGTAAACTAATACTCCCTCCGTCACTGGACAAGTGGATCTTTTGGCCATCTAACTATTAAACACTTGTTTCAAGAAACAAATCAAACAGATTATGAGAAGAATGTAAGGCCTGGCAACAGATTCATTAAGAAAGTTAGAATTTGTGAAATGCTAGCATGCAACATCTTAAAGGAGATGCAAGCTCCAACACCTATTGGTCCTGTACTATTTGTTGATCTTAGCATGCATATCTTTGTTATAATCACATCTGCAAAAAAAAAAAAAAAGTTTTTTTGTGAAAGTTTGTTGTCAGTCATTATGCAGTTAATATCAACAGCCCTCCTGTCATAATTATGACAACCATAGATCATTAGTATGACATCTCCTTGGAATGCTTTACCTCTGTTTCATTTATTAGTTTTTGAACACCCAGTTTAGTAAACATGTCGACATTCATCCATCAGATTTGGGTTGCTAAATTTCGTTCATTATTTTACTACACAAGTAAATTTCGTTCATTATTTTGCATTATGTTTGAAATAGTATCGAGGCTATGTTAAGGATATAAAAGGATTAGCATAACTGAAACTCTGCATCCAGTTGAGGAAGCATGTTGTGCTTCATTATACATGGAATGGGATAAATGTTTTCATGCTTCAACTTAGGATATCTTTGTCGTGAGAACGCAACCTTAAAGCCTGTAGACAGTAATCTTGCAAGTTCTTAGTGGTTTTCTTTGAATGCAATAACACGGCTAATTGGGGGACTCTTTCTTTATAATGAAATTTTGTAAGTTCTTTAGGCGTTGTAATCTCTTACCTTTTTGTTTTGGGTCTGTGTTTTTGAGTTTTCTTTTGAATCTATTTGGGGTCTGTAAGCTCCAAGTGTGTAAATAGTTTTATTTTCTAAATGACTGCTTGATAGTGTCTGTTGTCGGTTCATTTCCATCTGAAGATATTCCTGTTCGGAGTCTCTTATGAAGCCTTTATGACTTAGATTTCCATCAGATTCTGGGATCCTAACTGCATATATTAGATTTTGTCTGAGTGTTGTATAGGTTCGGTTTTTGGTTGCCAGTGACTGATTTTGAGTTGCATAGGATTTTTTGGTCCTTGATACAGTTACTCCTTGGCCCTTGTGACTCTCTTTGAGCCTTTTTTGGACCTTTTGGTCATTTCTTTGGTCAGTCCTGTATTTGCTGTTGCTTTGGTTATTAATAAATTTATAGTTAGTTAGAGCAAGGGCGATGGAATGAGTTTTGCTTGAGAAAAAACTGCCCAAGGGGCAGTTTTGCCTTGTTTTTTATGGTGGTACGTTTAGAATTTTTGAAATCTAAATGACTTTGTTTGAGATTGTCAGTTGTCATTCCATTTCCATCTGGAGTAAATCTCTCTGATGAACAAAGAATCATTTGGCCTGGAAAGCTAAGAGCCTGTTTGTCCAAGGATTTTAATTGGGGGCCTCCACTAGAGGACAAAAAAGGTCACCCCAACCTAATTTTGGTCACCCCTTATAATTCTTTTTTATAAATGGCTAAAATGCCCCTAAATAATTAGTGATAATCTTACTTAATTAGAGTTTAACTTCTTTCTTTTTTCAAATTTTTTGTTTGCACTTTCTTTTTCTTTTTTTTTTCGCCCAGATTTGTATGAAAAATCGTCATGGTATTGAAGTGTTTCAGTGACGACTCTAAACATTAGTTAATGTTTCGACTGTCTCAGCGACGACTCTAAATAGTCGTTATTTCCTATAAAAGAGTCGTTATCCTCTTCGAGGAGTCATTAATGGCGGAAATGTACGACAGTTTACAGTCTTCATATACATAATCAATTCCTTGATGACCCTTTGAAAGAGTCGTTATTGTTTTTATTTTGTATATGACGACTCTAAACTGTCGTTATGGTTTTTGAAGTGTCGTTAATGACAGTCGTTATTCTCTAAAAAGAGTCGTTATCTTCGAAGAGTTATTAATGGTAGAAATGCATTAAAGAGTCGTAATAGTATTGAATACGACAATGACGACCCTTAACGGTCGTTTTTGTCATTGAAGGGTCGTTAATTAGAGTCGTTATTTGGAGAGAAAAAAAAATTCGTAAAGGGTAAAATAGTATTTTCACTATCGGTTTAATACGCCCTTGAAAAATTTGGGGTGCAAGTAAAATGTCAAGGCCCCCAATAATTAAAATCTCTGGCCCCCAATCAAACGAGGTTATTTAAACTGTCAAGCTTTTCATTCTGCTTTTGTAACTAGGAAGGCAAGTCAGCCAGCGTCCTGCTTCCAAACCTCTCAGACCAATGATAGGATTAATGCCTCTGGGCCTAATCCAAGCTATGTTCTTGTGGTACTCTTTTTCTTGCCAAAAAAAAAGAAAAAAATTTCTTTGATATTCCTGCTCAGATGAAGAATGAGTCTCTTATGAACCCCTTGAGTATCAAACGTTGTTTTAGGACTTGAGATCTACTCACTTGATCCTAATATCCCCAACTGAATTCCACAATCCACATGATATCACCGTGGGTTTTTCTCTTGTGAAAGTGCGTCCTTGACTTTGACTTTGTAAAAATGTCAAAGTCAGCACCAAGTCGTGTACATCATGCCATACCGAACTTTAAGTCAAATTTGAAATTTGGGTACGAAACTGGCTCATTTGCAAGAACCAAGAGCATGTTGAAGTAATAATAGTGGTGGATTTCCACCCCACACTTATATCACTATCGTTACAACTACTTCATGTAACTCTATACTAAAGGATGCATGGTGCATGATACTAGTACATGCATGTACTAATTCCTTTCTAACGTTACATTAAACACATACTCTATTGTACGCATATAAATAGAGATCTTCCGCAATGTACTCAACACACATATCCATCAATAAAGAGCTTCCTTTGTTCTTCTCTCTATTTATCTTTGTATGAACTTTAGTTTATCTACAACACGTTATCAGCACGAATTGCTCGGTTGAGTATAATATCTTTAAGTTCAATCAAGTGTAATGCTAAGGGGATAATATGTGTATTTGATAGAGAGACGGTCTACAAGCATAGATATGCAATGATACAGGGAAGGATTTATTTATACTTTCTCTTTGTAATTTTGCTAAGGATGTATATAGCTTCATACATACATATCTCATATGGTCTATTGTTTATGTTGTGATTAGGAATTTACAACTAAGTACACTAGTAGTTAATCTGATACACGGATTAATACACACCAAGTAATGGGGACAAGTCATTACATTTGGTAATAAAGTTATCCATTTTGTTTTGCTTTGATTCAATTAAGTTGAAACAATTAATCAAGTAAGATCTATATCTCCACGCTTTGTATTTGATCACGGTAACAATACTAAAAGCAGCGTTTGTTTGAGAGATAATTAGACTTAAAATTAAGAACAGTGCAATGATGAAATTTTCTATTTGGAGGTTAACGGTGTGTTTTGGGCTTATGTTGATAGTTTCAAGTTTATTTCAATGAGCCTAAAAACTTCATATATAATGGATATATATGCCCATGCCCATGTTAACGCGGATTTTTGACCAATGAG
The DNA here is from genome assembly GCA_023531295.1 of Papaver armeniacum. Classification (NCBI taxonomy): domain Eukaryota; kingdom Viridiplantae; phylum Streptophyta; class Magnoliopsida; order Ranunculales; family Papaveraceae; genus Papaver; species Papaver armeniacum. The sequence continues at coordinate 130,401 of JAJJWW010000987.1, read as the reverse complement.
TTAACCCTGTTGACCATTAAGAAATTTGGTATTTTAGAGATAATTAGACTTAAAATTAAGAACAATGGAATGGTGAAATTTTCTATTTTGAGGTTAACGGTTTATGTTGATAGTTTCAAGTTTATTTTAATGAGCCTGAAAACTTCACATATAATGGGCCATATATGCCCATGCCCCTATTAACGCGGATTTTTGACCAATGAGTCAACCTTGTTGACCATTAAGAAATTTGGTCTAGGTATTATTTTGTTCTCTATATGATATTGGCTCTTGTCAAAATGATGGATTTTATTCAATTGGTTGGACCAACTCGACTCGGATACAAATTTTTTTTTGGGGGGGCTCCGAAGTACTTGAGCACCATTATTGTCAATTTCATGTGGAAACCATTTCGTCATGGAAAATGAATATATCCCATATAAAACCTTCTACCAATGATGGTCTACCGTCTAAAAGGTAAAGTCATATGCCCCTATGTTTCTAAGGAAACACATTGTCCTCAATTTACATTGAGCAACAAAAATCTTTGTTGAAAACAACTAAAGAGTTGCGTAATGCTTTGAAGGAAATTTTTCATGAAATTCTCTCCCCAAACACGAAGTTCAGTAGATTAATCCATTTACTAGACTATTGAATTAGAATCAGTAGCTTCAACAAAGTTATGTTGCAATTATGCATATCAACTTTTGTGTAAGCACTCACAAAAGGTGATATAAGTCATAATATTTTCCACTTTTCTACGTCATCCATGAGATACTAACGAACCAGTATATGTTGAACCATGAAAATAAGAGATTCATTATAAATTGATCAACCTAAAGTAAGTGGTTGACATGCAAAGTGAGATTCTCTTGACCCGTTGAGATAAAGAAATTTCTCAAATTAAGCTAATTTTAGAAAAATTGAAAATCGAAAGAACCCCGAAGTAATGAGGGCCAAGCGTTCTGACTCATGTGAAGCATGTGAAAAGGGATATATATATATATATATATATATATATATATATATGTCGATTTTTGATTGATTTTGTTGATGGATTAAGAACATCATGAACAATCGACTATTGAAATAAAGAGCGCCTGCTGATTATGGGTTGATATTCTTCATGGAACAAGAACAATCAACCAATAAAATGAAAAACGTTTACCGATTCTTGTTTGATGTTCTTCATGGATCAAGAACATAGTTCATCGTGTAAGTGCCTTATATATATATATATATATTACGATTCAAAGATGTATTTTTGTACCTGGTAGTAATGACACCTAAGTACGGGTATAAACCGAACATGGGATCAAGCTAAGATGTAATTCTAGCTCGCATAAAAATAAAAGAGTTGGGAATGAATCTTGTTACTGGTATTGGTACAAGCAATGTAATGCAGGTACCATAGTAGCAATCCATTTCCATATGAAGATCATACTTTAAACGTCAACTTTACTTGCAAGAAGAACTTTGCCTAGCCAATTGATTTCAGTTGAACTAGACTCATTTTCAGCACTTATGAAAAGTATATCATTATCACGAAACGAAAAAAAATCTCTGAAGCACTTGAGATATATCTGGATGAAAAGTGTATTATCCCCTCTAAATTGTAACATACACTCTAAAGTAATTGAGTGATCCCCACTTTTGTTACGCAATAAGTCCACACCACTTATTAAATCTCTCAAGACGCGATGTCTAACTGATAGTGGTTTCCCTCCCACTAACTTAAGGAATATACACTAGTTATTTAACTAATTCCTTATAATATAGTGTGATTACGATGATTGGATCATCGAGCGAAGTACTGCTCAAACTTTGTTTCTAAGATGCGACAAAGACTAAAAGTCACAATAGCTCTGTATGTACCTAGAGCTATCTACACCGTTAAATTCCAAAGACATCCATGCAAATGGTTATCATATGAGAATGCAATTGATTGCATATTTTATTATCTTTAATGAATGTGGAAGAAAGCATATTCTTAGAGAAATTTATGAGTCAATTTGGTGAAATGTAAATCACTAGTATTTAGTTTATTGAATCCATATTGACCCCGACTATGAAATGTTGGGTATTGACTCATCCAGACTTTGGCATAACCATAAAGCCACTTTGGTTATGACATGATGATCGTTTTGAAATGACTCATACGTACATCACTTTATTTGAGTGAACGAGACAAGGGGAAATAGATTGACAGAATGCGAAGTGACGACATATCTCTCAATAAGTGTTTTCTAAAGTACTAGATGCACAACCCCCCTTCCCATTATGCTTTCAAGTAAGAAAGCATATCACTCACTTTACAAAGTCTTCAGTAAAATAGGATCGAGACCATCTTAAGATGCAAATGGAAAACAATCGAGTCCAAATTTGTGCACCCCTCCAAAACAGGGGTGCACGTTCCTCCCCTTCCTATTAGAGGAAATTATTGGGTCAAAACCAGATTTAGTTTTCAATACAAGTATTTCCTTTTTTAAAATACACGTTTCCTAATCTTTGAGTTTCATCTTCCTTGACCCTTGTATTTAGTTAAGTTCATTTGATTATGTTTAAAATTGGAATTTCGCATCGTTCTTTTTTAACTTGATGCCGATGTTCAAATATTTTTGAGACACAAAGACCTATCATCAAACACTTTTATGTTCAACCATACATTTCGAGAACATGAGTTGTTTTGGTTTTTTTCCGTTTTTAATCTTGCACGAAGAAATACCAGGGTTGAATTTTGGGGGAGAATGAATTGAGGAGAAATAAAAGTTTCATGTTCTATGTGAATTATGTATTGGGTGATTTTTGTATGAAACTCAATTAAGTTGAAACAAGAATGTTATTCAGACTAGTTATAATCCATGACTGTGATTGAGTTGAATTTACAATCGGGGACTAAAAAACTAATCACAATTAGTGTTTAGATTAGGAATTCAAAATACAAAAACTTAATTGATATATTCTGTTTAGATTAGTATTTTCTTTGTGCACAAAATTAATCGAAGTTAGCGACATCAGTTGCAAAGGACGATCAACTGGGAAAAAAATGGAGAAGAAATATGAGGGAGAACTTTACGGAGAAAGGAGACGAGAGGGAGAGAATTTAGCCTAAATGTTTGGAGCGAATTTTTTTTAATACTATAGAAATAAATAATCTAAAATGGTGGTTTTCAACCAACAATTTCCACCAATAAGGAGGGGAGGAACGTGCACCCCGGTTTTGGAGGGGTGCACAAATTTGGACTCAAAACAATCCATATTACAAAGAAAACAAGGTGATATTTAGAAAAATATCCATGCAGATTGTGGACCATTAAAGTGACTTATGGCTTTAGTGGATGTTTTGACATATTGAACTAGTTATAGTTCCCAAGAAATTTTGCGTTTGGAAAACTAGTAGCACATATTATACATGTAAGGGCTCACCATACCATTGTAAATGCTAGCGAGTGTACATCAAAGGGACTTGATGGTTATTGCATGATTAATAGGATCAATTAAGAGCATCCTATACCTCATGGTCTCGCAAAGGCTATCATCAAAATTTACAGATGATGTCTAAGGAATAGGTTATGCATACCAACCTACCTTTTCATCTTATTTATGGGTAAATATTTCTCATGATCATGGGAGGATAATTAGGGGAATAAATAGAGGAGGAAAAATACATGAAAAAAATTAGAGTTAGCCCTAATTTCGGTCATAAATCGAGGAGGATATTTATTTATGGTCTAATCAAAAGAGGAAAAAGCGAGTTGATACCTTAATTACTTGGCGCATGTCTTAAATTTTAGCCCCAATTATGATGACACTTTAACGTTTGTCGGTGTATAAACATACCAGCAAATCGTGTATCTTTCTTTTTGTAATGTTTTCTTTTTAAGTTTCTCTTCTTTTTGTTATGTTGTCATTCAAAAAAAAAAAAAAAACAAACCCAATCACGATTTTCTATTCTTCCTTTTGTTTGAGTATAAGGACCCTGGATGCCCACTATATCTTGTGTGATCGGTAGTTATTCAGTAGATAAGACATTGCTTGACTTAGGAGCTAGTGTTAACTTACTCCCGTATCATGTTTACAACCATCTAGGTCTTGGTAAGTTTAAACCGATTAAAATGACCCGACAGTTAGCTGATAGGTCTGTCAAAGTACCTTGTGGTGTCGTAGAGGATGTTTAGATTGAGGTTGATAAATTTATTTATCCAGTGGATTTCGTTATTCTAGATACTCAGCCTATTCAGGACCCTAGTACTGAAATACCGGTGATTTTAGGTCGCCCATTTTTAGCCATAGCTAATGTCGTTATCAACTGTAGGACTGGACTTATGAACGTATCCTTTGGTAATATGACCACTGAACTAAATGTATTTAATCTTACTAGACAACCTTCCGATGATTTAGAGGAAGTGAATATGATTAGCACTTTATTTCAGGATCTAGTTCAGGATAATTGGGACGACACTTTATTTGATGATTCTTTGGATGAATTTGATGAGATGATCCTCTTAAGTGAGATAGGTGAACCAATTGTAGAACTAGAAGAAGCTCTCGAATACTTTACAAACTATACGGACCCTGAAATTCAAGCAACAGTGCTAGGTCTTACGGAGAGTAATGATGACCCTAAGTTTGGGGGTATTGAATTAGAATAAGCTCTTGAGTATTTTAAAGACTACGAGGACCCGGAAATTCAAGAAATAGTTAAGGTTTCTCTGATAATACTGACTACCCTAAGTTTGGGGGTAATGATGGTCAAGTATCCCCATTAGAAGTCCCTAACTTGGGACCTGAGCCTAGTGTCCATGAGGTATTACTTGAGTCTCTTCCGACTATACAACCTGATCCTTCTGATACTGTCCAGGAGGAAATCCAACCATTAGAGACACATTGTTTGGATAAATATATTTGTCAATACACTCATATGAAGCCCAAGTGGGCGCCGTAGAAAAACCCAATTGTCTTGCAAGAAATTTTAGATCGGGTTGTGCTCTGTCTGTTTATTTTCCTATTACGGTGCAGTTGTCTCATAATTGTGGCAGTTTTATTTGGTTTTGTTGACCCACAGTTGTTTTGACTATTGATATATGATATGAAAGGTAATTAGAAGTCGGTAATATCTTTCCTTAACTCTTTTGGGTATTAATTTCTCCTTGTTCGTGCTTTTAGAACTTTAAACTTAGCACTTCTTCGGAGAGTAACCCATGCTCATGCAACATGTACGCTTAACAATTCAAAAAAGTAATATCGTTGAAGAGCGATAGAACATTGAGGACAATGTTAGATTTAAGTTTGGGGGCATCTCTCTTGCCTCGCTTGGTGAGAGAAACTTTTTAGTTGCATTATTTTACTCCAAAGCCTAGAAACTTATACATATTAAGGATGGCATCCGGTTTGTTAATCTTGCCAACCAATTTAAGTGGATGGAAGCATCTTGGTTGTAGGAGTTGAGGAAAAATCCAATCAGGGATGGAAACATCTAAATACTCCTAGCGTCTCCTTTCCTTCTTTCGGACCCCTTCTCCAATTCATTTGTGGTATTTGAAGTCTGGTTTTAGTCTTTATTTTATCTCTTTCTTATTGAAGACTTTAAACTTAGCACTTCTTCGGAGGTAACCCATGCTCATGCAACATGTACGGTAATATCTTTCCTTAACTCTTTTGCTTCAAATGGTATTAATTTCTCCTTGTTCGTGCTTTTAATTTTATCTTTAGAACATTGAGGACAATGTTAGATTTAAGTTTGGGGGTATGAGAGAAACTTTTTAGTTGCATTATTTTACTCCAAAGCCTAGAAACTTATACATATTAAGGATGGCAGTAACCAATTTAAGTGGATGGAAGCATCTTGGTTGTAGGAGTTGAGGAATCAATCTGAGTGGATGGAAACATCTAAATAGAGTCTATTCATAAAAGCACAGAGCTCAGGTGTTAGAAATAACATGGTAGTTTCACCGTATCTCGGAATCATCTTGTTACTTTTCGTTTTTGTTTTTTGCAAAAATTTTATGTTGATGTCTGCTGGGTTGAAATAGAGTGATTGAGTTACTTCATGGAATTTTTTTTTTGAAAAAGTTGGAAAAAAAATCAGACCATACCACCAGACCAATCAGAATAAATTATTCAATAAAATCGACCGTTGATTCCCTTGTATATGTCAGCTGAGTTGATCTAGAATTAGGATTATCGACCACTGGTTCCCTTGTATATGCCAATTGCATTGATATTAGTTCAGACCAGTATCTCAATCCATTAGGTCATAGGATTCATCTTAGCATTGACTTTCATTCGTAACCATCTATCTCTATTACCATCTTCTTAATCTATTCATGTGATTTGTTTGATTCCGGATATTGATGTCCATAGTACGACTATCTGAGTAGAGCTCTGTCACTTATATATGAATTTTTGTATGCTTGAGTGCAAACTCGTATACATAAGGCTGCACAAGAACCGGTCAAGAAGACCTGTACCGGACTGGAACCAGAAAAACCGGACCGGAACCGTACCGGTACCGGTGTAGCCGGTACAGGGACCGGGATAGAAAATGAGAACCGGGATAGAACCAGGTACATGGAACGGTTCCTGGCTTGGGACCGGCTTTTACCGGACTATAAGTACCGGTTAATACCTGTCGTACAGATCTTGAGCTATTTTTAATCTAAGCCGTCCACCTTAGGTTTAAGACTCGTATTATCTATAAGGAACTGATTTCACTCATCATTCTTCTTCTTTCTTCTTCTTCTTCTTATCCATGGCGGCTGCTGTTCTCGATGAGATTTCATAAATTGATATTTGTTAAAGAGAGATTTTCGAAGGCAAGGTTGTATGGTCAAGTTTTGATGGCCCATGAACTGATCTTCTTCTTATCCATGGCGGCTACTGGTCACGAGTTGTAAGTTCTGAAGCTGCAAATCAAAAGAAGTAAAGATGGTTTTGCTGAGAATTTGAGATGGAGGCATTGTTGATGTTGCTGACGAATTGAGGGTTTGTCGGAGATGAAGAAATGAAGGAATCAGCGAGGAAATGAGTGGAAGAAGGAAATGGAGAAAAGATACAGTCAAGGAAGTAGATCTGGTGTTGTTTTAGTGAAATTTAGAAGAGGGGTTTTCAGATTCGCCAATTAATTAAAGGGTTAATGATGTTGCTAATGTTAAATTGAACAACACAGAGAAGATGGGTTAATGATGAATCACATCAAATGGAAGAAATGGTGGAGAAATTAGGGATTAGAGGAGATTGGATCTGCTGTTCTTGATGAGATTTGATAAATTGAGAAGGAAATCAAGCATGGGTTTCTGCTGGTGGTGTTGAATTAGGTCGAGAAGAACATAAATATGGGAAATTGTTGATATTTAGTACTTGATTAGTAAAGTGTATTTGTTGTTGGATTTGAAGAGCATCTTGAATGATCAAGATTGTAATACTAAATTGAAAATTATTATTCACTATGTTAGTGGTACATTAAGTTTTGCTCAAATCCGTGAGTTAACAGGGATTCAAGCAGAAAAATTGTTTCTTTGGTTTCCTGTTAATGGCTTCCTAGTTCTGATTTGATTTATTTTGACTTAGGGTAAAAACCCGGTACCGGTCTTGTACCGGACCGGTACCGAAAGTACAGGTACCGGTCCTCAAAATGAGGTACCGGTCAACTCCAAGTACAGGGACCGGTTCCATAGGAGAACCGGACCGTACCGGATCTTGTGCATCCTTACGTGTACAACAATTGGAATTTCACTTCAGAGTACTTCCTCCTGTAGTCAATGAGAGTATGCCAACAAAGGATATTCTTTAGTGTTATTCCAAGGTTCTACCTAGATAGCTAGGGTTTGGAGTAAAGGTTTTGTGGGTACACCTCTGGTAAACCCTCCTGAGACTATAACTCGGCCACTAGGGCCACCTAGGGTTTGGAGTAAAGGCTTGTTGCACACGCTAAGTGCAATCGCGAATAGTGATTACTGATAGACGCATTTATGTGTCTATTTGTTCTCAATTGTATATATTAATAGTGCTCGATTTTGTACTTATTTGGTTATTTTACGTCTTTGTAGGTGTTTTTGGAGAAATAAGCTTTTGCGGAGAAATTGGCTCGAAAAGTGGTATTTGGACCCCCAGGAGGAATTACTAAAAGCACCCAGAAGATTTGTTAAATGCACCACGGGAATACGTTAGAGGCACCCTAGAAAAGTTATATTTGCACCCAAGAGGAATTGTTAAAGGCACCCTCGATTGGATAAGGGCACCCCCAGGGCAACTACTATTTGCACACCGGAATAGGATAAGGGGATGTCATCTTCAACAATTCGAATTCAAGTTTTGGCGGGAAATATTTTTGCAGCTGAACAGATTTTAGGGTTCGATTTTGGAAGTGTTTGGGGGAGATTCAATTGCTGATTTTGACTAGGATTGATCTAATAGGCCTAGATAGGCTTGATATGCGTAATATATTCGATCAACTTGGGCTGGATTGTTCATTTGAAGCAACCATATTTGACGAGAATACTACTCACCTGCGATACTTACTGAATGAGATTCTCTGGGAGATTTTCACGAGAATTGGTTGGGATTGATCTGGTGTGTCGAGACAGGATAAGTAGTGGACTTGGATGCGTTAAAAAGGAGATTTTATCTCAAATTCGTAAACAGGGGAAGGAAAGAGAATTTCGGAGTTTGGTAATTACGTGAATAATATGGGAACATATTTCCTTAAAATTCGATTCTATTGATTGCTTAAGATATTTAGAGAAGCTTTAAGTATCCAGGGACGCGTAAAAAAATCTTTAGAAGATATTTCTGTAACTTGGTAGCAAAGAATAAAGGTCGTGACTTCCGGTGAAGGAGAGATGATTTTCTCGGTGCTAGGTGTATATATATATATAACATTCGTTTGAGTCCCAGAAACCCTATCGAGAGTTGGGGGTTAAGATATAGGAGATTGGTGATCTGCCGAATCGAAGAGAAAAGCAACAGGAAAAGTTTCTACTCTCAAGAACACGAAGAACAACACCTGTCTACGTCAGTCGCAGAAACAGACTTTAATTCCACCACAAAAGACTTTTATCGTTTTCCATCTGTATTGCAAAAGACTTCTAGCAACTGGCTGTCTGTCTTTAACAACTATTTTAGCGACTGAACTGGCCTTTCTGCAACTGTTTCATTCTTTTGAATGTTTTCACTTTTGTAAACATCTTTTGAGCGATAAATACATATTTTGAGATGTTGTTTACCATGATGAGTTAATTCCCTCGTAACCAAGGCAATGGATGAAGCTACTTACGCATGATTGATGGGTAACTATTTTATTTTCTCTAGTTTTATTATATAATTCACATAATTACTGCTTCTGCAGCGTTTTAAATTGTTCTCATGATTTTCCTAATTATATGTCATTCAATTTGATAGGCTATGCTTTGTTAAATCTATTGATAATCTATGCTTAAGGTTTACAAGTAATATTTGAGAATCTGTCTGATTTTGTGAGTTAAGATAAAAAGAGGACTTAAAAGTTGTTTGAGTTATGAAATCCTTATCATCAATCATGAGTAGTGGTGGAATCCAAAGTCTTGGTTATTTCTAAAACCCTGATATCACTCTCAATTTAGTTTTCTTTACTATTAGCATTAGAAATTCAATTCTAAAATCAAATCTCTACAAGTCTTTAACGAACCTTTTCTTACCACTGAAAAAATTACATCAATTACATGTTCGCTTACAAGAATAACAAAAAAATCAAAATACAAGATAATCAAGACCCTAATACAAATAAGGACATCAATTACAAGTAGATCGCGAATAGAAAGAGCAATAAACTTCAAAGATATCCAGTTTCTTTTTATGTATAAGGGAGAGATGATGGTATATCCAGAAATGATTTCCGACTAGTCGATAAGAGATGCTCCTAAAACAAAGGAGTAATTTGCCCATGAATTTGTCGATCCACACAGACACAGATGCTGATTGAAAGCGATGTAGTGATGAACCGTCGATGTTTTTGAATCGAGAAAAGCAAGCCATGAACCAGCCATTAAAATTTGAAGAACTCTCCCCACAACGACGAAGAAAAATTGCCCCAAAACGGTGAAGAAATATGTCAAAAGACACCAGAAACGATGTAAAAATATCTTATTCATTACTTATAACCAAAAACTTTGAAAGAAAAAATAATTCTTGCTCAGAATCTGGTCCAAAAGGACCAAATTTGAACAAGACAGCTCAAAGGTTTTTTTCCTTTCTTTTGACAAAGGGAGGAGAAAGAGAGAGAAGAGATTTGAAAAAAAATTCAGAGAAGAATACAGTTGATAATCAATAATTAACCACAATAATAACGCATTAATAATCAAATACCAGTTGAAAATGTCACATAAAGTCATAAACCACCCGCAACCGACTATGATTCCTACATAGAACTAGTTTATCTACTCTGGACAATTTCAATAAAAATGATAATTCCCATAATAAATAAATGAATAAAATATAGTTTTCTCACTGACCGGTGAAAATTTTGGTGCTCTTCACATCGGTCCATTCTCAGATGCAGCATAGATGAGATGAACATACTAATTTTGCTGAGCATTTCGACGCATCATGCCTCAAGCCTGATGCAGCCACATTTCATACGCACATTTTTTTTGCACACAACATTCAGTGTACATAGAGTATTCTCATGCAACATAGATGAGATGAACATACTAATTTTGCTGAGCATGTCGACGCATCATGCCTCAAGCCTGATGCAGCCGCATTTCTTACGCACATTTGGTTGCACACAACATTCAGTATATATAGAGTACTCTTGAGGAATCTTGTAGGGTCCTATGACCTACGCCTACCTGTTTCCTTTCAAAATGATAATTGAACCAAAATTCCAACTTTGATCTCTTACTTGAACTGTTTGCTTCTTTTTCTTTTCGTTCATACTTTTGTGTTGAAAATGAATGCTGGATTTGAGACTTAGCGACTACTGAGGGAATACTTTTCCCCAAATAAATTCTTCCACTAACTATACGGCATAATCTAGAAACAAGAGAGCCAAATCACTGGATTTTTTGAGGATATCTCTAGGTTCAAAAGCCAAAATTAAAAAAAAAATCAATATGAAGTTTTTGTGGATATCATCAAGATTTCTTATTAGCCTCATATCTTCGTGTGTGCAAAAACCTTGATCGGCTGGGATCCAAATAGAATCGGATTTATTCGATTGATTAGTTGCATGAGATCGACATCGCTTTATAGTTTCTCGTTGAGATCTATACTAATTGATTGCGAATCAAAACTTGACTACTTTTGTAGTTATTGGATAGATTTACCTAACCAGGCAAAGGAGTTTATTAGATTAAACGAAAGAGCCTTTGTGTATGACTAGATATATCTTTATCTTGAAAGAATCGAAAGAGTTGTTACCAAATAGATTTGTTGTTCCTTTACTGTTTGGAATACGATCCAAAGGAATTGTACCAGTGCGTGCACTCATTGAAGTTGGAAGTGCGGGGATACTGAGGAAATTAAGTGAACTAGGGGTAGTTGCTTGATCTCAACTATATGAACTTGGTGTAGATTTTGTATAACAGCTTAATTCTCAAAGTATTCAATTTTGGACTAGGTCCCGGGATTTTTCTGCACTTGCAGTTTTCCTCGTTAACAAAATCTTGTTGTGTGAATTAATTTTTTTTTTCCGCAATTATATTTGTTTATATAATTTAAAGTAAATTTCATTTTACGTCAACTCCGCATTACTTGATAGTGATCATATAGAGTCTGGTTAAGTCCGAACCTATTATCAAGTAACATATTTTGTTGTTGTATTGTCTCGATCTTGTATCCATAGTCAATCACACAAGCTATCTTGTTGTTGTATTGTCTCGATCTCGTATCCATATACAATCACACAAAGTGTGATCCGATTAGTTGTATTGTCTCGACTCGGTCCATAGATGATCACTTTCGGTAGAGGACTTATAGGTTGAAACAAAAAGATTGTGGTGTATTTGTGTACCCTTGTGTTTTCAGATTTGTTCCGATGAATGCAACACAGTGATATTCTCTTATCAAAAGTAAAAAAGAAAAACTAAAATCATGGATGCTAGAAGTAAGTCTAGTACAAATGCAACACCTCCAAGACTAGTAAAACAATTATTTCTTAAGCCTATTCATCGTCATCAAGGTAGACTAATAAGGGTTAAATTCCCCAAGAAGATGAAGGTAATTTTGATTTCATTACCCAATTGATGATTTTTTTCAATTTTATAAAAATGTTTAAGTTTTTGTTGATTTTTCTCATATCTCTATTTCTTTTTTCATTTTCATTATTGAAAGTCAGGTGCCCTTTTTGCCAATTTGAGTGGAATCGAACAGTCAAAGTTAGACGTTATTCAATTATGTTCTTAAGTTTACTACTCTTAATCAATGATAAATGTATTTAATCATGTAATTTCAAGCTTATATAGTTCAATCAATGTACTTTACTTATGTTTTAATATTAATCTATAAATTTCATTTGAGTTTTTTTCAAGTTAATTAGCCTGATATTTTTAAATACGTTAATTCAGATGTTAAAATAAATATAATCGAATCAAATAGCAGAAATGGAAACATGGTGTAAAAAAGGATTTTTTTTCTATAGAGTGGTGTAAATGGAATGTGACACTAAGAAAACAAAGATATACACAGAACTATTATAGAATCCATATCCATCACACCTTTTGGTGTGGACTTTTTTTCTATAGAGTGGTGTAAATGGAACGTGAAACTAAGAAAACAAAGAAATACACAAAACTATTATAGAATCCAGACCCATCACACCTTTTGGTGTGCCATTCAGACGTTATTTTTTGAGGTAAATATTAACTCACTCATTATCCAAGTTATGGTACAAGTAAACAGATCATTAACTAAAAAAACATCATTTAGTAAATTATTTTTTCTTTGTCTTAATAAAAAGTGAAGAAAGAAACTATAAAATGAAACCTTCACCAAATTAGCTTAAAAAGATATACACTATATTTATAAATAACATAAAAATAGTGTTAAGAAATATATAATAAATAAATACGGTCTCTCATTTCGCTAGTGTTTGAAGTACCTGTTTCAAACTCTCTGTTCTTTCCCTTTCATTTATATTCACATAAGAGTCGGTGATCTAGATTGGTTCTAGATAGAGCAAAAATTGGTCAAAGATGAGTCGACTCGGTCAATATTTTTTTTAAGTTTTTGATGATGTAGTCGTCAGCTTCCAGCTAATAAGTTTTTTGAATTTTGATTTCATTCTCAGTTGCTATCAGTTCTGCTCTCATTCACATGGGATTACTTTACGTCTATACATTCACATCGTTCACTTTCTACTCTTTTTTATTGTGCTCATTTATTTATTTTTCTAATGGTTGGATGTTTCAGTTTTCAATGGTGCTCACCTCTGCAAATTCAGGCTACTTAAAAAAGAAAATGGTCAGACACATATGTTCTCAAAATGGGTCGCTACAAGTCCAAGAAACGAGCGAAAAGGAGGTCATGTTTTTCAAATGAGTATGGTCATTCCCCTTTTGTCTACTCAAAACGAATGATTCTTCACGCTTTAAACCCATTATGTTTTCTTCTAATACATTCTTACACTCTTACTACATCGGGTCTCACTTGATATTTTACCTATATAAATCGGAAGCCATTCTAACCAGCGATATACAAAAAAAAAACATATCATGGGCGGTCAAGCAAGTTCCAGTAACCCTCATCCTCCTCCACCACCAGAAAAAAAAACTTTTCTTAAACAATGATCATGCACAGGTGAGCCTCAATAAAAAAAACTAGAGATTAAGTTGAAATTACCAAAAAATATGGAAGCTTTGAAGGTTCAATGTCCTCTTTGTGGCCATGAGTGGAATATATATGAAAAGGAAGGAACCGAGTTTGAAATAGATACTTGAAACACTAGCGAAATGAGAGACCGTAGTTATTTATTATATATTTCTTGACATTTCTTGACACTAGTTTTATGTTATTTATATATCACCTGGCTATTATTCAGAAAGGTTAGGTTTTAAAAAAAATTACAAAAAGCTATTAAAATATTGTATTTATATATCTTGTTGTGTTTTTAACACAAATAAATATATTCTGAAAAATATGTCCTATATAGTTATATAGTTAGTATACGAAATCACTCACCATTGACTATAAACTCAAAGACCAATAAATACGATATAAAAACTATTAATCTTTTTCTTAATGTTTTAGTTCCCTATTATTGCAATATATTTTTTGAACCACACCTAAAGAGGTAGTACGATGCATAAATCCACATATTGGCTAGATTTCCACCAAATAATACAAAACCAAAATTAATTTTGATATCATTTGACTCAAAATAATTATCTACATGAGCACGATATTGATGAAAGACTTGAAAGGTGACGGTTTATTTTTGCCACACATCTTGCACACAAATGGGTTCTTTACTGGCTCTCCCTTATTTGGGACTGTACCTGCTCTAAGTTACCTATAGTTATACATGTTGTTGATCAGATAAGTTTTAAAGGAGAGGGGGACATATGTCAAAGAGGTAGTATTCTCTTACAACAATATATCACGAGCTGAAAATTATATACGCATAAAGAAAATCAAACCCGCGGACAACTTTAAACGAACATCCCTAGAGGCTTCATCTTTCTACTTTTCAAAGTGATGGCATTCTATGAAAAGCTCACCGGGAATCAAGTTCCCTTTGGTTTATTTCCACATCAAGCATCGGTACTTGACGAAAAAGACTTAAATAACGATGGTACCAAGTACACCACAATCTTTTCGATATCAACTTACATAGACATACCTTTTATAACCTTATAAAGACAAATATTCTCAAATTACATCAAAAAGATGTACACTTAGTATATAAAGTAAGTTCGGAACTGAACCAATCTATGAGATCCTCTCAAATGTTTGATTAACGTACAATGTTATTAGTTTAACTATAACTATAACAGTAATTATAATGCACGCAGTAAAGTAAAAGCACACAACAAGATTTTGCTAGCGAGGAAAACTGCAAGGCAGAAAAAACTGGGACCTAGTCCTGTTTTGAATACTCTCAGAATTAAGCTACCATACAAATCGACCGCAACATCTTAATTGAGACCAAGTAAACTACCCCTACTTACTCAATTTCTTCAGTATCTTTGCGCCTACAACCAATATGATCTAAACATGTGAATCCCAAGATAAAGTCCACTATCTCAAGTCGCTTCACCCGTTATGAAGACTTCAACAACTTAATTCCTTTGAATCGTAATCCGAAACAGTTAAGGACTAACCTATTTCAGTAACCTCTCTTTCAGTATCAAGAATTTAATCAGAGATAAGTTGAGTACAAAGGATATTTCGTTTAGTCAATATAAACTCCTTTGCCTGTTGTAGATCAACTAAGACAAATATTATCGAAATAACCAATCTTAGTTTACAAACTAACAAAGTAATTCTCTAATAATAGTGAATCGATGATCAATTGATCACTCTTTCTTCTTTGTTAGAATTGATATATTTATCATAATTAACATCTTCACTAATTGCTCAAGTCTATCTCTTCAAATAACATGGAGGAGGAGCTAGGCTCTTGAATTACAATACTTTTAATGATCATCATCGCAGTTTTTTTTAATGATCATCATACACAAGTGTACGAGTTTTTCTTCAAATCTTCGAGATTGTTTGTGCTAGTTGGAACTAATAATAGGATGGATTAATTGTTGGTATCAGTATTATCTGTCAACGAGAGTTTTGTCTAAACAAAAGAGTATACATAATGTTCAGTTGAAAGTGATCACGATTTCAGTTGAAAGTGATCACTATTTCATTGTGATTCTACTTGGTTTTCCGTTTTTATTAAAAGTAAAAAAATTAACTTAGTCGTTTTTTAATTAAAAATATACTTTAACTAATTACCTATTTCCTTTCTTAAAAAAGCGATTATAAAGATAATAATTTATGATTAGATATGAAATATATATACATCTTTCCTTGATTAGAATACAAATGTCTTCTTTGCATATGTTTTGTTTTTTTGTTTTTGAAGCATGTAATTTATTAAAGAAAGTTAGGTTACAATTTGGCATGGGTAAGTGATAGTCATGGAATATAATTTGACTAATTCTTCTTTGTATATATCATACACAACCGCAGAAAATACAAATTTAAAATTATAAAGAATGCAGAGACCTTCTCTTTGTTAAAATGGTTGATAAGAAAGATTAAAGTTTGTTTGTAGTTAGTTTCAAACTTAGGTGACGGATTTGATTTCCAAAAGACTGTGCTTCCTTGGAGAGGCCCCTACCAAAAACCTTTTACTTTCTTCAACGACTAGGCATATCTAGCAGCAACTCTTTGTAGAATTCTGGCACTCTAATTTCAATTCGCAAAAGAGAATATTGTCAAAATGGCTTTAGTTTTATGTTTCATTTGTAGCCCTCAAGTCCCTAGTTAGTAATTCTCCGAATCATTCCCGAATGATTCCCGAACGTATCCGAACTGACCGAATCCGAATGATACTTCCGAATTATTTGAACTCCGAACCTAGTTCCCGGATTATATGGACCTCACGAATGATTCGCGAACGTATCCGAACTAACCGAATCCGAATGATATTTCCGAATTAGAACTTCGAACCTAGTTCGCGCCCAACCTCGCTCTCCCATAGGTAATTCTCTGAGTTCTGTTGATTGATTTTTGTTTGATTTTGTATATACTTTATATTTAAATACAATTATTCAATTAAAATTTTCTATTGGTATTTGTTTAACCAGTGTTTTATGTGTCAATTTTTTGTTTAAAAGTCTATAAACTCGTTTTATAATACATTTATGCGTTTAAATTGTTTACTTCATGGTAAATAATCACACTAAAATGTTTTTTCCATCTTATAAATCATATACAAATAAAATTAGTCTCGTAATAAGGTCATAATACTTATTAATTTATCATATATGTAAGCCGAATTTGAAGTGCCGAACTCACATTTATAAAACGAATATGCACGTACGTATGCCGTTCGAACCATCTTGTCCGAACAACAAACCGTTGACCGGATTTTTGACCGAATCCGACCTATCCGAATCCGTATAATTCCCGTACATATGACATCCCGAACTACTACCCGTACCCCGAATTGCTAACTAGGCTCAAGTCCATAGATTAAGAAAAAGAACAGTACCTTCATGCAGTATTTTAATCATTATCTGGAGTCTATTATTACATAAATAGAGAAGAATACAGTTGATAATCAATAATTAACCCGTAATAATAATTCATTAATAATCAAAGGCCAGTTGAAAATGTCACATAAAGTCATAAACCACCTGCAACCGACTATGATTCCTACAAAAAACTAGTTTATCTATTCTGAACAATTATCAATAAAAATGATCCATTCTTATAATAATAAAATAAATGAATAAATATATTTTTTTCATTGACCGGTGAAATTTTTGATGCTCTTCACATCGGTCCGTACTCATCTGCGGCCTAGATGAGATGAACATGATATTTTTTTCTGAGCATGTTCATGCATCATGCGTCAAGGACTCGAGCCTGATGCAGCCAGATTTCCTACCTACGCAGATTTGCTCAAACACAACATTCATTGTACCGTAGAGTATTGTTGAGCCGGTATCAGTGTGGTACAGTGATAAATTTATTGCGTGATGATACCATTCCTGAGTTTAAAATTCGTTAGCACCAAATTATTTACCTCGGGAAAAAAAAAAGTGTATTCTCGAGAATCTTTTAGGATCCTATGACCTACGCCTAACTGTTTCCTGTCAAAATGATAAATTGAACCAAAATTCCAACTTTGATCTCTTACTTGAACTGTATTTGCTTCTTTTTCTTTCCGTTCATACTCTTGTGTTGAAAATGAATGATGGATTTAAGTCTTTGCGTCTACTTGGGGAATACTTTTCCCAACGAAATTCCTCCACTAACTATATGGCACAATCTAGAAACAAAAGAGTCAAATCACTGGATTCTTTGAGGATATCTCAACTTCTCAAGGTTAAAAGGCCAAAATTACAAAAAATTCAATCTAAAGTCACTTCCGACTAACAAAGAGGAAAGGTCGTGCCATTGCTTTTGTCCAAAATCTAATGATATGATGCTTGAAGGGATTGATCGAATTCCAAATTCTCAACCTTAATATAAAATTAGGTAGGACTTCTCCACTTTTGAAATGGGTTCCAGCCCAGACTTGGCATCATCATCCACAAAGCAAACTTTGTGTAGCACTACTGCTAAAGTAATGCACCCACAGTAGGATCGCCGTACTAAAAACTCTTGAAATTGTCAAATTCAAGCCAAAGCAAAGGTTGTTGAGTCTTGACCGAATCACAATACCACCCACCCCACTATTGAATTGTTGTTGCATATTTTACCAGTTTCTCCTTCAGGAAGCTGCATGTAGCCCACAGAGTCTTTGAATCTGGTTGAATCCGGTCAGTTTGAGTTATGTGGCACAAGATATCTTTGATTGGAGTGGATTTTACTTTCTGATTTTTTTTTTTGGAAGTGGAAAAACTAAACATTTGATATATTGAGTAATGCTGTGGATGAAAAGCACATAAAAATTCTAACTAAATTTCATTCATATTACTAGTATACATTTCCTTTGATATTTTTTTAAAGGAGATTTTTCTAACAACAGATTCTGGAACTAAAAAATTCTTCCTAAATCAATTATCCTTCAATCTGTACACAGAATTTACATATTCTTCAACATCCCAAAGGAAAGAACCAAAAGCTGTAGCCTCCAAAACTAATCTCTTCATGCTCGAATTTGGTACAACAATCGCTTCGTCATTCTCAGTGTCTTCCCCCTGCTCGTTCCCAAATAATGCCCATGTATGCTTCTCGATCAAATTTACGGCCTCCTGGGATTTCAATTTTGCACATCTCTGAAGAGTCTCTGAATCAAACCCCATAACGTAATTCCTCAAGTTAGTATTTGTTTCTACACTCCGTGGTTGTTGACAGGACGAAGTCGAGCGTCTGTCTGTAGATTGACCATGAACAGCAGCGTTATTCGCTTCTGCTGGGAAGAACTCGGACAACCCAATTGAAGGAAAGTCTTCGTATGTCAAAGCTAGACTTGATTCTAATTGGTGTCTCAGACACGCAGACTTCAGGAAGTAACCATACATGATGGAACTGGCGTAAAGACGGCCAAGTTGAAGCCTACTCGTCTGATACGTGATCCTATTACCTGTTGTATTTGATTTCCATCTCCAACCTAGAATTGTAGTAAGATGCTCCTTTATCATATTCTGAACTTCTAAGCTGTGAATCGATTCAAGCTCACACTGTTGTGACGGCCATATCTGTAGTCTTCCATTATCAATGAAGCTAGAGATCTTTGGAACCATTGGAACTTTTAGTTCGAAGAATTTCTGAACGATTGACATGTACATGACATCTTCAACCGCAGTTTGGCACTTGTCTTCCTTCATTTCAGCAATCCTCCTATTGGTTATCAAATTAATCAATTTAGAATTTGGAACTCACAATAAATGTTTTAAGGGTAAAACATAGATCAGGAAGTAACCAATAAACTAATCTCTAATCAATAACTAACATATAGCTAATTCCGAAAGTAAATGCTTTCAATAAATGACTAAGAAAACCAACCTGTGAAGATCAGACTCCTCGGAACCCAAGCTCTGATCCTTGCGTGCAACTGCACCATCTCTTTCGGTAACCAACTCATCGAGTTGCTCAGCTACCGCAAACGGGAACAGGTGTCGTTGGTTCAGTAATATACCACTTAAGAATTTTCCAGCTGCTGATCTTGGTTCAAGAGGGGTAGTACCACCAACACCAGTGAAATCACAAGGACTAGAATCTGTTCCTCTTGCATATGCAGAGGTAACAAATTTTGGGATTTTCCTTTTGAAACTACTTTCAATTGTCCTTCTTTGAGCTCCACAAATCTTAAGGGCACCCTAGAATCACAAAGAAACTTAATCAGCTCAAATTACTAGTTTTAATTGAAGTAAACAACGGTTATATTAATCCAAAGTATTTCTAGCAGAATAAATGATTGATATTAGCCAAGCTTAAACACCAATCAATGTTGAGTCTGATTTTCAGAATTGTATTGAATTCTGCTGGCAACAATCCAAGAACCACACTGAACTGTATTAAATTTATAATCTGAATCTAAATCAGGAAATAAATTCCAGTTAAAATAAGTATCTGATTGCATAATTTCTTTATCATTTCTTGCTGGTAGTTTGGATTTGATGTTTTCAACTAGATTTGCAAAGAGAAACTGAACTGGTACTCGGTAGGTAAGGAATCTAGGTTAAATGGAGAAATTAATGGAGAAAAAGATGACAAACCTGCGTTGATTTCAAAGAAGACGAAGAAGAAGAATCAGAGAAGAATCCAATCTTAGCAAAAACCTTAAGATCTGCTCTTCCTCCCTTATCAGACTTCACCACATTGGGTAAAGCTTCAACAATTGGGGTGATTCTTTTGTATGAAGCACAACAGTCCATCAACACTTAAAATTCCACAATTAGTTGAAATTGATACAAATTAGGGTATCAAGAACAGAGAAAATAAAAAAAAATTGGGATTTGGGAAATATTTCTCGATGAAGAAGATGAAGAAAGAGGGTTCGTGGGGGGATGAATAACATTTACAATTTTCGTTGTTTGTCCGTTGATTTATAGATGACTTTTCGGAAGTGGATGAGACCGACAACTTTTTGTTTATGAATCTGTGGGGCCTTTTGAATTGTTCTTTCGGTGGGGGTTTTGAATCTGTGGGGGCCTTTTGAATCTGGCAGATACCTGGTCCGGTTATATAGTAAAAATAAAAATACACTCCGTCCCAATTAGATGAATTTGTAATTTCTTAAAATTTTAAGTGGAGTATATTTAAGTATTTTTTACATTATACCCTTATAGACGATAATTAGTAAAATTTAGAAAACGATTTATCTCTTAAACTATACCAATAAACTTTATACTGAAAAATATTTTAAAACACCTACGCAACGAATATAAACATGACTATCAAATTATACATATTTCTTATAGAAAAAATAATCAATTAAAAGGATAGTTTTAGAAATATCCCCTTGGTTAGTGAAATAACTCATCTATTTGTGGACAAAACTAAACACCAAGTAACTCATCTAATTAGGGACGGAGGGAGTACAACATTATTAATAGGAGCCAGTTTACAGAGATGGGTACATAAGTGATCTGGTACCATTAGCAGCCATGAAACAACGGGTGCCACTATTTATGGAATGACCCTCCCCTTGACTATGAGAGAGTTATTTCGCAATGCATGGAATTGACAGAGCCGGGATGAATTGATCTCTCGCAGCTATGGCGTTTCGCAAAATGCATGACGGTGACAGAGTCGGGATTCCATCCCAGCTATGAGAAAGTTGTTTCGCAATGCATGACAGTGACAAAGCTAGAATAGTCATTCAGCTAAGTGCCTTGCCGCTATTTATCAATGAATTGCAACTGCATTTTGGATAAAATGACAGGAACACCCGACCATACATCAGGGCCGGGTTACACTACGTGTGCTGGACGTAGTTTGGATGGATATACTTGAAAAGTATTTTCGATCGCATGGATATTCAAGGCATCATGGCAACCATTGAATGCTTGGTTCGTGTATACCTTACAAAGGATATCTCTTATCCGTTTGTCGTTGTCGACTCATGCTAGTGGGAGTCTGGAGTGTTATAGGTGGAAATCTTATAATTCTTGATCAAGAATGTGGGGCTCGAGTCACGACTGAGTCATATCTCAAGCATTAAGATGAGAACTTTTGACTATTTTGGAGACTTTCCTATCCCTTTTTTAATGTATTTTTAGTTTTCTTAAGAACTTTTTTAATATGCTAAATTAGATAATTATATCTGCCATCAAAAAAACAAAAATTGAAGAATTGCCGGATAAGAAGATGTCTATCTCTTTTCCTTTATTTTTATCTGGAATTTAGATATCAAAATCTTCTAAGGCCGGTTCTTATGGGCATAACAAAGGCTCATTTTTATCATTTTTGCACTAACTATGGACGTGTCAAAATAGCAAATAGGCCTGGCTGAGTGGCAAATTTGCATTTCACCATAGTCGCAAAACGAATTTGCCACTCCAGTTGGCACGGCAGTTTGAAAATTTAGCCAGCTACCATAGGAACCGGCCTAAATGCCTGGCAAAGATATTATCCGCAAGCAAACTCCTGAATCCGAAAACTATCGGCGGATACCTGTTATGGACTAGTTACATTGGGGTAAAGGAGATGATGCAAAAAATATGAATGGCAAAGGGAATGATGCAACTAAATCAAAAGGCAAAGGTGATGGCAAGGGGATGATAACTCTAATTCTCCTACAAGGGAGATGACAAGGTTGATGGCAAAGGAGTCAGGGAAGGAGAAGCATTTTGATTGGTGGCTTACTTTTTTGACACAATTATTCCAAGCCCGTTGTGGTCTGATGATAATGTAGCCCTAATGATGTTGTGCATCCTGGTAGCTGCAAAATAATATTGTGGCAATAGATTCTTCGTTGAATTGACTTAGAAGCACAAGAGCTTTTCCAGCTCTTGAGACTTCGAATATGTTTGAGATGGCAAGAAGAGGTTTTTATTGATTCTCAAGATGAACCTTTGGCAACATCAATATCTACTGGAATGGTGGAGATTGATTTTTGGGATGCGGCTAAAGATGATGAAGACCGCTTGAAAAAAGAAAAAGTGAAGCTAGATGCTTTAGCCAAGAAGGGTGATAAGGGTGTGAAAATTGCACCAAAGAAAAAGACTACTCAACAAAGTTGCTAAACCAAATGGGGATGAAGGTCAAATTGGTAGAAGAGGTAGAAGTAGGACACGTAAAGATGATGAAAAGGGTTCGGCAAGCCCTACTAAGCTATCAGTTTCTTAATGCGTGTCTTTTATTGGAATGCTCAAGGCTTGGCTAAGGATGGTGCAAGGGCCAAGTTGATCGAGCTTTATCACTTGCATAACCCCGACATAATCAGATTGCAGAACCGCATGTTTTTTGCACTACTCGTTTTGTTAGGAGTTTGAATTTAGTGAATTTTAGTGAGGAGGTTATCACAAATGAAGTCGATGGAGAAAAAGGGTAATCTTTGGGTTTTGTGGAGGAATTCCTTGGCAAGGATGTTTTGTCATCTTCAAAACAGGCAATTACTTTGAGTTTTGTCTGGATTTTATCACGGGGTGCATGCTTCTTTTGATCCTATTGCAGAAGAAGACTTTGGCGTCGATTGGGTCTAGGTTTTATATCTATTCCGTGGTTGGTGTTAATTTTAATTGCATCTTACGTCTAGATGAGAAGAAGGGTGGCAGGGCCAATCAAGGAAATTTATGTGAATTTTAGAAGTTGGATTTCTGACAATGGTGGTTGAAGCTGACGCTATTGGGAAAAAATATACTTGGACTAATTGTCGTAGTGGTAATGATAGAATTGTCTCGAAACATGACAGAAAGCGGTTGTTAATGATGATTGGCTTTACAAGTATGAAAATTGGAGGTGCAAGGCCTTGCCTAGGATTTGCTCAGCACCACTCTCCTCTTTTTGGGTTTGCTTTTGAGAATCCGAGACCGGCTAGGGCGCCTTTTAGAATTCAGAAGATGTGGTTGTCTCACCCAAGTTTCATGAAGTTTGTTGAGGATAGTTGGAATATGCCTCTTAATGGTGCGCCCCCTTTTGTGTTCATGGCTAAATTAAAGAGGTTGAAAGAGGCGTTGAAGATTTGGAATAGAACCGTTTTTGGTGAAGTTCAGTTTCGGTTGAAGCAAGCTGAGCTAAAGCTGATATTTTGGATTATGATCATGGTAATGAATTGCAATTTGTGAAGGTGGCGGATGCTAAGAAGGCTATGTTGGATGGAGAAAATGGGCATTAAAATCATGGAGATGTTGTAGTTTGTGGGGTGATTGTTAAATCACAGGGACATTTTCTAGAAGGTTGGACAGAGAGTGTAAGTGTTGTTGACAAGCACTAATGAGTTTCCAGTTAGATCTATAACAAAATCTACTCGTTTTGTCCGAATCCAAGTGACACAGCAACCATCTGTAGTTCTCATCATCCAGCTGAAAGATGGCAAGATCATTCCAAGATTTTACGACGTGTGCTTGACGTGGCAAATAACATTTGGATGGATATAGTTGAAAATTAGTTCACATGAATAGTAGACAGCATCTCTTATCCGTTGGTTGGTTGTCCACTCTCGCAGGTGGAAAAAATCTTGGAATGTGGGGCTACAGCTGCTAGAGGTTGCAAAATTCTAGAGTATCACTCCTTATCTCATCAGTATATACCGGCCCCGGGCTCTCCCCCACAAACAGTGTACAAAATGTCAGTTGCTGTTCTTGTTAGCAAATATTCACTTTTTACTTGCAGTTTCTAGCAACTTCTTCCTGGCTTTAAATTATTTTATTTATTTATTTTTATTCTATTCTATATGTATATTGATGTGATCTCCACTCCTCTGGTCAGAAGAAAACAAACGATGATAATATTTGGACCTAGAAAAGTTGGGAACTTTGGAGTCAAAAGAGAGATGAGAGAGATTACAACAGAAAACAAAGAGGACGAAGGCGGATGCCGATGCATATCTTGGGTGCCTGCCACAACAACCCTTCGTGGGCCGGGGGTGCCGCAACGCCGAGAACTCTCATGCCCTACTTTACTTCAACTTTACTCTCCTTATTTATTTTTTTATTTTTTTCAAGATAAATTTCATCATTTTCTTCAAAGGTTTTTAAAAAGTTTATCAAAAAAATCGCCCTTCTCCTTTTCTAAATCAAGAAAAAAAAGAAAATAAGTTTTGATTTTGTAATAAATAATAAAATTACAAATCAGAAAGACTATCAACTAGTAAGAAATTGGATGGAAGCCTAGCAACAAGCTGAGCTCCAACACCTTTTTGAATAACCACACCTAACCTATGAAAAAAAAACTCTCCAACCCGAACATTAGCATCATGGCTAGCCATATAATTGCGCAGACGCTTGGAAAATCTACGATACCGTCACCTAGCTCCCCTAAGGTAGTGAAGGCCAAAGTTTCAAAACCAAAGCCATGCGACGTGCATTTCTCCAAATATTTAGTATTCTTGCGAGAAACAAGATTTTTAATGGCAAGACACGGGAAAAGGTACGAACTCCTCCCCATTAAAAGGCGAAACACCAAATCACGTCCAAACACACATCTCGCCCATTATCCCAATTATGCACAAGTAAGTCAGTAGGTCTCGGAGCAAAGTGCCATTATTAGAGAGAAGCCCCAAGTCAACCTCCTTCCTAAGAAGTACGCCCGCACGGTAGCACATGTCTCTGCAAGAGTGTCACGCACCAAATCATGTCTAAATTTAAGCCCAACCTCATTCGCACAATGTAAGGCATGATCACCAAAAATATCCATATCTCTCTTGCAAAAGGGACAAGAACCATCCTCCTCAAAAAGAGGGATCCCTAATGTGTCTGGAGAATTGCACCAAACCGCCTAGCTCCAATATGTTGATTAAGCCACACAATTGGAATCGCCATCGTAAAATCCCATGCATGTTTGACCGTTTGCAATGCCATAAAATAGAGTCACGCTCCGTCATAACATAAGTAGTGTGTATGTTTTTCTTAACTGCATCAAAGTAAATATTTGCCAGGGAGTTCATGGAATGGGTGGCAAAATTACTAGAGCAGATTGGAGAAACGTCGACACATACCGAATTGAAGGAGTCCAAAGCACGTAGGAGAGAGGGACCACTACCACTGATACCAGTATCTCTCAAAATCTTGGATTGCAACTCAAGGGTCTCAGTAAACAAGATGCAAGAAAACAATAATATTTAGTATCCCGCATAGTGTACACACCCATACCTCCATGTTTGAAAGGCAAAGTAGAAAGCCTTTCAAAGGGGCCCGTAACCAGGACCGTCTCCGGTAATGATGTGCCTAAGGAATTGAAACAGTGAGCATCAAATAAGTCTTGAGCGTCTTGTAAAAATTCGGTCTCGTTGTTCTCAAGGCGAAATAAAGTCTCAAACACCTGCAAATCCGAAACAAAAGCAATTCACCTTGCGGGTCTTCTAACTTCTCTACAAAGATCAATAAGATCCATAGTCTTGCGCACTTTATCGACAACCAAATCCTTATTGAATTGAGCATCAAGGCTTACCTGGCCCTCCCAAAAGCTTCACACCCTTAGTTGGCCTACTTATATTTGGAGGAAAAACGCCCGGAATTAAAGCTCGTGGGTGCTGAGAGGGCCAAAACAGATTCGGTCTTGGCTATATTCGAGATGTAAACCCTTTTCAACCCCAAACTCTTGAATAATCTTCAAAGCCTTTGCAACCATAAGAGTATCTCCAATCAAGGTACCATCATCTAAGTACCGGGCTTGTAGTTCAAGCTCACATTGCGCATCAATTTTTTTTAACCAGGGTTGAAGAGTAAGAGCAAACAACAAAGGGCCCAAAGGATCACCTTGTTGAACACCCCGGGAGGAGGCGAGAACATGATCCATGTAATATAAACGAGCGGGAGAAGCGTAACAAAATTCAACCCACCGAGAAATCGATGGGAACAATTTACGTACCTCGAAAAGCATGGAAGATCTGTCAATGAGGTTAAAAGCATTCGAGAAATCTACCAAGAACATGGAAAGATTATCCGAGTCTCCTTTCTCCTCAATCATACGGTTAACAAAGATGTAGAATAGCCTCCCCACCACATTTAGCACCTACTCCGAACTGATAGTCTCCTAAATACGCATTTACTTCCTTGCCAACAAAAGTTGCAACGCATTTGGAGACGAGCCTTCTCCATATTTTCCCCACAGCAATGGGACGTAAGCCGCCACCCGGCTTAACTAAGGTAGTAAGAGGTGCACTCGCGACAAATTCCCCCAAATCAGCTGGACACAAGCCTGCGAGCCAAAGATTAACTACCTCCGTGATAGATGAGAACCTCCTCCGAAATGGCAGCTGCGGAGCCGCTAATGGCATCCAAGAGATGTTGCGCCTTGAAGCCGTCCCTACCACAGGAAGTACCCTTAGGAAAGCTTTTTAGGCGGCTCAAAACAAGATCAGTTGATGCTGTCATAGCCTCCACGGCAACAGAGCTGGTCGGAATCCGAGGAGGAGCAAAGAAGGGATGCTTGCTTCGTAGTTCATTTAAAGTGCCATCATTATCGGAAGTGAGCTACTCCACCATTCCTCGGAAGTGAGAGTCTTCTTCCTCTTGTCCCGCGGTTCTTGTACACTGGTTCGTCGAACATTATGTATCAACCTGCATTAGCCTCTTCCCATAAAGGCCATTCCTTTTTTCTTGGTAGTTTGGTCCTACAAACAAAAAGCAAGAGGGTGTAGGTTAGTGGCCTCTTGGAATTGTTCCGTGTTCGAGCAAGACTCACCGTCTTCTTCCTCTTGTCCCGGCTTCAGATGGCAGGGCTTCTAAGCCTCCTTTCCCCAATTCATTTCTATTTCTAAACAAAAAAATCAAACTCCCTCCCCTCTAACTCTCTCCCTCTACCACCAACACCGTCTCTTCCATCCAAGCCACGAAATCTTCTTTTGGAAGAACATTCTTCTCCATTAACGACTTCAAGAAGAAAAAAAATCACCCGAAAAATTTCGATGAATCGAGGACGGAGAAGAGGGTCAATCGTTTGATCAACCCGACAAACCTAAACCCTAACGATTTTTCATATGTAAAGACCATAAAAAATCGTTAAGGTATATGATGAGGAAGATAACGACCCTATTTCTGGTTTTTCATATTTATTGCCCTAGGTTAGAGTCGTTAACATAATATAGAAACTTATGACGATCCTCTATGAACGACCCCTTTTTAAACGTCAACGACCCTAGGTGAAAAACAAATAGCCTCTTTGTCCCAAAAAAAATTCAGAGTCGTCTTGGTATAAACACACAAAATAACGACTCTTCCTACCCAAGCTACTAAGAGTCGTCAGTGTGTATCATATTACCCTGACGATTTTTCATAACCTGGAAAAGTTGCAGGTTTGAGTCGTCATTTTTGGTGTCAATACATTGACGACTTTGTAGAGTCGTTAGGGTATACACCCCTCGACATTGACGACTCTTTCTCTGTGTTGTGACATATATCTGTTGATAAGGTAAAACGTGGGGAGGAGGAACTAGCCCTAATCACAGAAAGTACTCCCAAGGAGTAAAGAGGTTTAGGGAAGTAATGGTGGGTTAATAATATCTCAATAAGTGTTCCCTCTTTCCCCTTTTATAATGACTGTCTTATGAATGGATGCCCATAAGATTAACATATTACTAAACTACCATTTCCCTTTCCTTAAGTTAATGCTAAACCCTAAGAGGCTTTCCTTTTGAGTTGAATCCCATTTACCTTAATATGATCTTAGATGGACTAGAACTATCCCATCTTAGTGGGTTAGGTCGAGTCCCATAATCTCCTCATCCTAAAAGGGACCCTTGATAGGCTAAAGGGGCTATCTATTTAGGATGGATTATTTTCATGTATCAACATTAGTCCCCTGACTGTTTGACCGGTCAAAGATCGTATCAACAGTCACATGTTGATGCGGCGGTTACAATTGGTGAGTTATGGGTGGTTTAAGTTCACGACTCTTGGGTGGTTGCGGTTATTGGTCTGCCTACTAACCGCTCATCCTTTTACCTCCCTATAAATAGAGGGGACCTCGTCCCTTAATCTTCATTTTTTCACCGTATCTCTTTCTCTCTCTATCTTTTCTCTTTTACTCATCATGTCTAATGAATCGCCTAACCATGACGTGCGCCTCCCAGGTCAGAGTCATATACTCTTGAAGAAATAAGGAATAATCATGTGCTTAGAGATCAGCTACGGCCGCCCGCGGCAGATGAAAATACTACTCTTTTCCCAGCTGATGACATCTGGGTCGCGCGCATGCTGAATCCTCATCCTTTTCCTCCGTCCGGATCTGAGAGTTGGCTTATCCGTCCCAAAGCGGTGTCGCCTCCGATACCTTCCTTTGAGGATATGCCCCGTTTGGCCGTACATAGGGGAGATTACGTTTTCCCTTCAATCAACCTTCGTTCGTCCGCTGAATCTCATGCCGCCTGGGATCCTTGGGTAGATTACATTTGCTCCAATCCGGATAATGAAAGGGTCATTCGTTCTTTAGGCATAAAGGCTTCTTTAAAGGCTTCAAAGTTCAGATACATCCGTCGAGATCACGACAGTTTGATCCGCTTATGTGTGCGCTAAGGAGTCGACCCCCACACGTTTCTGTTTTCTTGGGGTGAAGCGACCCCTATTCTACAAGACATAGTGGCGCTCATCGGCCTACCTGTTCATGGTGATACAGTTTTCGACAGTTGCTGCCTTCACAAGTCTTTAAACAAGAGAGACAGAGACCTTCATGATCGCTTGATTGCTGCTAGAGCGAAGTCCATAACATTCCAACTGCCAGAAGAGCTTAAGGCTGAGGCTCCGAGCGAAATAGAAGGCCCAGTAGATAAAAGAAAGGGTAAAGCTACCGCGTCTGCTACCCATGATTCTCCCACTAAAGTTACGTCATCTTCAAAGCTTATGGCATCCGCCATAAAAGCTGCTCGACCAAAGTCATCTGCTGCTGAAGAGTCTGATGAGGTGAGAGAGTTAAAGAGCAGCAAGAAACCAAAGTTTGGGCAACGCCGAGCCTCTTTCTCTTGTTGGATCAAATATTGGGCTCCTTTGCTTTTTGGACCACGCGAGGGTGTTCCTCCACGGGAGGGAGAAGCAGATAGAGCGGAGTTAGCGGCCTTCCTCCTCTTCTGGTTATGTCATGATGTATTCGAGTACAGTCCCCGGGACACCATTAAGAAAGTGATGTCCCCGGGACACCATTAAGAAAGTGATGTCCCGCGACGTGTCATTTCCACTTGCTCCTATGTTCTTGGGTGGTCTATATCACCACTTGGACTTGATGGTGCGTGATATTCGTCGTGTGGACGGATCTCACGAGGTTGAGACTTTCCTTCCCGCCAATTTCATACAAGCATGGGCTTGGGAGCGCTTTCTAGTATACATTCCTCCTCGCTCTCTCGCGACAAGAGGAGGTAATTCAAAAGGTCTAAGCCACTTGTGACGGTTCCTGAGTCCCATTCTCGGATGGCTCTTTATCACAAGAAGGGTTTTCTTCCTAAGATAAATCTCAATGATCATGGATAAGGGTGCTGATTTCAACCCTGTCACTTATCAGGATGGTCGTACCGGTACTATGCACTATAATTTTGTCATCCAATCTTAGAGGCGGATGTCTTCCGCGGAGACGCCTTCAGCCGAAGATTTTTACATCATTGTTTCTACTTTACCTGGACGTCTTCCGGGTTTGTATGGCGGGAAGTTTTCATCCGAGACGTACAATACCGTTCGTGTGGCTCGGCAGCTGGGTTTTGACCAAGGGGTTCCTTATAACCCTCCCCTTCCTTCTTCGACTGAGGAAGATAGGGAAGTACGGATAAGCTTTGATCGCTTTGTTTTCAAAAATGGTCTCCGGATGAGTGATCGTCAGTGTCATTTTGATCTTTTCCAACCTCAATCCCGTCGGCAAGTTGGCGTCACCAATGAGTGGCTTGGGTATCGCAATGGTGTCAGTAGGAACGTGCTGAACCTTCTCCTGAAGAAACCATATGCCCCTCCGGCTTTAACCAAATGGGGTTTCAAAGAGATGCACGCATCAGGCCGCGTGAAGTTAAATGCGGAGACTGTCAAGAAATATAAACTTTCCTCGAGCAACAAAGGTCGCCCTCTTTGTTCGCTGGTTACCAGCTGGGATCTTCTTCCAGGCGATGAGTCTTATCAAGAGGACGAGAAAGGTAGTACTTTACCTCATTTGTCTAGTTCCAAGAAGAGAAGGCGTCCTCAATCAGTGAAGCCTTTGGATATTCCTTCTATTGCATCTCCTCCTGCTAAGGTACCTTTCTTTTCTTCTCCTTTTTTATTTTCCGCCGGATCCTTCTTTAGTTTCTTTTATATTTGTTTGTCATATTCTTTTAGAAATCTCCGCCCATTGGTTGGAAGCCTTGGGGCCTCCTCTTTAAAGAATGCATTAATCTACCTCTCAACGAATGCAGGGCTGATCGGCTGGCTAAGAAGATGAAGCGAGATGCTGGCGTGTTACTTATTCCGCGATTGCCTTCCATTCGTACTGCTAATGTTTCCCCTCCATTTTCTCCGTAGGCTCCAAAAATGGGGTCCCCGTCCGCAAGCACATTTATTGAGCACGTGGAACGTCAACTAGGCCGATCGGTCATTCGAAGTGGTCCGGAAGTGCTTTCTCCCCTTATGATTCTTCACTCTACTCGCCCTCTAATTGTAAAGACAGTCCAAGATCCTAATCATCCTCTTCATACTCCCTCCGATATGCTAGGTCCAGCGAGCGAGTCTGAGTCAGACCATTCCGTTCATGATTATTCCCAAGAGGACAGTGATCTTAAAGGCAGTGCTAAGTATCAAAGCTCTCCTCCTTCTAAGTCTCGTGAGTACACCATGTTGTTCCTTGTTAGGTTTGAGTATTGACACGTGTCGGTCAGAATATTCTGTTATTATTATTAAATGCATTTGGTAATCTATATATATATATACATCTCCATTACCTGTGTCCCTTTGATAAAATTATTTTATTTCCTATTTTCCTCTTGCTTTTGTTTCTTAACAGATCACTCGGAGTCAGCCGCGTCAAGCTCTTCTTCTTCCTCTCGTCGATCGGTCAATTCTCCTATCAATCTTCCTCCTCCTTCCGATCTGGTATATGTTATATATTTTTGGGTTATCACCATTGCTTCCTTGTTATTGGAGTATTTATTTATATTTTCCTTTTCTTTCTTCAGAATATGGGAAAACGATACGGCGCCCATGGTAAGGGGAGCGGCTCGAACCAACAAGTTAAAGGTAGCGAGTCCGGAAGTGCTAACGATAAACGGCAAAAACCATCCAAGCCAGCTCCTAAGGTCTCTCGCAGCGTGGATGCTGATGCTGAACTAATGGCTACCCCGGAGGATCCTCAGTTCAGGTATCCCCGCACTATTTCAGCGACGGAGGCTGGTGTGGACAACCGCTTCGAGTTGGTACATGGGTTTTGGGTCCCTTCATCTAAAGAAGTTACTTATCGTCGTATAGTGGAGCGGTTTGGTCACATGTGTATTCATGAAGAGATTCCCGCCAACTCTTTAATCGTGGCTAATGAGGATTTGCTTGACATAGCGGACGGCCTTTCTCAGGCGGAGCAAACTTCTATTGATCCAGCTACGTTGAGGAAGTGGGACGCTTCCATTCAAACTTATTTATTTCTTCGATTTCCCATTCATTGGCCGAAGAACCTATTGGACCTGGCTAAGGCGAGCCACAATGCGCGGACCACGTTGCCTCGTGACATAGAAGAGCTGGATCAAGAGTACAGGCATTTGCTCAACGTGGTTGATGTCAAGAAAACAACGTATGACCGGCTGATGGCGGACGTTGGTCGAGCCACTGAGGAGTTGAGGATCACCCGGACTGCTGTCGAGGAGGTCAATGGCGCCTTACCAAGAAGAGGGCTGAGTTATTCGCTTTGGATATTAATTAATTTTGGGCTTTTGTGCGTGGGTTTTGAACAATAATTTCTTTATTTTGTTTGGGTTGGATTGGAAACTTTGATGATTTGTTTTCCCTTTTGCAAGACATATTTTATTATTTTGATTATCTGCATTTATTATTATGGTTGGATGGTAATTAATGTGGTACTACTATGTCTTTCTATAAGTAGGGGTAAGTGGAATTGCCTTAGTTAATGTCTTTCATGTTTTGTTTTTCTTTTGGTTATTTAGTTATATTTTGTAGCGGATGGCTCATCGTCTACATGGTTATGCTCTAGTTTTGACTCTTGTACCAAAACTAGTTATTCCTCATGAAAAGAATCATGAACTAAGTCGCTTGCTGCTGGTAAAAGCTGAGGTGGAAATGCTTAGAGAAGTTAGAATAGCGAATAGAGTGGCCACACGCGCGCAGTTTGATGAGCAATATGAGACGTATTCGATGGCTCATAGTTTGCAAACGTCCGAGCGCCTGACTCTGGTAGTACAGCGCGCGCTAGATGATACAATTTCCACTCGTAACAAGGCTGAGCGACTATTCCAATAGTCAATAATTATGACGACTGATATTGAGCAAGCAATAGCTGACTGTCGTGCATTTATCACTCAACGGGCGGGATCTAATCTCCGCGGGTGTGTCTTGACTCTATGTGTTGTTTCTGCTCTCATTCATCCTACCGATATGAAAGCAGAACTAGCGTGTTTGCTAGTATTGAAGGATGAAATCGGGATGCTACAAACTCACTGATTGATTGCCCTAGATAAGGCAGGCAAAGCTTATGAAGAGCATAAGGGGATGCTAAGTATGGCTCAAGAGTCCCGTGCCTCCAGTGATGTTATGCACAAGATTCATCAAGTGATAGAAGAGGTGCGTATTGCTTATATCGACTCCACTACTCAATATGGCGAGGCGCAGTTGATGATGCAGGACTTAGATGAAGATATTTCTTACTGTCGCTCGCTCATAACTGAGCGCTCTTAAGAAAATTACTACTATTATCCCTTCATCATCACTTTTATTTTTTTTTCGCTTTGCAATCGAGAACTCGCGTTGGCATGAACAATTGGTCGTTGCGGATCATCTTGTGATGAAGATTCAAAGTGAGGGTGGGTTGCCTAATATGGCTCTTCTTGAACATCGTGGGTATTGTCACGAGCAATGTCTGGTTACTCACTTTCAATGTGTTGATGCAGACCATAGCGTGAGGTCTATTCAAATGGCTCTTGTTGAAGTTCACAGGGCGCTTCATGCACTGCCTTTTTTTTTTTTTAAAATAGTCTAGATGTTCTTGGATGAAAGTGATTAGTCATTATGGAAGAATCAGTCAGTGCTTTATGTGTGTTTCTTAAAAAACAGAGAATTGAATTGTTACAAGCTACTGTTGTCGGAAATACTCGACTTGCCCCGAGTGTGAGGAGTTATTCGAGGTCAGCCAAAAGCATTACCTTCATGCAATGGATTTATATGTGGATCGATTGAGTGCTTTTCGGATCGACCCTTCAGTAGAGAATATCATGGCTTCGGATGAAGCTTTTGATGTGTTTTATAATGCTCGTGTCCGGATGGAGCAAAGAGAAAGCGACTTGGCTATTGCATGCGGCAGACTTAGGCGTGCGAGTTCAGCGTTGTCTTCAGTTCTTTAATTTAATGGATTTTCTTATCCCTGGAACGTTTTGTTTTATCCACTTCGTGTGTTATTCCGAATGAATATATTAATTATGTTACTTTTATGCAACATCAGCGCTCAGGATGCTTCGTTAGGAGTATGATCACTCTATATTTACATTTCGTCTGTCCCGCCTTTTGAATGTATTCATCACTTGGATTAATCAAAACTAGTATTTATCTTATGTGTTGTGTTCTATGATTATCCTCAAAACCTTAATAAGCTTTATGTGCGGAACACGGCCGGCTCTGAGATTATTGGTACATTTAATTGGATCATGTACGAAACCTAGCCAGACTCGGGGTTATTGGTGCACTTCATTGGGTCATGCACATAACCTAGCCGGACTCGGGGCTATTGGTGCACTTCATTGGGTCATGCACAGAACCTAGCCAGACTCGGGTCTATTGGTGCACTTCATTGAGTCATGCACGGAACCTAGCCAAACTCGGGGCTATTGGTGCACTTCATTGGGTCATGCACAAAACCTAGCCAGACTCGGGGCTATTGGTGCACTTCATTGGGTCATGCACAGAACCTAGCCAAACTTGGGGCTATATTTTGACACATCATGTAAGATAAAGGTTTTTTTAATTATTATTATTAATATCCCACCACTCGGTGTACATTTAGTTGTATCATGCATAATAAGTTTTTAACCATTTACCATTAATAGGAGTATTGATCCGAGATCCGCTCATCCGCTTGAGGTAGTAATATCCGCTTTCTGCAGCCTCACTGATCATGTAGGGGCCTTCCCAATTTGCAGCAAACTTTCCAGCTTTTGCATCTCGTTGTACATGCGGAGCGATCTTCATGACAATGTCGTTGATACAAAAGGTCCATTCTTTTACCTTCTGATTATAGTATCTTGCCGTCTTTTTCCTATACTTATCCGCAAATTGTTCATCTCTAGCTCGTCGCTCCTCCAGTGTATCGAGATGCGCGAAAAAATTGATCTCATCCGGGGTAGGGAGACTGGCCATGGATACGTGACCGGTTGTCAGCCGAGCAAAAATAATTTCACTTTCTCACTCTACTAAATATAAATGAAGTACGTGGTAAGAAAGAGTTTGTATCCACAGAGAGGCAATTGTTGTTATGCGATTTCAGTTTCTTAGTACCAAGGGGGGATTTGTGTTTTATCTAAGCAATAAAAATAATTGAAAGCAATAAAATAATTTGAATAATCAATAAGGAGAAGATATTGGTCACGGGATAGTATCATTCACAAACATGTATTTTCATCAATGATTAGAATTGATAATTTAATCTCTCATTTACTAAAAGTCCTAGGATGCCTTGATCGCAAGGATATCCCGCTAATTCCCTGATTTCATCACAACCACATTAAAAGATGCATATGTGAATTCTTCCTAGAAAGCAACCTAAAGTGTAAAAGCACAATTAAGTTTAACTCCCTCAAAGCACTAAGTTCTATGGAATAAGACTAATCAAGGCAATCAAACGTGTAAAAGCACTAATTCAATTTAACCAAGGTTATGATTCATATGCAATTATAAAGATGTATCACTACAAGTAATAACCACACTATGCTACTTAGAATCAGGGATAAACAACTATTTCGTATTGAAAACCCTAATCTAGCAATAAAGATGAATGTAAATCGGATTGATTCCGGACTCAACCAAACAAACAATCAAATCATATGACAATATTAATAATGAATCATAAACAATAAAGTATTGAGACAAAACTAATTCATAGATTCAAGTAACATGTTGAGAAATCAACTTTATCCCATAACCAATAATATGTGTTTAGCTACTCATAGCTATGGAGTTCATCATAAAAATATTAATTGAATAGAAGAAGATGAACAAAAGCAAACCCTAGTAGCGTAAACAAAAGCGGCTCTCTCCAAGTTCCCAGAATAATACGTGATACCCAAAGTTGTAGAAGTCTTTCCTTTAAATAGCTTTGCTTTCCAAAATTAGGTCAAGTCTCAAAGGTCCAATAGATAGAAGTCCACCAAGCCCATATGTGAGAAAAACCCATGTAGAAAATATGCCCCAAAAACTGTCGCCGGAAACTGGTATTGTGGTCGGAACTTGGCCGGAAAAGTCACTGAAAAATAGCTCAGGTGACCGGCAAAGTCAAACCGGTCACCAGTCAACTGGGTCAACTCGGTCAAGGTCTGACCGAGTCAAACCGGGTTATCTAGTCAACTCAGTCAGTACCGAGTCAGATGGAGTCAGGTTCTAACTAGCCTGACTGGGCTTGGCATGAGCCAAGCCATTGCACTGGCCTAAGCTTATGCAGCACAATCATTGTGCATCACCAACTCATATTCAAACCCGGATGGTCATGCATTATGCACTTCAGCTAATAAGAAGTTTCATACACTCACAACACCAGTTTACCAGCTTCTCTTCTTGTCTAACTGGAATAGTCATCTCTGCTCATTATCAATGCCAAATTCAGTTCATCCTCCTAATTCCCAGCACCACCAACTGCTTCACCATCTCAGTTGCCTCACTCTAACCACATCCAGGCTGTGCAACATCTCAGTCACCACCATTCATGTATGCTCATCATCCATTTAGTTATTCTGTATTTTACTCATTCACCACAGCCTTCTCAGCACAACCACCATATCTGCAACAGCTGCAACACCAGTCTGTACAACCCATTTCCTGCAGAGATTCTTCTCCTTGAGCACCTTAAACACCACCTACAACTGCAATTGCTTCATCAGCAGCTGCACTATCCACCAGGCCCTAATCTGCATACCCAGTCAAGCCAATAGCAGCACCAGCTTCAATGTTTGCTCCCATCTCCTTCGACTACAATACCCCCGGCAATACTCACACGAGATCCATAGTCATTGTAGCTTGAATCCAACGCATACCCATGACCTCGCAATGCCTCCTATCCACCTGCAATACCACCAACAAACCAACATCCCTGTAATGTTTTCAGCGCAACTCATCAAACCAAACCACCTGTAACTTGAGATCTAACTATCAATCAGCGCCACTGCAATGGGTCACCTCCAACACAGTCCCTGCTTCAATCCAAGCACAAATCCAACAGCCATCTTCACTACAACCACAAATTCCAACCATCTCATGTTTTTGTCACAGTAGCAGCTCCAACCGCAGCTACAGAGCTTGCACATCAACACCAGCTGCAACCTGCCATTACACAAAACACATATCCGCGTCTGCAATTATTCCAGTTTAGCCTAAGCTTCATTGCAGTTAATACATTCTTTCCCTGAACTCAGTTGACATCACTTCACTACCATATCCTGTAACTCCAGTTCACTTAGCTTGCGACGACACCAGTTCCCTGTAATACATGGCATCATTCTCATTAAAACTGCACCTGCAATTTCATAACTGCAACTCCATCTCACAATCAGCAGCAACAGTTCATCTCAGTACCATCATGGCCTCAAACCATTCCGTTCGGCTGACCTGCAATCAATGCCATCACCTGTCACAGCTCTGCCAGTCCCTGTAAACCTCAATGCCACAACTGAACCCTTTCCTGCAACATCAATACCACCATTACCTGGCAAACAGCAGTAGCTCAATTCCAGAATTCCCTATAACAACAACAGGACCCATTCTTCTTTCACTGCTCAAATCTACAGCAACTTCAATCTCCTTCTCTTATGAATCTCTTAAATTCATCATCATCAATCCAAACCCCATCTGTATTTCATGTTCAACCAACAACACCATCAAACCCATCTTCTAATTCTTCAACAGAAAATATAATTTCACTAGATCCCCAATTCAGTTCTGGTAACCCTAACTTCTAATTTCTTCATAGAAGCAACTCCAAATCCCTTGAATCTCTTCACTAATTCGAACTCAAACTGAAATATGAAATCAACCCATCCTTCTCGGTCTCAATTTCATACGCAGAACAACATAAATTCCTCCATTTCCTTAACCTATTTTACCAGTAGCAATGGATTCATCTCATTTCTTTTCTCAATCGATCTCTTTCATCAACTCATCCCACTGATTCTCTCAATTTCAGCAGCCGCAATCATTTTTTGGTTCTCTCTCTCTCAATTTCTGGTTCAGGGGAAAATAATGATCGAGAGGAAGTACGATTTGGGGTAAGTGTAGGAATGAATGTTGATATAGGCACCCACTGAAGGATAAGGGACACCAAAGTGACATTTGTGGCCTGTCGGTTTCAAGGAACTGACCGCCTATTCTGTTTTCTATCTCAACTGTCAGTTGCGCGGAACTGACAGTTCATTCTTCACCTCTTTTACTATATAACCTCAACTGGCTCCAAGTATTACTCGCCTGTGAATTGGTCTTTTTGCCATTTTCGCTCCAAATGAATAATTTCTCCTTCTTTTGCTCCCAATGACTCTATTGCACCTAATAAACTCAAACTCACACATAAGATACATAATTCACAAGAAAAAATAGCAAAGAAAGCATAAACTATAGATATAAATGAAGGTGTTTATGACACCTATCAATACGCGTGCAGAAGGGATGGCAATCTCCGCTGGTAGTATTGCGTCTTCCCCATAAACCAAGGAATAAGGAGAGGCTCCAGTTGAACTTCTCTTGGATATGCGGTATGCCCAAAGCGCAAGGGGTAACTGCTCATGCCAACTTCTATGGTGATCATGTACTGTGCGACTTAGTATCCTTAATAATGTTTTATTAGTAGCTTCCGCCTGTCCATTCCCCTGATGGTAATAGACATTCGACGTATGAAACTTAATGTTGTACTGATCTAGCAGCTCCTTAACCGTTTGATTGACAAATGAAGTCCCATTGTCTGATCGGATGATCATTGGCGCTCTGAATTGACATATGATGTATTCTTTGATGAACGTTGCGATTGTAGCTCCAGCATAGTCTTGCAGTGGGATGGCTTCCACCCATTTAGAGGAATACTTGGTTGCAGTAACGATATACTTATGTCGCCCGGATGAGGTTGGACTAATCGGTCCAATGATATCAAGCCCCCAACTGTGGAAGGGCCAAGGGGTAACGACACTGTGCAACAACGTGTGTGGGGCGCGGATGAGTGGTCCGTGACTCTGGCATTGCTGACATTTCTTCACGTGTTCAGCAGTGTAAAATTCCATCGTGGGCCAGTAGAATCCTCCTTCGTATAGTTGTAAGAAGAGTTTTCTCATCCCCTGGTGCTCCGCATTATGAGTCGTGGTCATCACCACCTCCGCATCCTCTTGTGATAGGAAGCGCAATATTGTGTTCCCATAGCTTTTCATGTAGAGGATCCATTCACTCATAAAGAATCGCCCCGCCTTATTCTGGATTTTAAGCGCGTCTTGTCTATTTTGCGGTAGGCGTTCGTTCTGGATGAAATCTATATATGGCTGTCTCCAATCTTCTATCTCTGTACTGAATATATCTGCTTGTTGCGGAGGTGCTTGACAGTCTTCGCAATTATCCTGCATCACTGTTGCTTGAGAAACCATACTTGGCCAATAGACCCTCATTCTCTGTAAGCGGTGGTATAATGGAATTTCTCATGTCTGTCCGCAAGACTCCATGTGGACGCGGCTCAGTATCTCTTGCGCTTCTATTTTTCCCACACATCGCTATAAGGCACCTCCGGATGTCCGGTAGTATAGCGCTCCTCGTACTATGACAAATTGCTTTAACACTTTAACGGGCAACAATTGATCGTCCACTTATTTGGTTAGATCCTCAATATACGATATCCTCCAATCGTCCTTTTGTTCGAATGCCGCGTCTTCTTTCCATGTGCTCGGTAATGCCCTTCTTTTCACCACTACTGTTCCTTCGTCCGCCTCATTTAATTGTAGCTTTGCTGCTAAGGTAGCCAATGCGTCCGCGTGTTTATTAGTAGACCTCCCAGTATGCTCAATAACAATACTTCCCCTTTTTGCTATCAATTCTTGGGCCTCTGCTCGTCAAGGAGCCAAGTGTGCTTATTTTACTTGGAAGTCGCCTGACACTTGATTTGTGACTAACTTTGAGTCTCCTTTGATATATATCACTCCTAAATTGAGCTCTTCTGCCATGTGAAATCTTAAGATCAGCGCTTCATATTCTGCCACATTATTGTTGCATTCAAAATCTAGCTTGAAAGCGAATGATAACAATTCTCTTTTAGGGGTTTCAAACACTATCCTTGCTCATCCATAAGAGCCATATGATGATCTGTCGAAAAATATTGACCAACGTTCTTCCTCCTTGACTTCTGCAACTTCTCTAGGTATCTCATCACTTATTTCTGTCATGTTCGTACCTGGGAGTGCGTCCAACAAGTCCAAGAATGCCTGCCCACGTACTCCTTTAGACCGCTGCTACTTTATCTCAAACTTAGATAGTTGTAGCAACCAACGGGCTGTTCTGCCGGATAAAACTGGTTTTGTAGCTAAATAGGCGATTGGATGAGCAATTGCTACCATTATAGTTTCATGGGCGAGCAAATAAGATCGTAATTTTTGTGTGGCATATACGAGTGCTAAGCATGCTTTCTCCGTTTTCGAGTATCTGAACTCTGCATCTCTAAACCCCCCTGCTGATACAGTGGATCGGACACAGCTGATCATTCCCAAGGTCTTGAGCCAGTAATGCTCCGATCTCCACGCTGGTGAATGCTGTGTATAGGTAAAGGGGTTCACCTTTGACGGGTGGTCGCAAGACTCGTGCACTAATTAGACATTCTTTAAGCTTCTGAAAGGATCGCTCTTGATCGTCCCCCCATTTGAACGGTTTATTCTTTTTTAACAAGGGTGAGAATGCAGACAACAGTTGCGCCAATCCGGGATGAACCTTCGGACATAGGATACTCTTCCTATGAAAGTTTACAATTCTTTCACGTTTGTAGGTG
Organism: Papaver armeniacum; assembly: GCA_023531295.1. NCBI lineage: Eukaryota > Viridiplantae > Streptophyta > Magnoliopsida > Ranunculales > Papaveraceae > Papaver > Papaver armeniacum. Next base: position 89,304 of record JAJJWW010000987.1, on the reverse strand, counting down.
ATATCATGGTGGTTATTGCTTCAACCTTTTCCGGATCGATCTGTATCCGTTTGTCTATGACAACGAATCCCAAGAATTTTTCGGAAGTGACTCCGAAAGCGCATTTGAGAGGATTTATCTTCAAGTGATACTTTTTGCACCTGTTAAAGACGCGCCTTAAGTGATCCAGATGATCTTCTCGCGCTCTTGATTTTACCACGACATCATCTATGTAGACCTCCATTACTTGATGCATCATATCATGGAAGATAGCTACCATTGCCCGTTGATAAGTCGCGTCTGCGTTCTTTAATCCAAATGGCATCACAACATAATAAAAGTTTTCATATGGTGTCTGGAAAGCTGTCTTATGAGCATCCTCCGCTGCCATCCTCACTTGGTTTTATCCTCTAAACCCGTCCATGAAAGAAAACATAAAGTATCCGCACGTATTATTCACCATTACGTCTATATTTGGTACTGGGAAATCATCTTTAAGGAACGTGCGATTCAGATCTCGATAATCTACACGGCATCGGACTTATCCATTCTTCTTTGCTATCGGTACGATGTTAGCCAGACATACAGTGTGTTGGATTGGCTTAATGAACTTAGCTTTTAGCAGCTTCTCCAGCTTTTCCTTGATAGCCAAATCGATCTTTTCCGGAAAATTGCGACTTCGTTGTTTAAATGGTTTGTACTCGGGTGAGGCGTTGAGGTTATGCGCGATCATACTGCTATCCAATCCAGGCATTTCATCGTATGTGAAGGCAAACACGTCTTGGTACTCCCGGAGTAGCTTAATCATCCGTGACCTTTCCTTTTCTTCCAAATGTTTAATGATGCGTACGAAGCGAGGTTTCTCTTCCGAGCCAAGATTTATTTCTTCTAGCCCATCAAGAGTTGGATCGACTTTTATCTTTTCCTCAGGCAACCTTTCTATTATTTCTTCTTCTAAGGTAGGGACTTCTACCTCCTCCTGCGAATCTTCAATTACTAGGGTCACCTCCGCCATTTCTTCATCTGCTGATGACATATCATAATCGGGTTGACAATGGGAGGCTTCCCCGGCTAATTGCTATAAGCGGTAAACATGTCCTCCTTCCGGACGCGAGAAGCATTTGAACTGGATGTTCTTTGTTTCCTCTACTGCCCTCTTACTTCCCGTGGGAGGTCCCATCCGTGATGGACTGAATACCGACTTAGCCTTCCCATTTTCTTGCTCTTCCGGCTGAAGATCTTCCCACCTTGGGAGTAGTGTGAGATGCTCCGACTGTTCTCCTTGGTCTAGAACGGGTTATGTGTAGAACACTGCATCAACCATGTAAGCTTCTTCCGGTCCGAATGGGTTGCTTGTAGCTGGTATCCGGAATTGCTTTCCTCCAATATTAGTCTTAACACACTGGTGATACGTCGATGCTACTACCTTGTGGTTCAAGATCCATCCTCGCCCTAATAGTACATGGAACGTAGTGTCATCCTCAAGTACGTATAAGGGGGTAAGTGCCCTAATGGGTCCGATCTTCATCATCAGGTGTATTATCCTGATCGTCGTCTGGGTCTGTCCTCCAAATACTCTCACAGTTGTCGTACACATCTTAATTGTTGTTCTCGACACCCCTAAGGATTCCAGTGTGTAGTGAAATTAGGTTGAGCGAAGCTCCACCATCTATGAAAGCTCGCTTGAGTGGTTGTTTGTTAATAAACGCTGTCAGGTATAAGGGGCGAAGGTGCTCTCCTGGGTAACATATATCTTCATCCGTAAAGGTGATAGCTTCTTTAGGTATAGGATTGTACGCCTTTCCGGATGCAATTGCGGTGATAGCCTTGTATGCTTCTCGGACTTGATTTTCACTAAAACCCAAGAAATCAAAGAACTGTTGAGCCAAAACAGTCTGAGAGAATTTACTAGCAATTTCATTCGTATCCGGAAAGATTGTTGTTTCAACAACCTCACAGACTTCTTCTTCTTTCGTGTCCTCCCAAGGTCTTCAGGCTTCTCCCTGAGTGGGTTCGTGTGAAATCATCATAACTTGACGCTGAGGAAACAGATCACTCTTGATACTTTGCTCTCCTATCTCCAGCTCGCCTCTAGCGCGCTTTCTTTGCACGATATACCGAAGGGAATAACATTCCACGGTCGGATGGTGAACTCTTCTGTGGTAATGGCAATACCGCTCGTATGTCTTATTCGCCGCGGTAGGTTCTGCTGATACGGGCGGGAGAGTTTCTTCCTTGTTCGACACCCATTGTCCCAAAAGTCCTACTATCTGTTTTTTACTGCATGGTAATGGCGGTGGCGGGTTAGACCTTCCTCCATTTGTTCTTCCTCCCCTTCTTCCGGACTTTCCTCCACGATAGGATCCAAAAGCAGCTCCGTTTTTTCCTCTTTCGCTTCATTGATTATTGAAAGTTGGTGTAGACGCAGCATTAACAGAATGTTGTTGCCAAGTGTGTACGCTCGCTCCAGAATTCATAACGTCCGCACAATCCTATATCCGGGCCGCAGCTTCTTCGACTTCCACAAATGTTTGAAATTTGAAATTCGTCATATTTAAGCGGAAAACAATGTCCATTCCTCTGATACAGATTTCCACCAAGCGCTCCTCTAGGATATCCTCGTGACATTCTAACGTGAATTCTCGCAATCGAGTGATATATTTGCCGATCTCTTCTCCTACCCGCTGGGTGCACCTTCTTAGGTCTATTGTCGTGACCCTTTTTTGGGCGGAATAGAATTTCTTCAAGAAAAGTTGTACCATAGCGGCCCATGAGCTAATACTTCCGGGTTTCAAGTTATCGTACCATGTAAAAGCATTGTATGTTAATGACTTTGGGAATTCCCGCATGCAAAGGCTTTCGTCCTGCGCATAAGCATTCATAGCTGAAAGGAAACGACTCATATGCTCTCGTGTGTTCCCCTTTCCTCCGTATGTTTTAAACTTTGGCGATGTGTAGTCCTCTGGATACAAGTAGTCAGCGACTTCCACGGAATATGGTGGTTCCAGCGAGTCGTAGGCATCTTGTTTTATCACCCGGTAATTAGTCTCCAGATACTTCGCAATCGCGTCCTCCGTTATGCCCGGGATGGTATTCTTAGCACTGACTGTTCTAGGGGTTAATATGTTTTGCTCCCTCGCTCGCTTTAGGATCCCGCGCAGTTCTTGCTGCCTTTTGATAGATGCGTCTAACTCCTCTTGCATTTCAGACATTTCTTGCTCGCTTATTTCAGCCATAGCTTTTTCTTTAGTAATCTCTCCTTTCTTTTGGGACGCTCCTGCACCCTGAGATGCTCCTGCTCCTTGCACAATGGGTGTAGTAACCACCGCGCGGAAACGTATCTCATCATCACTCTCTCCGTGCACATCTTCAACAGAAACATGATCCAGATTTGGGAGTGCTCAGCCCACTGGTACTTCCTGGCTCGCACTTTGGAGTATCATGATGGAAAAGAGGCTAAGAACCTCCCACTAAGGTTGCAATGTTGATAGGGTAAACCATGGGGAGGAGGAACTAGCCCTAATCACAGAAAGTACTCCCAAGGAGTAAAGAGGTTTAGGAAGTAATGGTGGGTTAATGATATCTCAATAAGTGGGACCTCTTTCCCCTTTTATAATGACTATCTTATGAATAAATGCCCATAAGATTAACATATTACTAAACTACCATTTCCCTTTCCTTAAGTTAATGCTAAACTCTAAGAGGCTTTCCTCTTGAGTTGAAGCCCATTTACCTTAATATGATCTTAGATGGACTAGAACTGTCCCATCTTAGTGGGTTAGGCCTAGTCCCCTAATCTCCTCATCCTAAAAAGGGACCCTTGATAGGCTAAAGGGGCCATCTATTTAGGATGGATTATTTTCATGTATCAACAATATCCAATCCATAAAAGAATTTAAGATAATCTTACCATCAACACAATTATCTTTGTTGCTTGAACCTTCCCAACATCATTTCCCCTACTTGAATCACTCATTTCTAAAAACCCTAAGTTTTCCTCTAAAACCTCCTCTTCTTCTTCTCAACTCACAGAAGAAAAAAAAATTAAATAAAAAAAAAGAATCCAATTTTAGCTCTAAAATCTGATTTTAATCTAACATAATCTAATGACACTAATTAACTTAATTTAATTAATTATTAACACTAATCATTCAAGGGCAGTTTATCCATTTAAAAAAATTGGATAAGGATGACTCAAATTAGGTTTTAGTGACCTTTTTTTCCCTCTAGTGGGAGGCCCCTAATTAGTTTCTAGGGCCCCCAATTAAACGAGGTTTATTATTTACACATGGGATATATCAAAATCAATGATGTCTCTGTAAGTCGTGTCAAAACAAAAACCTGGCTAGTTTGAGCATGTAACTCCCTTGTCTAGTTATTTATGTTAATGATCAATGTGCCCTTATTGGTTAGTGGTGATTAATTAAATTAGTAGTTAAATTAATTCGTGTTTGAGTTTAATTATAGTGTTAGAATGAGAGAAGAAACTCATTTTCTCTTCTAAGGTTTGGGAAAAAAGAAAAAGTAGAGGAAAATGAAAAACTAGGATTTGTAATTTCATACATACTCATTTTTGAGTGGTTTATGAATTATATAGAATGAGTGAATTCATACACATTCTCAAAGAGTATGATCTATACCCGATCTGAGAATGAATGATACACATTCTCAAACACAACACGACGTATATTTGGGAATGAGTAAGAAATCATACACATTCTTAACTCGAGTATGAATATGAACATGCATATTAAATAATGGTTAAAAATTGAGAATCGGCACATAATTGGTCTTTGTGGAGATTCATGTTGACCGTTCTGGCTAAAACAAATTTGACATTTTTTACGTTTTTTTTTTTTAGGCTACAATCGGTCGTTACGAATTGACCTGATTCTAGAATGTGATTTTAAAACAATCGGTCAATACATCAACTCAGAATCGGCCTACGAGGCCATGAACGTCCACCAATTCTTGGTTGATATGCTTATATTCACTAGTCAGTTAACATATTAAACATCTAGTAATCAATGAATTAAAACTAACTAATTAGGGATAAATTAGTTATTAAAAAATAGTAAGTTAAAGGATTTTGAGTTCACTTTAAAATTATTCATTTATTTTTAGTGTTAGGCCTCAAATGAATGGGATAGACCTAAAACCCATGCTAAACCAGCTAAGATGTTTTGTACCTAGACGGCTAGACTAGAAAAAGAATATATTGAAAACAAAACCATTACAAAGATGAAAAAGATCGGAAAAAGCATTCACTAAAAGCAGATAAAGAACCCTTATTAGTTTATGAATGAATGCGTATTGCGTAACCAGTCGGTGCGATCCTCTAGCATCCCCACTAAAATAAGGGGAAAATATGGTTTGGTCCTTTTTTAGGTGGTCCCAATTATGTTTAGTCCTTTCAGAAATCACCTTTTCCATTTGGTCCATAATTATTTAAAAATATTAAATGGACCAAAGTACCCTTCCGTGTTAATTCCTACTTATTTTTTGTAGCATTCATTAAAACTGTCTTATTGAACTTGGAACTTTATGGAGTTCATTCCTTCAAATGAACACCTAATAAAACCTAAAAAATTATGTTTACTTATTTTTTGTAGCAGTTCATTCTGTCTGATGAACTCCGGAGTTCATTCTTTCAAATGAACACCTAATAAAACCAAACTAAATCACATATGAAAACAGAGTTCATTCTGTAAAATAAACACAACACAAAACTTCATTATTATGACAAAAAACAGAGTTCATTCTTTCAAATAAACACCTGATAAAACCTATTTGGAAAAAGAGTTCATTCTTCAAATGAACACCTCACATAACCTATAAGAAAACAGAGTTCATTCGACAAAATGAACACCTATCAAAAACTAACTAATTCAAACCTACAATTGGGTTCATTTTTTAAGATGAACACCTAACAATTCAAGATCCCAAAACAGAGTTCATTCTTTACATGAATACACCAAAAAAATCCATAAAAATCATAGTTCATCTTCATCAACACGAGTTCATCTTCAACACGAGAATTCTTCTTCATCTTCAACAGCAGCAGCAGTTATGAACTTCATCAAAATCATTGTCTTTATCATCTCCAATAGCAGTAGCATAAAATCTTCATCTTCTTCATCATCTTCATCGAATTCAACAGCAGCAACAACATCAAATCGTCATCAACAACAGCAAAATCAAATCGTCTTCATCATCTTCGTTTCAATCTTCATCTTCTTTGACAACAGCAGCAACAGACAGCAGCAGCAGCAGCAGAAAAATCGTCGTCGTATTCATCAAGACGAACTATGTTTTTTTTTCGCGTTAAATCATCACATAATCTCTGCAAAAATCGTCACATCATCTCTGCAAATCTTCATCGTCGTCTGCAAAAATCTTCATCGTGGTCTGCAAATCTTCATCGTCTCTGTTTCTTGTTTCTACAAAATTAAAACCCTAGAAAAAGCAGAGAGAAAAGTAGATCTGAAAACATGAAGAAAGAGAAAGTAAATCTGAAAAAATAAGATATTTTTTAGGTTTTTTTTTCCCTATATATATGGTCCCAAAAGGATATTTCTGTCCCTACCAAATATAATTACATCATGCATGACGTCATCCCGCGTGGGTATTGTCCACCTTATGACCAAACGGTAATATATATTTTGAAAATGGACCAAACTGATAGTTGACTAGGTCAACTGGACCAAACTCTCTCTAATATATTATTTCTTGGACTATTGGTATTTCCTACCTAAAATAAACAGTTTATTTGCATAAGAAAATTGGGAAATTCCATATCGTTCGTTGGGCACTTAAAAGAACGAAACTTGTGTTTGCCTTGTGAGATGCCAATGGTGGCACCAGTTCAAGTGTCATAATTGCTGAGAAGCTATTGACAAATAACCGTGCTCGTTATTAAGGTCGAAGTTAAGTATGGTCAAGTGAGCAATTATTAATTTGCTTTTTCATTAGCAATTGTTTTATCAAAAATTCCTACAGACCGTGAGAAAACAAGGGCAAAACCGCCCCTCTTACATATTTTAAAATGGCGGGCTCAAAGGGGTCCCCTGCTAACTCACTAGGGACGTGGGTCCGCAGTCATGTGAGAGGGGCGGTTTTACCCTTGTTTTATACGGAATCTATAGCTTTTGCCTCCTCGGCTTCGCTATTGCTCGTGGCTGGTCCGATCCAAAGTCCACCAACCCAACTTGCGATGCTTCTTACAAAAAAACACAACAAAGTTAGGCGACTAATTAAATTATGATTGAAATGGTTAACTGTTGTGTTTGATGGTGAGAGACACAAATATAATTGGTGTTTTCCTATTATTGAATTAATAATCTTCTAATTAGTGAAATATGATCAAATGATAAGAGTTTTCCCTTCTACGAGTTGTGAACGGGCCATGTAATGAATGCACCGAACGATAAGACTTGATGAGTAAATGCATGCTAAGGGTGATAAGAACCAAAAAGGGACCATATTCTGTCAAGAGCATTCCACGGCACCTCAACATGAATGCCAAGGGGACCGATCGAACTGAGAACGACGTCAAACCAAACAAGCCCGGAATAGATAATTGAAGGTCACGAGGGTTGAGAAAATGACACATTTCTAGAACACTGGAAATATCTTCTCCTCTCGGACCATTCCCCTCCGTATACTCCACTTCTCATAATAACAGTCCTAATCCGAGAGAATTCAGAATTTGATTGAAATTTTGTCCCTTAATAGCCTTGAGGAAGTCACAGGGTTTGTATTACTACAATGTGTTGACACCCATTTTTGTTTTTAAACGTTACAAGAAAACAAGTCCACATTTGATCAACCAATTAAAGGCACCACATTACTTTCATTGACAAAGATGCGTACCGGAAATAGACTCGCCCTTTTAACGTCACTTAAAGAAGTTTACTCATAGAAGCAAACCCCAAGTAAGTACAAGGGAACAAATTATGGACTTCATTTTCATTGATAGACACCTAAACAACTACGACTCTGATACTGATAGGTTTTTGTTTTTGGAGTTTGTTAGTTTTAAGCCAGAAGCACACAAATTCTATCTCAAAGATCTTCTGGTTGAGTGCTTATGATAACTGCTCTTATCACATAATTCATGGTTGTAGTTAAAGTCACAGTTGAAAATTAGGAAGGATGGAATCTTGCTCCAAAAATCAAACAAGCAGGCAAAGTGCACCACAAGAGGGATAGAGAGACTCATCAGTCAAGTGGGGGAGAAAAACTGCTCAATGGTGTGTCCACAAAAATCTACATAGTAAAAGTCAGAGAAGGAAGAGCTGTCAAGGGGAGGATACCGGTGGAACGAAGCGCTTCCGAGATTTTGTTGCAATAACATAATATTAAAAATAACTTCCAATTATCCACCCCAATAAATAGCATGGCTATTTGCTTAATGCACTCGGGGAGTGATTAAGAGCAGATACTTAGAGACCCGCAACATTATAAAAATATCAGTTCGGTGGTGGATGAATACGTAACCAGCGATTGCAATCTTCCCCACCATCCCACTAAGAGAAAAATGACAAATTCCATGGCTGCCGTTTGGCATTTTACCAACCAAATTGTGTTTGCCTTGTAAGATGCAAATGGACTCAAGTCGGTACATGATGTTACAACTTTAAACGTAAACACGCTGAGAAGCTAGTGCTCATCACTCGTCGAGTCCACCGATCCAGCTCGCAACTACAACAAAGCTACCCGACTAATTAAATTAGAGATGATTGTGAAATGGTTGGTTAACTGTTGTGCTTGATGTTGGGAGACACAACTTACTTCTCTCTCGCTCGCACGTAAAATCATATAATTGGTGTTTTCCGATTATTGTATTAATCTTCAAATTAGCGCAATATGATTGCATGACATGACTAGAGGAAGCAACCAGGAAAATGAAGCGTATTGATCAGTGGCAGAGAGCTACGATTGCCGATAACGGCGGTAATTAAGCATTAAAAGCTTAGTGCCCACTGTTTAAAAATTTACTTAAGTGGAGTCTTGAAACTCAAGGACTGGATAGGACGTCCGAGACTCCGAGGTAGATTTTGTGATAATATTGCACTTACCTAAAATAGACTTGGCCTTCACTTAAAAATGGAGACTAATAATAGAAGCGAATTCGATCACAAGGCAACAAATTCCATATTTCATCTTCTTTACCGGTAGGCTCCGGCTATCATTTTCCAACTTTTATTTCTTTTTGTAGTTTGTTAGTTTTAAGTAGAAGCACACAAATTCTATCATGATTCAGGGTTATAGTTAAAGTCATTGATACTTGAGAGGAAGGCATTTTTTTTTCCGAAAAATCAAATGATTGGGGAAGAAAGCACCACAAGGGGGAGTCATAGTCAAGTGGGAGAAAAACTGCTCAAAGGTATCCACAAAGATCTCAATAACAAAAAGCAAAGAAAGAAAAATCGACAAGGAACGGAAGGATAGGGTCCAAGGGATGGAGAGGACCTAAAATGTTGTTTGGATCCAAACAACACAGTACAGACCACCCAGGATACATCACTTTTCAATCTAAAAACACAGACCACAGTTTACTCAACCACCCAGGATACATCACTTTACCCTCTCTATTATAGAAACCAGCTGCAGTTTTGGACATCCACAGTTTTGAACAGACAACTAATCCGCGATTACCAACACCTATATTATTGCTGGATCAATCAAGATAAAGCAAAAGATAACAAAACCGACCAGATTCAGAACTAGAGGAAGAATTACACCCCCTCAAAAATCCAAACAAAACTGGACTGCACATTAGGATTTTCAATTAAGTACAGAAACACACAGACTCTGGGAAACAACATTGTATATTTGACTCCCAAGTCCAAAGGTGCCTATCTAGCTCACACTAAATGACTTCCTTTACATCCTAATTAGTAATTACTACCTTAGCGGGAAGAAAAAAAAAACAGCAGTTTTATTAATAATCTGACAGATGAGCAATGTAGTATTGCAGCAATACATATACCCAAGAGGCTCAATATTAGTTTTGAACTCTTTTACTGGGAAAAATATGAATTTTCCTTGAGAAGACACCAGCATGGAATATAGGTATAACAAAAAGGCAGGACCATGATCACTAAACAGCGATTCACAGGTAATCTCAATACTTAGACTGCTCTTTTTGTAAGTATATAGTAGATTTGTGGTAATGTATAACTATACAAGGATCAGCAAATTACTGAAAGAGACGAGCTTCGTAAGGCGAGGAGAAAGCCATCAGTTGTCTGTCAAGCATGTTACTATGTTGCAGAGATGATATGTCGAATCCACCTCCAGATTGAGGAAACCCAATTGCGGGATATGAAACTTGACTGCAAGAGTGAAAGAATGAGCACACAAAGTTGGCCTAAGTTGAATATATCAAGAAACGTACATGCATAGTACTTAGCTAAGGGCCATTAAGGATTTGTTCTTAGTAGTTCATGTACATCTCACTGGACAGTTGGTCTTCGGGACAGGTGTTTTTGGCAGGTCAACTGGGTCTTAACAGTTTTACCCCAAGAATGGATTTGAAGGTTCATAAATACTGAGAAAAGGGAACTTGACAAGTGCTCTTGATTTAACTTTGAAGCTGAAAGAACGATACTGAAGAAGAAACAAACACAGATAAGGAAAAGCAGGGAGTTTTTGGTAATTCATACCTGTTCACCATATATGAAGAAGGGAAAGAAGAGCCGAGTGACAAATCATTTCTATTTTCATTGGAAGAATGCAGAGGCCACCACCCTGAAAAAGAAATTTGAGTTGCTTATAATTAATTATTCTCATGACATCAAGTTTGGCATCTCAGAATATATCCATACTTCTTATGAAAGAGCAACTGAATCTAAATTACCATAGTCATTAATGTAGCAGGGATAAAGCATGCAATCTTACCTGACTGGTCTGAGGGATTATGAAAACCAGAGGAGAACAATAGATTCTGCATTGAAAAAATGACAGTTCAGAATGTGGCACTTTTTCAACTGTCTACCACAAAACTAGATATCTTTTCTGCACTTATCCACAACATACCTCTTCTCTTGCATCTAGGGATGAGACCTGATGGACCATATCTGCAGATGGAGCAAAGTAATGTGAATGATTGCAAGTGGTTACAGGCAATAACAATTGATCGCAGAATTCTGCTAACAGCTCAGTAAAAATGTAAGTATAACAAAAAGGGCAGCAATTGAAGTTTTAAGAAAACAAGGGTGTCAGTTAAGAAATGTGCGTGTTCCAACAACCAGCACAACAGATACCACAATGTCTGTATCTGAAAAACTAGAAGAAGTTGCTGAGGCTTGACTATTCGTACACAAAAAAGGTATTGGGAACTCAACAAAAAGGTCCACATCACTGACAGAGATTGCCCCCGTTACAGAAAATGTGTTATAGGCTTAAGTTCAGAGAAAAAAAAAATTTCACCTCTTTGTGCCTTCAGTATTGGAAAGTGAAAACTGATCATCTAACTAAGTAGAGCAGGTTGATGGTTCACTGACAATCAAGATCTATTTGCTCGTATCTTACACCGAAAACCCCAGAGGATTCCTGGCAGCACAACTAAGAAATAACACAATACAGAAACATTTTACCTAAGTTTGAAACACTAGGCTTTACTGCCAATGTCAAGCCAAGAAAGCAGTCATCTGGTTCAGTACCAAAATCCCATAGACTCAACTCAAGCTTTGGTCCTCCTGAAGCGATGAAAACAAAAGGAATGATTTTTAGGAAAAATATTGAAAATAAGAAGAAAAAGAAATGAAAATATGAGATTTGTCTGATGTAAACTGAACCATAAGCAGTATTTGAATTAATGCACTAAGAAACTAACTTGTGTGCCTGGGAGGATCCAATAGTGGACGAGGAACCAAAACTCCAACCTACTCAAATGTAAAAAAGTTAGCAAAGCGACTAATATTAATTAAAAGTGGATAAGAAGAGATATGAAACAAAATGGAGAAATACATTACATTGAAAAAGGGATGTTGTAGTGCCTGTTCCGCAGTAGGTCTCTTAAGCGAGTCCCAAGAGCACAATTGCTACAATAAAATACTATAATATTAAAACACACACCACACTAGTTCATTTTCTACAATAAATATTCAAATTAGAATATAAATTTTGTAGTTTTGCACTTATATAGCACAATACTACAATCATCACCTACCCTGACTAAATCTAATGCTTCCGAGCTAGCATTTGGAATAATAATTGAGAGATTAGCAGGAGCAATCTACACAAGAGGGAAAATGGCAATAGATCAGAAACTAATGAGTAATGCCCTAAACATTATGGATCCAGAAAAGAACAAAGAAACAAGAGAAAAGATAAACAGAATGGAAAGCACCTCGGGAAAGCTAATATTATTCAACCTTGAAAGGTTCGTTCCTTCACGCAACATACCCCAGTCAGGAGTACCGAAAACACTGCATATCTTGTAAAGTTGATCTGTTTCACTGTTCAGAAGAAGCTAGTCATCAGGGTTGGAAATACAACTGTTCCCAAGTGCTTGACCAAGTCCGGAAGAGAGTATAGTCAATCATAATTTCTTAACAAGGAATGGTGAATTTTCCAAATCCAAGTCTAGAGATAAAAGCAAAAATTGTACATATTTTCCATTAGTCCACTTTATTCATAACTACTAAGTGTAAATTTATGAATTTCAATGGATGACATGGTGGTGAACATATTTCTTGACTAGCAAAGTAATGCTCTTAAAATCCTTTCTAACTATGGCCATCCAAAGAAAGCTGTGCAAATGACAACTTATCCATGCCACTTCAAAGAAAGCTGCGCAAATGTTCACTATCATGCATGTATATAGAAAGATTCAATTATTCAATGACGCGTTGACATTATCCTGTTAGGGAAAGGACTTGTTTTAAGATGCTCAAATTTACCTTTCCCCTGGGAAAATGGGGTTCATTGTGAAAAGCTCAGCCAGGATTGCGCCAATCGCCCACATATCTGAAGAATTTTGACCAAGTAATTCATTTATAAGGCAAAAATAAATTAATCAATTAACAACTGACTTTGAACAATGAATACTCATACAAATGGTTAGCGCCTGGAGGTTTAGCTAATACCATGTAGAACTAGACTATTAATACTCATCATCTCCGAACTGTTATCAAGTCGCTTTACCCTTCTCTCACAAATTAGACATTTTATAAGTATCATGTTTATGCAACCTTGACTTCGGATGATTACAAAGTTAAAAACGGAAAATGAAATACATCGTCGAGGGAACAATGAAAGACCCAAATAGACTTAAAACCAAGTTATTAGAGAAAGAGGCCAAGGTGTATGTGTTGCTTAACTTTCAGACAGTATAGGTGGGTGGGATAAGTGCAGGGGAATGATAGCATATTGTTTTGTCCTTGGCAGAAAAGGAAAAGAAAACATATGGATGTCCCTTCTCCCTTCTTTAAAGAAACTGTCTGGAGTGAACTGAAAATGTGCAAAACTTTACTAGCAACAATGGGACCATCTATCTGAAGGACAAACAACGAAGTGAAATCAGTTCGACGAGCATGCACTTTTTCTGTTTGGGCTGGACGAGAAACTACAATCACGGACCATAAGCTAAATTGTTTTGCTCATGGCACACTGCAATCATGAAAATTTAGCCTGGAGAGTATATATTGTTTTCCTTGAAGATAATGACTCACCTGTGTCCTAGAGGATATATATTTTGCGGAGGTTGAACTTTCAACCAAAACAAAAAAGATGGTTCCCTTAAAGCCAAACAAAAGTGAATGCGTCCTTGTACCTTATCTCAATGTGGAAAATGGCGGCTCCTATTTTTCTGTTTGGTTTTAAGGACACATCTTTTTAGTTTTAGTTTCAATGACAAGTTCCTGGAATATACTGCTTCTAGGACACAGGTATACATGAGTTAAACAATGATCAATACTCTTGAGCCTTTGAAGTCTATGTTACTAATCTGTCCTTCAACCCACAGGAAAAAAGTGCAGGTCCTTCAAGCACATTTTAGTAATTGTCCTACGACCATTTCCTTCTATTAGAAAGACTTCCAGATGTAAGAACAACGGAAGGTAACATTTGAGTCTCACAAAACAATTTCAGAAAAAATACCTAATTAACAGGTAATTATAAAATATATCATTACCAATTGCAGGAGTGTATGATGAAGACTGCAACAAGACTTCCGGTGCTCGGTACCTTGACAAAAAGTACAGATAATTATAACACAATGCTGGAAAACTACACATTACATATAGATATTGTAACTTGTTTGAATATAGAATTGATGGCCGAAAGGAGAATTACAATGACAAAAGATAGAGGCTCACCAGCGTGTTGACACATAGTCAGTATAAGGAGGTCCTGATGTTACTTCTCTAGACAATCCAAAGTCAGCAATTTTTATAATGTCATTTGTCACCAGCAAATTCTCTAGAAGGCACAACGATATTTTTCATTAATAATGTTGTTTACAGCAAGCAAAAGCCAATCTAAGGAAAGATAGTACAGAGATAGCAGCATTTTAATACCAGGTTTGAGATCCCGATGAAAATATCCATTTTTATGCATATGGGAGAGTCCTTGCAACACCTGAGACATAAGATTACGAATCTCTGCCTCAGAGAAAGGACTTTGGCGTGCTCTTGTTATCTGGTATAAATTATATTCCTGCAACATATTCAAAATGAATCAAAAAACAAACGTTTGTCAAAGATCGCTAAAAAAATATTGATGTATCATTAGGAATGCAACGGACGATATCATGCTTTTAAACTATAAAAAATATTGCGATGCTAATCAATAGGTGATCGTCTAAAGTATAATATTTAAAAATTTAGCCACTTGAAATATGGCTCAAATACCACGCCTTGTGGTGTAATTCTGAGCCTCTCAAGTATCAAAATATACTTAATGAATGTACATAATAGTGGCCTTGGTATCACAGCCAAGACTCATGTTTGAATCTGATTAGGCACAATTATGGAACTAATTTGATGTCAGGTCTGCATGAGTTTGACAATAGTTTAGAAGAGGCTATAAGCCTGCAACTATTTACAGTCTAAGGTGAGCACCTTTACCAAATCCAATTTGGAACCACTGCAAATTACATCAATGACTGTGACTTGAACACCCACGATCTGAGAAAACGTAACTTTAGAAAAACAAATTGATGTTCGTCTTTGCCAGTATGGTCATGTGGAACCATTCATAATTTGACATGTAACATTCAAGTAAGACTAACTCAAACATGCTTTCCGTAGATTTGTTCGACGGAATCAAAATGTAGAAAATATTGAAACATTGCAAACATTCGTGTCGATTGGACCCACCTTCCCACATTGGACAACTATCCATATCGGTGATACAAATAACAGTTTTTGCAATTCAGAAATGTTAATGAGGTTCAGAGATAGTTTCAGACTACTTCAGACTTGTATTTGTCAATTGTAAAGTGGGTTGGGTCCCACATGCTGCCCAATATCATTGACAACTACTTTTATGTTATCTGGCCACTAATTTCATCAATCACATAGTGAAACGTCACAACAGACACAGGGCAAAGAGACATGGCCTCTTGCAGACGTCCCCTTTGCTACAAAAGCATGACAACACAGGGACTAAAGTGGCCTTGGCAAAGGTAAAAGTTTTATATCCTCTGAGGTAGGGCGTAATACGCCTCTGTTACCACTAAAAGATACCTTGTTAAAGTGTCACATAAATTTGTTTTCCGGAAACGGGAAACCCGATGACACTAATATTTCCGGAACCAACGGGGCATACTGTCATTCCAATGTACGAGTAGCAGAAACTATTGGAATACAAGCAACCCATCATAATAAGTAGGACTTATGCTCCAGTCACAAACATAAAAAATAAGTTTAGTAGAATCATATATGGCATAAATATAGGCCTGTAAGTGAGCTACGTTATTGTTAGGGACTTATATTAGTAGAGAACTCCAATGCTCACCATGTACTCAAAGATGAAGAAAAGCTCATTGTTTTCTTGAACAATCTCCTTCAACTTGACAATATTAGGGTGATTTAACTTACGCAGGGACTGCAAAATAAAATTCAAATCCAGGCTTAGAACTTAGAAGTTAAGCTCAAAAAGCAATTAGCATTTTAACAATGATCTTTTGCACTATATTAATGAGAAACAACAAGGTGATATCTATCACTTTCAAGATAACAAAAAACAAAAGGTGATACATAAAAAAGAATCCCTCGAACATACCTTCACTTCACGTAGATTCATACATTCCTCCCAAAAGTAAAATTTTCTCTTCATTTTCTTGATCGCAACCTATCAATATGACGAACAAAATTTTCTGGTTATTACAGATCAGAAAACCAGTTTTCTAATTCGAATGCAAGGGCAACGCATTGCAATATCCTTTAAATTGAGGTATTTGTCTAGGGAACTAGACAACAGGAAAAAGTATCATATTCCAACTCCAAATCCAAGACTGCTTTTTATTCGGAACTTCCACTTGGAAGAAGGTTAGTGAAGTGAGCACTAACAACACATCCAAACGTGAAAAACCACATAAAAGTGAATTCAACTGAGAAGTACAAAACCAATTTCTTCTATTTAAGTAATCCAGAGGAGAGATGATAGATACATTCTTATTTCTACTCTGTTTAACCCTGCGAGGCTTAATGTTTATGGATTACACAGTCCTACATCAAACTCATCGGAGAGAAGAACTTCCTAAACCATCAAGCGAGTTCCTAAAGCAAGAAATGTTTCACTTACAATCTCATTTGTTTCAAAGTTTAGTGCTTTATATACACTTCCACATGTTCCATCACCAAGCTCTTGCAAAATTTTATATCTGAAACCATGCGCAACAAAACAACAATCACTACAGAGAGTTTAAGTGAAACATGATGGTAATAATAATAATAATAATATGAGAAAATCAATAAACATAACTCACCTCTCCATTATTCTAACAATTGTACTCGTTATAAGATTGTGTTTGTATCAATGAACTTCTAACAACCTCCAGATGGGAGCCTTTATACTGGCAATGTAACGCCTATCACTTGCTTGTACACAGAGTATACTGTAAATATGAAGAATAAAGTGGGAAGTCCACGTTTCATAGTAAGAGTGATTAAGCGTCACAGAGACGCTGCTCGACATGCTTCAGCAGCCTCTATAAGCTGCAACCAACTAATATCATCTACAACGAGTTATTGGAATCTGCAATAGCTCTAGAAGAGCTCCTATAAGCAAGATGTTCAGCTTAGTCCGAAGAAAATCCCAAACGTAACAGGTGCCTTCTCGACTCATCTTGGGTCCCAGCTATCGATAACTGGGTTTACTGACCTGTAAGTATAACAAATACATAAAGGAGAGTGAGTGAAAGTTTTAACTTACTCAAACTACCAAATCAGAATTTAGAGAAAAATCACCCACTCGGAGCGAATAAAATAAAAGGTCAGGAACAGAATAACTTTATGGATTTTCTTGTAGCATAGAGAACATTAAAAGTTAAAAACACTGCATACTGAGTTAGTTTTACAAAAACTCAGTATATAAATATGAAAGCAACCCAAAATAGGAATCTAAAATACAAAATAAGAAGAAAAATCCTTCCAATTTCGAAACACCGTCACTAGTTCCAAACAGTAACTCTGATTTCGATATAATACGCTTATCAGTGGTTTATCCTCTTAACCATCAACTTCTTAGAATCATACAAACCAAGAAAACATGTTTTTACCAGTAAGTGCTAAATACCACCATCATATGCTTAATATCAGAATTCTTCGTGAAGAAACTAAGTCATGAATCAGATTCTAGAATACATGGTAAATATCCTCTACATACTCTCTAAAAATTAGCCCTTAAATATAAAAAAAATCCCAATAATCACAATAATCAAAAATTCTTTTCAACAACAAGAAGAATCTAAGTACTCAATAATTTGAAACTTATCCATACAATCTTTCTACAGTATCATCGTATAAACAGTGATCAAAATTCTAAGAAAAAAAAATTATTATTATTATTTTACAGATTTAACCTCAAGAAACATATCAACCCCAATTTGATCAGCTGCATTAGAGCAGTAAATGCTACAAACTTAACTAAAACATAATAATAACAGCTACAATTGAACCCTGAAAAACTAAGTTAAATCAAAACAAAAAAATCAAAAAAAAAAATGGGGATGAACAGAATGGAACTCACAAATCGATTGGATAAAACATGATCAGATCAAAAAATTTCAATGAAATTGATATTTGTGATTGAGAATGCTGAATGAATAATAAACAGATTTCTGATCGAAATTTGTTGAACGAATTAGTTTGATCAACAAGATGATGAATGAGATTTCGTTGTAGACAATGAGAGCGGATTTTTGGAGGAGAGAGACCGAGGAGGAAAAAAATAAAAAATTAGTATTAAATTAAATTACATAAGAACGAACGTTGAGGTGGTGTACAAGGGAAGGCAAGGTGTGGTGGTCCCTTTACGAGAAAATGTTACTCGTATATGCCCTCGTAATGTACTTTAACTACAGAAACTACCCTTTTGTTCATCGTCACGGACTATTTTGTGTCATTATCTATTCCATTCTTATCTGATTGTTCTCGTCCAGACAAGGTTGGGCCGCTTGGGCCTATAAGCTAATACGGCGTCATCTCGCTAGGGGTCACACCTGCGCATGCAATTTGCAATTTTTCTACGCAATTATGACCCGGCAATAACGTAGTTCAGTGACTTGGACGGTAACATTAGGCATTCGCATCAGTGGGCATGTTTGGCCGAGACTCTTGAAGCTTTATCTTCAATCACCGCCGTTTTGTGCCGTGACGGGAAGGAAGAAGAAGACCTGTCGTAGCTTTGTTTGTAAACACCAAACAACACTTCCTTTGTTTATCAACGCCAGCAACTATATACCAACTTGAAAAATCAAATCAAACTCTTTTTGATTTGTTTGTTCTTTCACCACTGTGAGAACTTGAAAGAGAAAGAAAAGGAAGCTCCAGTAGCTTTTGGTTTTTCTAACTATGAACTAAAGTTTCTTTTCTCTTTGTTAGTAACGAAAACAAAAGGAACCTATTGTAAAGAAAAAACACGTGAGGGAAACACACGTTTCTGGTCTAACACATCGAGATTTTAGCGGAATTATGGTGTAGTTCGATATGCTTTGGCTTAAATCGATATACACACATAGTTTCAAGTATAAAATTTAAAAAAATATATTCTAAAAGTCACTCCGAAATTTCATCTAGATAAAGTTATCCGGATGTATTGATCCCGACCAAAGCGAGATTGGAATCGGAGATTCACTATATTAGTTGGGGCTAAAAAAAGATCTCTTTGATTCATAGATATCATTTTGCATCATTTTTATAAAATATCGGTCGTTATCATGTTGTAATTAGTCAGTAACATTTTGATATTGATTACTTTTCTCATTATTTACTTTGTTCTCATCTGAAAAGTATGTATATGGACAAGGGATGCGTTACAGAGATGTAAAACGTGGATACGACAAGATACGGACATGAAATGCCAAATATAGAAACGCGACAACTTCTCATAGCATTTGGGCACATAAACGAAAAGGCAACAACTTCTCAATAGAGGAAATGGAGATTCTGCTGGACTAGTAACTGGGCTGAGTACTCTCAATCTTGGTTTAGCTGCTGGATTAGCTTCTTCGAGGTAAAAGCGTACAAAAGCAGGTCAGCTAGTTACGCCAGTTTCATCAAGTACTTCAGGTTATAGAAGTCAAATCTCAGTTAGTAGATCATGTTAGAGGATTGTTAAATTGAACCCACCAAGTGTTGGTATGTCAAGGTTGGTTGTCATATTTTAGTATCAAATTTTATGTAACACCCCGTGTTTTTAGCATGGTGCATGCTAAAAGATGCGCCATTTGCTTGTGATGAAGCTTCATCCAAAGCTTTCTTTGCATGGTGAGATGCATATGGCCTTGGGCCATATCTGGTTCCAGGTAAGGCACATTGCATATGCATATTGGCTAAGGCCAATATGGCATTGGTTGGAAGCTACATTGTCCAAGAGCCAATCTTGCATCAAATGATGCATTAGGTCAGTTGGGTGGATGATCTTGAAAATGTACGGCCAACATGGCCGGACATCGGGTTGGCGATGGGCGCCAAGATGGCCGGACATCGGGTTAGCGATGGAGCGGCCAACATGGCGGACACATCGGGTTGGAAGTGGACGGCCAACATGGCCGGACATCGGGTTGGCAGTGGACGACCAACATGGTCGGACATTGGGTTGGTAGTGGACGGCCCACATGGCCGGACAGTGGAACTGGCATGTGAGCCAGGACCGAATGTATAGCCATCTTGGCCGGTCATTAAGAAATTCATGGCAACGGCCATGAATAGTGAAGCAAGCATGTCAATATGCTCCCCTTTCCATACTTGTAGAAATTCCATTAAGACATATATAGGGAGGGGTAGTTGGTTGAAGGTGCATATGCGGACTATGTACCAAGTAAGCTTCATAGCTTAGTTTAAGAGTATAAATGATGCCTAAGGCTCATTTATAGTTGCGTAGCCTCGCGAAGAGGGCATTTGGTGCTTAGGCATCGTTATGCCATATTGCGGACCGAACATGCATCACTTGGATGCATTTTGACGGAACGGCTTATACGGACTAGGCCATTACCATTATTGCTTGGCCAAGGCCATGCAAACGAGTTGTCTTAAGTTGTTTGTCCCTTCGTGGATGAACTATGGTCTGTGCTTGATCCCTTTAGAGTAGGGAAGGGTACGTAAGCAACCGCAATGAGTTGCATCATTGCCGGTCCATCACTTTGTCGCTCATATCATCTAACTGTGAGATGATTGCGACATTCGGCCTCTCATATCATCCGCTCTCGGTAGCTCGACGCAAGAGATGATTGTGGCCAAACTTGATGAGGCAAGTTGCATTCCATTCACTGGATGCTCATACTTCCTATCAAGGCGTTTGACATAGGCTACAAACCCGAGTGTCGTAATTTAGCTCAAGAGGAGTCCATTTTGATGGGAAACGGACCAAAGATCAAGACATGTGATCTGTAGATCCACATGGTCACTAGAGTTTAGCCAAATTCCATCGTTTAGGGCCTCAAAAGGCCGTTTTTGTCGTTTTAAGAAAGTTTTGCTTACTTAATAAGGCCTTCTTAGAACAAGGGTAAGTTGGGAACGGTGTGGAAGCTAAGTTAGCTGCACCATGCTCCATGAGCATGCTTGCAAGGGCAAATGGACGTGGATTTGCCTAGCCTTAAGGCCCGGATCGTAGCTTTATCATGGCGTACCGGGGGAGTTACGGCCTGCGGGGCAACGCGCCAAAGGCGTAATTTTCCGGTCCGTCACATTTTATAAGTCGCTTGATTAGATTACTAGAGTCAACTTCGTTAGGTTAGATTAGGAAGTCTAAAAATATTGAGACATACAAGTATTAATCTGAAGATCTGAAGATTACGAAGACGTATCGACATCAACGATAACATCATCCTTCCACTTGAGGTTAGTAATTGATACAGGTTTATCTTTCCTCTTTTGGCAACTTAGCAATCCTCAAGTCATATTAAGGATATATTTCTACTTTATGAAGGAATACTGATTTTTACACAGTATTCCTAGATAAGGAAATATTCTTAAACTAGGTAATATTTCTAGATAAGGAAATATACCTAGATAAAGAATATTCCTAGACAAGGTAATATTCCTAAATAAGGAAATATACCTAGAAAAGGAATTATTCCTAGATAAGAAAATAGATTCCTAGAAGGTTTGGGAAACCGTTAAAGCTAGAAATTATACATATGTTTAGCTCATAACTAAGGACATCTAGTGTGTGGTTTGTGATACAAACACACCTAGAGAGGGAGGTTTGTGAGACAAATTACTTACAAAAAAGTTTGTGATTCAATAAATTATTGTAAAAGCAAGCTTAGAAAATACTTTAAGTTTATTTACCTAGAGAGATTGTGAGCGTAACAAAGAGAGAATTGTAATAGTTTTCTTGTTCATAATCTAGAGAATATATTTTCTTCGAATATGGTTTTCTGGTGTGTTCTGTTTTCTAGTTTTCTCTATTATTATTTTGAATTCCACCTTTATAATAATAGTAACCAAGGTATAGAGATCACACGTATCAAGTTAGTATCAAGAGAAAGGTTTGTTTCTTTTATGGAAGATTCTTGTAGTTTATGGTCTTCACTAGATCTCTCTACAAACAACTTGGTGAGTTACTCGAAAACTGGACTACGTTAGAAGAACAAGATGACCATGGTATGGTTGAAGTTAGATAAGGAACGGTCGGATGTGAAAGGAATGTGCTCGATTACCAATACCGAACACTTGAAGTTGATTATTGATGCACCACTACAAGATGATGGTGAGGATGACAAGGTGATCTTGCCACATGTAGAAGACTTGTGATTTGATCGAGAAGAACCAATCGAGGATAATTGCACTATGGAGCGAAGAGTGACTAAGACAAGACAATGAGAGAATTTTGTTTTTCTAATTGTACGTGAAGGTCAAGTTCCCAAGGCGAGATGGTTCACCAGGGAGAAAGAAACTCCCGAGTTCCCTTATCTCCAGTTTTAACTTTCACAAGAGTTCAATTTCTTAAAGGGGGGGCACATAGTACAGGTGTATGTTTCCTCTTTTCGGAACTTAGCAATCCTCTAGTTATATTGAGGATAGGTTTCTACTTTAGGAACGAATACTGATTTTTACACAGTATTCCTAGATAAGGAAATATTCTAAGACTAGGTAATATTCCTAGATAAGGATATATACCTAGATAAAGAATATTCCTAGACAAAGTAATATTAATAGAAAAGGAAATATACCTTTGTTTGTGGGTGAAAATGGTTTCTGCTGATTTCGGTAATTTCGGGTGTGTGGTTGAGAAACGAATTTAAACCCTAAACAATGTACTGCAAGGAAGTACTTTAGATTCGAGAGATCAATCTGTACAAGTACGGCCTAAACCAAGAAATGGCCGTTCCAGACTTGCTTCGGTCACAAAGAGGAGGAGAATGGGTTGGTTTTGGGGAGGGAAGCGAAGAAAGTGTTGAGACCGAGGTTGATTCTGGAAGAGTAGTGGTTTCACGACTTGTATCAGAAAATGGGAAGCTAACAGATGGGAGAGCTTAGCCAAACGTTTTTCTGAGTGTTGTCTGATCCTTGACCGAACTTCTTCTTCTTTATGTAAATAGGTAAGACCTATTTATACAAGTCGGAGTGAAACGTACTCTGGTCTCATTAAGGAAAGGAATAATGGGTGAGTAAACGGGAGGAGGTGGTAACCGTTAACGCATGGAATTGATGTTCCATAAAAGAAAAGTGTTTCACCATTACTTCCCTATTTACTTAACCGCTTCATCCTTATTACAATTTCTTATTACGGGCGTAGTGTACGCCGCACGCTGTAAACCGCCAAACCAAAACCCAAAGAAGATCCCCCAGTTTGTGGTTTGATGTCTCGAACGTTTTCGTGAAAACATGTAACATGGTTGTTGCCTGGCAAGTCGAGCTTGGGAGACTTGCTAGCTTAGCGACCTTCGGCGGTCGAGATTTTGTATCTTACGCGGAAAGGTAGTCGTTGATTGTTGCACGCTTCCGTTTTTGATAGCGGTGTAGGGAAGGCCAGCATGATGGCATGGCAAAGTTGGCAGGCCATGGGCATGGCATGCCTTGGCGTGGTTTGGCGTGGCCAAACTAGACTTTGGGTCAAAGGTTACCATGCGTTGTCTGGTAACCTTGGACGGCTAGGATTTGCTCCTGAAATTGAAGGGCGGCCGTTGATTTTCGCACTCCTTCGTTTTAGTAGCCGCATAGGGAAGGCTAGCATGGTGGCGCGGCTAGGTTGGCATGCCATTGGCATGGCATAACTTGGTGCGGTTTGGCGTGGACAAACTAGGGTTTTGGGTCAAAGGTTACCATGCGTTGTCTGGTAACCTTGGATGGCTAGGATTTGCTCCTGAGATTGAAGGGCGACCGTTGATGGCCGCACGCCTTCGTTTTAGAAACCCTAATTAGCGCCCTTTACTAGAATCGCTGTAGAATTCTCGTACGGACTCGGATTTTGACGATCCGCCCCTCAAATCGACCGGAAAAGAATTTCTTATCTCCTTTAGTAGGGATATTTAGGTTTTGAACTCGTTCGGGAGGTGAAAACAGCCCGACAGTAAAACTCATAAAGAATTCAGAAGGGATGTTGCGGGCCCAAGGAGGCATAGTTTAGGGGCCAAAATCAGGGTTTTGCCATTGGGCCAAACGTTACCATGCATTGGCTGGCGACCTTGGACGGATAAGATTTGCATCTAAGGTGGAAGGGTGGCCGTTGATTATTGCTCGCCTTCGTTTTAGTGGCCGCATAGGGAAGGACAGCATGGTGGCGCGGCTAGGTTGGCATGTCATTGGCATGGTATGGTTTGGCGTGGCCAAACTTAGGTTTTCGGGCTAAAGGTTACCATGCGTTGTCTGGTAACCTTGGATGGCTAGGATTTGCTCCTGGGATTGAAGGGGGACCGTTGATTGTCGGACGCCTTCGTTTTGATAGCCGCGTAGGGAAGGCCAGCATGGTGGCGTGGCTAAGTGTGTTTGGCATGGTGGGGCCAAGGGCTTAGCATGCCGTTGGCACATGGTGCGGCTAGTATGGCTAGGGCCAAGGCAAGGTGCGGTTTGGCTTGGCATGGTGGGGCCAAGGGTTTGGCATTCCGTTGGCACATGGCGCGGCTAGCATGGCTAGGGCCAAGGCAAGGTGCGGTTTGGCTTGGCATGGTGGGTCCAAGGGTTTGGCATGCCGTTGGCACATGGTGCGGCTAGCATGGCTAGGGCCAAGGCAAGGTGCGGTTTGGCTTGGCATGGTGGGGCCAAGGGTTTGGCATGCCATTGGCACATGGCGCGGCTAGCATGGCTAGGGCCAAAGCAAGGTGCGGTTTGGCTTGGCATTGTGGGGCCAAGGGTTTGGCATGCCGTTGGAAAATGGCGCGGCTAGCATGGCTAGGGCCAAGGCAAGGTGCGGTTTGGCTTGGCATGGTGGGGCCAAGGGTTTGGCATGCCGTTGGCACATGGCGCGGCTAGCATGGCTAGGGACAAGGCAAGGTGCGGTTTGGCTTGGCATGGTGGGGCCAAGGGTTTGGCATGCCGTTGGCACATGGCGCGGCTAGCATGGCTAGGGCCAAGGCAAGGTGCGGTTTGGCTTGGCATGGTGGGGCCAAGGGTTTGGCATGCCGTTGGCACATGGCCTTTGGCTGGCATGCAAAGGGTTTGCTAGGGCCAAGGCAAGGTGCGGTTTGGCTTGGCATGGTGGGGCCAAGGGTTTGGCATGCCGTTGGCACATGGCGCGGCTAGCATGGCTAGTGCCAAGGCAAGGTGCGGTTTGGCTTGGCATGGTGGGGCCAAGGGTTTGGCATGCCGTTGGCACATGGCGCGGCTAGGATAGCTAGGGCCAAGGCAAGGTGCGGTTTGGCTTGGCATGGTGGGGCCAAGGGTTTGGCATGCCGTTGGCACATGGCGCGGCTAGCATGGCTAGGGCCAAGGCAAGGTGCGGTTTGGCTTGGCATGGTGGGGCAAAGGGTTTGGCATGACGTTGGCACATGGCGCGGCTAGCATGGCTAGGGCCAAGGCAAGGTGATGTTTGGCTTGGCATTATGGGGCCAAGGGTTTGGCATGCCGTTGGCACATGGAGCGGCTAGCATGGATAGGGCCAAGGCAAGGTGTGGTTTGACTTGGCATGGTGGGGCCAAGGGTTTGGCATGTCGTTGGCACATGGCGCGGCTAGCATGGCTAGGGCCAAGGCAAGGTGTGGTTTGGCTTGGCATGGTGGGGCCAAGGGTTTGGCATGTCGTTGGCACATGGCGCGGCTAGCATGGCTAGGGCCAAGGCAAGGTGCGGTTTGGCTTGGCATGTGGGGCCAAGGGTTTAGCGTGACCAAGCTAGGTTTTTGGGTCAAAGGTTACCATGTGTTGTCTGGTAACCTTGGACGGCTAGGATTTGCTCCTGTGATTGAAAGATGGCCGTTGATTGTTGCAGGCCTTTGTTTTGGCATCCAGCGTTGTGCATGGCGTGTTGGGACGGCATGCATGCTTGGTATGCTCTAGCGTGGAGATGTAGCTGGCATGGCTTGCCATTGGTACATAGGGTGCGGCTAGCATGGTCGGCATGCCTTGGCGCGGTATGTGTGGCTGGCATGGTTTGCCATTGGCACAGGGGGTGCGGGTAGCATGGTTGGCATGCCTTGGCGAGGTAGGTGTAGCTGGCACGGTTTGCCATTGGCACAGGGGGTGCGGCTAGCATGGTTGGCATGCCTTGGCGCGGTAGGTGTAGCTGGCACGGTTTGCCATTGGCACAGGGGTGCGGCTAGCATGGTTGGCATGCCTTGGCGCGGTAGGATGTGGCTGGCATGATGATCCATTGGCACAGGGGTGCGACTAACATGGTTGGCATGCCTTGGCGCGGTAGGATATGGATGGCATGATGAGTCATTGGCACGTGCGGTGTGAGAACTAGGGTTTTGGCTTGTCGAAACCCTAATTAGCATTAAAAAAAAAGGAACTCTGGTAATTTTCTCGCAGATAAATTAAAGGGTTCAATAAATGTGCTTGGTTTGTACATTATTACTCAAGCTCTATGACGTCACCGTCTGACTAGGGTTTTACTACTTTACCCCTAAGTTAAAAACCACCATCAACAACCTTGAAAATGAATTATTATTAGATAACGAAATAGATTCCTAAAAGGTTTGAGAAACCGTTAAAGCTATAAATAGAGATGTTTAGCTCATATCTAAGGACACCCAGTGTGTGGTTTGTGATACAAACACACCTAAGAGGGAGGTTTGTGAGACAAATCACCTAAAGAGAAGTTTGTGAGGAGATTAATTATTGTAAAATCAAGCTTAGAAAATATTTTATGGTTATTTACCGAGAGAGATTGTGAGCGTAACAAAGATTATTATACTAGTTTTCTTATTCATAATCTAGAGAAGATATTTTATTCGAATATGGTTTCCTTGTGTCTTATGTTTTGTAGTTTTCGTCTATTATTATTTTGAATTACGCCTCTATAATAATAGTCACCAAGGTACAAAGATCACATGTATCAGTAATACATGACTTGACTTGTTTATATGTTTTTATCATAAGCTTTCAAGTTGTTTCTAATTGAAAACATAACATGTGAAGTTATATATATATACATGAAACTCTAGTATATTAGACTTGACATGATCATCATATTGTGATCAAAGTGTCGAAAAACAATATATATACCAATAGTGATAATTGTTTTATATTGGTATATTAAATTACGAAGTATAATGCTTATTTTTCAAACTTCGTAATTGCGACATCAACATAATATTTGAAACTCGTTACTAGATTGTGTAGTGAATATAGGTTTCATTTTATACCTAGAAAACTACGTTTAATTACATGAGTTTAAGGAAGTGGACATACAAACTTGTATCGCAGTCGAAAGGAAATCAAAATGATTGAAGGTCTGGTTTTCATTGAAGATCTTAAGGTTTGACCGATCCTAAACTATATATGGAATCAAGGTATGACGGATCCCAGCTTATGTTGGGAGTCAAGGTAAAATCGATCCCTACATATATTGGGAGTCAATGTAGAACCGATCCTACTTGTTTTAGGAGTCATTAAGTGTATACCTTGTGGTTGTTATATTCTTGACAATTTCTGTCTATATTAGATCACATAAGTGTAGATGGTGGATTTTCAACAAAGGTTAAAATCGTAAAATCATGATCTCGCATGTTTCTGACACAACTTCAGAAATGTATGTGAAACTAATATTTTAGGATTCGTGAAAGCTCATTTTGACAATCTTTGACTGAGCGTACACCCTCTCAGAGCTCTGTATGAATATGTTATTCGTAAGTCCTCCCCGGCTGAGCTTTTCGACACTTCACATATTTCATCAACACCCCTATATAGAATCAAAATGGTTGGACGGATTCTAGACATATTGCATGCTACTATAGAGCATTAACGTCTTCGGGATGCCACAATGTTCCTTGACTATGTATAGAGAATATGTATAGAATTTCTTAATGATTGGACGGGTCCTAGACATATTGCATGCTAGTATAGAGCGTTAACGTCTTCGGGATGCCACACTGTTCCCCGACTATGCACAATAAATATTCAGAATGAGTATGATGCTTCCATCATCTCATACTTCATTCTCGAATAAACTCGCTCCTAGACATATCGCATGCTAGTGTAGAGCAGTTCATGGATTAAATTCTAGCACAACATTCATCAATCGAATTCCTAGAAAAATAATCTATTTTATCTCATTACTCCGTTTCATGGATTATTCCCGACTGAATTCCATGAATTAGTAATAGATAATCAATCTATCTCAATACTCAGTTTCATGGCTTATTCCCGACTGGATTCCATGAATTAGTAATAGATAATCAATCCTACTCATTACTCCGTTTTATGGCTTATTCCTGGCTGAAATTCATGAATTAGTAATAGATAATCAATCTACCTCATTACTTCGTTTCATGGCTTATTCCCGACTGAATCCCATGAATTAGTAATAGATAATCAATATATTTTATTGCTCTGTTTTGTGGCTTATTCTCATCTAAATTCCACGAATTAGTAATAAATATTCATTGTTCGGGCATCTGGGCCACCACCAAGTAAGCCCCGAGAAAATGGTGCGAGTGTACTTAACAATAATGCACGAACGAGCACCCAAATGCATAAAAAAAGCATTAAAAAATATGAACGAACGAGGAAACGTATCCAAAATAAGAAAGGAAAATAATAATAATAATAGAGGCGCCACGGGACCGGGCCCACCGGCCGCCCGGTCATGCCGCCATGGCCGGTCCCATGCCTCTCCTTTTTATTTTTTATTATTTTATTTATTTTCCTAATCTCATGAAAACTCCTTCGTTTGAGCAAACTTCCTCGTTTGAGCAAAACTCCTAGTTTCTCCATATTTCCTCAAGTGATGAAAAATAATAATATAAAATTGGGAAGAGCACGGGACCGAGCACACGGGCCGGCCGGCCATGCCCTAGACGTGGCTGGTCCCACACCTCCCAATTCCTTATTTTATTATTATTCCTTCCTCCATCTCATGAAACTCCTTCGTTTGAGCAAAAAAACTAATTTCCCATAATTCTCAAATATAGCTCAAAAATCCAAAAAGTCAACTGGTCACATGACCGACCAGGATTCTCACGGCACATATTAATATCATTATTTTAATATTCTCAAAATATTGGTCGCACGAGCAAAATTCTTCTTGCTCACTTAAGCAAAATCGGGAATTTCACTCAAGATCAAACTCTTCTGAAAATCCAAAATATTGCTCAAACGCGCACTAGAAAATACCACAATTCTCAAGATTGAGTCGCGGACAATGTGGTGAATGGACATGCCACCTCGACCGACCAAGGTCGGCCCTTAAGCTTGCAGAAGACGGTCACACATCCTATTAATGATTTTGACCAAATTAATCTTTTATGGTTCATATTGGGTTCAAACTCTTTCCAACCAACTTGGAACTTGATCAATCGACCACCAAGGTCCCACGACCACCAAGGGCCGGTTCCATACCCCTTGGTCAGTTCATTCTCTCTCCATTATTAGGTTTTACCACCTAACGCTCAGACGAGCACTATTTCAATAATAATGATTAAACGAACATTTAATCATCCTTTCACCAACTGGTCTACAAGGGACTTTGGTGCACGCTCGAGCACTTGGGAGCTACATGGTTGGCCATCATCTCATGTAGACATCCCTCTCTCGCTCATTAGTTGATTTTCAGTAAATCATCAATTGATCAACAATTGACCAAAATTAGGGTTTCAAATCAAATGCTCTACAAAGCATAATTCTGAACACGTTCAAACCTTAATAATTTCATGTTGATCGAGCAATCAACATTCTAATTAATAATATTCGGTCCAGTTACCAGTATTTTAATTAATATTTATTCGGAATCGAGCAATATTACTCAAACGAGCAATATTTGCTTAAACTATCAATATTTATTTTACTCTGGATTCAGAAGTCAATTGCTCGACCGAGCAATATTTCTCATGTTGGTTCAACTATCAACATTCGAGAATTCTATTAATCCAACAATCAATATTCCAATTTAATGTTTGGCCCTGCTACCAACATTTTTCTCAACTGAGCAACATGGTTCGAACGGACGACCATCCAATATTTCTGATTTCTACAGAACATATCAAAATAAGTCTTTGATTGAGCAACCTCATCGGAAGATCATCCAAATCCGAAAAAATATCATTATTACCTCGACTGGTAAAACGATACATCACAATTCATCAAGATTCAACGCCAGAGCTTGTCCTAGTAGACACCTTATGCTCAATCCTTGAGTCCTAGAGCATATCACATTCTTTCATTATGCTCGACTCATCAATGCTAAGACTTATTGTCTAGTCAAGTCAATAACTGACTAATTAAATACACGTCTGCCATGCAAACTCCACATTCGTGAGACATCATCACGTCACATGGGGGATATTCACTAGGGTTTTGGTCGGGCAGCCTACGGCACGTGTGTTCACCCACGATGAAAAATATGAGTAAGTTGTGCAAGCGGTTGAGGAAATTAGCAAAGTAGTGGGTGGACAATCAACCAAGTATCCACACGACAAGGAACTGGTTAAACCACGATTTCCCACTTCCCCACTCTTTCACTCGAGAAACCGTCATACTTACTAGGATCAATGTGTTTACTATTCTAACAATATAAATAAGTTTCTGAATTCATGATTGAAAAACCAAGAATTCTCATCCGAGCAATCACTCTCAAGAATTCAATCAATCAACCAGAACGTATTCGAACTAAACAGTTCACATAAAACTTGCATAAACCAATAATTCTCATCCGAGAAATCACTTTCAAGAATTCAATCAATCAACCAGAACTTATTCGAACTCAACAGTTCACAGAAAACTTGCAAAAACCAAGAATTCTCATCCGAGCAATCACTCTCAAGAATTCAATTGATCAATCAGAACTTATTTGAACTGAACAGTTCTCAGAAAACTTGCAGAAATCTTCAACACATCCACAATCCTTGATCATCATTGATCTCATACATTTCTCAGCTTCCCTCCTACCAATCGACCCTCATCCCTCTTTGTGACCGAACTGACTCTGGAACGGCCGTTGTCTTGGTTTAGGTCGGAGTCCTATATATTGATCTCTCGAACTTAAATAACTCCCGTGAAGTGCATGTGTTAGAAGCAGGTTTAAGCAGTTTGCTCGGTCGAAGAGTCTCCGTCGGTACGGTCGTCTCTACACTTCCCTAAAAAACCAGCAAATCATTTTGCCCCATCTACAGTAAGGTATAGAACTTATAGGTTCATATCAAAAAAGATTGTGGTGTACTTGGTACCCTAGTCATTTCAGATCAGTTCCTAGGCTTCAGTTTGGATTAGCAGGTTCCTCAACTGAAGTGGATGCCCTTAAAAGGGATGGTGATAATGGACTAATTAAGCTCTGGTTAATCTAATCGAAATCATTTTGGATCAAGAAGATTGGTTGGGCTAGAAAAGGTTAAAAATTATGTCGCAGGCATATAATTAAAGCAACGATACTTTTCCCTAAAACTTGTATCTTATGGGTGTCAATTCTTATTTATAGTGTTGCCAAATGAAAATTCTACAAAAATAACTATATACATATATATATATATATGAAGAAAAAAAAGTTGTTTTCGCGTGTTTTCTTTAGGGACTACTCTAAGAGCAAGGGTTATCGGATAGAGTGTTCTAACATGGAAAATAGAAAAACGCGACAAATAAATAAAGCTATGAGATAGGGTGTTCTAACATTTTATCTCATTCAAAACCAATGAGCGTCTAACTGAAGGAGGGCACATCCCACTATTAGGGGTGCCAATGGGTCATATCGGGTCCGGATAGTACACTACCCAGAACTGGACCCGGTAATTTAAGTCGGTTCCGGGTCCGAACGGTTCCGCATCCGGTTCTCAATTTAATGGACCCGGAACCGGACCCGATTAAACAATCGGATACCCGTCGGTTCCGGGTATCAAACAGGAAACATGTATTTTTTGTTAAGTTTTAGTAAAAAAGTAGAAATACGCATTAATACGTTCGTAAAAATATCCAAAGTAACTCTACACTTATCAGTACTCCATGGAGCAAGATACAATAAAAACTCCATATATTAATAACCTTGGGACTTTGCAAAATTATTAATATATGGAGTTTATTAATATAGGGAGGTATACCAAAAAAAAATGATTTTTTTTTTTGCTATGTCAAAGTATGTAAATGATATTGGATAATGTATATACATATATTGAATAATGTATCCTTTATGCGAAGGATATATCCTTTATGAATAATATATTGATATAACCTTTATTATATATTGAATATCCTTTAATATATTGAATAATATATCCTATTAAGAATTTTTGAAGTTTTCTCTACACTATA
Organism: Papaver armeniacum; assembly: GCA_023531295.1. Taxonomy (NCBI): domain Eukaryota; kingdom Viridiplantae; phylum Streptophyta; class Magnoliopsida; order Ranunculales; family Papaveraceae; genus Papaver; species Papaver armeniacum. The sequence continues at coordinate 56,816 of JAJJWW010000987.1, read as the reverse complement.
AATAGTACTAGATATATTAGAAGATAATTCATTATTTTTAATATTCTCTTCTTCTCAACCAAATCAAAATGTCATCCAATGTTAGGAAAAGAACTCATATGAGTGATAAAATTCGTATAGAATTGTGTGAAAAGAAAAAATCACATCCAAATTGGATGCAAAAAGATCTTGCGAAATGGTTAAAAGATACTTATGAGTAATCAAATTGAACAGTTGCACTACACTAATCGAATGGATATGGACGTCTTCCTTAATCATCCCAATGAGCAACAAGTCGTATATGCTTCAACCGAAGAAGAAATAATCGATGGAATTAGACAACAAGCGGAGGAGATAATCCCGATGATGATAGTACGGAGATACCAAAAGTTTCATGCCAAGAAGCTTTAAACATGCTCGACAAGTTGGAAATGTTTTGGCTTCAACAAGATGGTGCACATAGCAACGAGGTCTTACGCATACGCAAATCAAAAGATGCCATAACAATCCAAAAAATTACATTATTTTCTCAAACAACTATAGATAAATATTTTCCTTCATCTTAAATTTTGATGTAACAAGATCTTTAATTTTCCTATTATGTTGATTTTATTAATATATGGAGGTAAATTCATTAAGGTGGGACTAGAAAAATCTATTAATATTAAAATATGGAGTTTATTACTATTTGTAACTGGCCCAAGTTGGGACCATGATTTTTTTATTAATATATGGAGTTTTTACTGTAGTAGTTTGAGAAGGTGTAAATTAATGAGGGTAGCCAAGGAAGTACTGGCGGTGGAAAAGCTCAATGCAAGTGTTGTCCTGGATGTGGCATGTGGATGTGTTAACTGTTAGTGCCTCTTAGAGCTTTGGAACTGAGCCAAATAAAATAGTGCAAATACGTGAGAAGTATGTAGTAGGAGAAACAATAAATATAATACTTGGGTGTGTTACGCATGTTTGTGTATATCATCGTCCACAAACCTAGCTAGATATGGATAGCTTTATTGAAACAATATATCCATAGCTCAGCAGTTAATAACCTAAACACATATTACTATGACATAGGAATGAACACACACTGAGCGGCTGAAGATAAGCCGCTTAGACATAATTTTCATCTTGAGAAAGTGAATATCAACTGTTCAACTGTGTTTTATTATCAAATTATTTTTTACTAGATGTGAAAAAGCGGGGGGTCTAACAACCACACAAAATATTTCGTTTAGGCAATCTGTATGGACTAACTCCCATATAATTCCAAGAGAATCAACTAGACAGTCAGACTCAATCAATGAAAATATATCCAAGAGTTATATCTTTGCATCTCAATGTAATCAGCAAATCAAACAGATAGAAATTCGCGAGCCTGATTATTATGAGAAACAACTTGAACGGTACCAAAGACCAATGTTCAAGTGTCAATCAATTTCAATCAACAACCAAAGGTTGGATTTACCAATTGATTGAACTACGCACAACCTGTGATATTTCAATTATATAGAAAATATAATGGGAAAAAGAAATAATACAGACACTAGAAGTTTTGTTAACGAGGAAACCACAAATGCAGAAAAATTCCGGGACCTAGTCCAAATTTGAACACCACACTGTATTAAGCCGCTACAGGCTCTAGCCTAATACAAGTTAACTTCGGACTGAAATGCAGTTGAGCCCTAACCAATCACACACTGATTAAGGTACAGTTGCGTTCCTTACGTCTCTGAATCTCATCAAGACTCTACGCACTTGATTCCCTTAGCTGATCTCACCCACAACTAAGAGTTGCTACGACCCAAAGTCGAAGACTTGATAAACAAATCTTTCTCCTACAAAAAAGTCTATTTGAATAGATAAATTTGTCTCCCACAGAAATACCTACGAAGTATTTTGTTCTGTCTTTTGATAAATCAAGGTGAACAGGAACCAATTGATAATCCGATCTTATATTCCCGAAGAACAACCTAGAAATATTAATCACCTCACAATAAATTAACTATATGGTAGTAGAACAAGTTATTGTGGAATCACAAAGAATGAGAAGAAGAGCTTTGTGATTACTTTTTATTTCTTACTTATCGGAGATAAATCTCGAGCAAATCTTAGAGAAGATAGTAATCAATACCATAGAACAAAGTAAGATCAGAGCACGCAACTACCGAGAAAATAGTTGGGTCTGGATTCAGAATCCCATTGAAGTCTATAAGTCGTTAACCTATAATGGTTTTAGGAAAAACCTAGGTTAAAGGAGAATCGACTCTATTCGCAACTAGTATCACACATGAGGTATGGGGATTAGGTTTCTCAGTTGCTAGAGTTCTCCCTTATATAGTCTTCGAATTAGGGTTTGATAACTTTGGAACAAAGCAATAAATATTCACCGTTAGATGAAACCTGATTTAAGATTAAAGTTAATATCTTTCCACCATTAGATGAACTTAGCTTGTTACACACAAATGAAATATACTTTCATTTAGATATGAGTAACCGTACCTAAACGTGTATATTGAGTTGTCTCAATAACATTTAACCGAAGTTAGCCATATGAATACTTTTGTATTAACCATGTTCATCTTAACACTCTAGATCAATTGATAATAATCAAATGAATCTAATTGTGTTACTCATAGAGTTGTTCAAATGATTATATTCTCATAGAAGTATACAACACATAATTGAAGCAAAATCAGATTGATTCAAAAGAATCAGTTCATTAACAATTTAGCCACGGTTTGCAAAGATTGTATTCCTTAATATATAAATGTATTTTTTCATGAGTATGAAATCATATTTAACCTATTTAAGAAATTGAATCACTTAAGTTTGCAAACGGGTATGCAAACTTAATTAAGTTCCGGACATTGGTACACAAACTTTAGCTCCGTACCGAACTCAGCTGAAACCGTTTGCGAACGGGTACGCAAACTTGGTTCCCGAACTTCAACAGTTAAATCAGTTTGTGAACGGGTATGCAAACTTAAGTACCCTGACTTAAACATCTGAATAAGTTTGCGAATGGGAATGCAAACTTCTGGTCCCGAATTCCATCAAAACCAGTTCGTACACTAAGTACACAAACCGTAATGTATCCAGACATGGATTTTAGCTCTTAACTCTCATTTCAATTATTGAAACATTCTTAGAAGACGTCAATAGCCGTCTCACACAAACTATTAGCTTATAAACAATTTTTCAAGTGATCGAATGATCAATACGAAACATTCCGAGTCTACATCAAATGACTGTCTCACACAAATCATGTAAGATGTTACCAAGTGATTTTCACATGATAATCTTTTGACTTTCGTCAAGAATGATGATGAACGTAGTTAAAGTAAAAATCTTTCCAACACATATTTCGAGAAAGATATAAGCGAGTTAAACTCAACTCGAAATATCAAATGTGTATAATGTAAAGTTTGTATATAGCTATAGGACTTTGTCTCAATAGGAGATAGAATAAAATAGACTTCTGAGTGATAGATGAGTTTAAGTCTCCACATACCTTTTGTTGATGAAGTTCCACAAGCTCCCCTTAGTAGTTCTTTGTCTTTAATCGATGAACGCCGTGAAGTCTAAAGCTCAACTACACATTCTATCCTAATCTGAGACATGGCTATAAGTAGACTAGAAATCAAGACTTATAGTTTTGACAACTAAACTTGACAAACAAGCTTGAGATAGCAATTCTTGCGAGTTCGACCGAGCAGTGCTCTAACAAGATGGCAAAAAACAATTTCAGCAATAAAATCTCATGGAACTCATTCTTTATAAGATCACTTCTCGGTTGAACCCACCAAGCGTTGGTATGTCAAGTTTGGTTGTCAAATTTTAGTTCCAAAACTCGAAGTTGCTTGATTAGATTACTGAAGTCAAGTTCGTTAGGTTAGATTAAGAACATTAGAAATGTTGAGACAAACTCGTATTACTCTGAATAACCTGAAGACGTATCGACATCAACGCATCATCCTTCTGTTTTAGGTTAGTAATACAAAGTTCACTTGTTTACATTTGTATCTACTTTACTTTTAAGTCGTTTACATTAAAAACATAAATAAGATGTTATACTTATATATCTCTAGTATTGGTGACTTGATAATACATGGATTTTAGCTCTTAACTTTCATTTAAATCATTGAAACATTCTTACAAGACGTCAATAGCCGTCTCACACAAACTATTAGCTTATAAATAATTTTTCAAGTGATCGAATGATCAATACGAAACATTCCGAGTCTACATCAAATGACTGTCTCACACAAATCATGTAAGATGTTACCAAGTGATTTTCACATGATAATCTTTTGACTTTCGTCAAGAATGATGATGAACGTAGTTAAAGAAAAAATCTTTCCAACACATATTTTGAGAAAGATATAAGCGAGTTAAACTCAACTCGAAATATCAAATGTGTATAATGTAAAGTTTGTATATATCTATAGGACTTTGTCTCAATAGGAGATAGAATAAAATAGACTTCTGAGTGATAGATGAGTTTAAGTCTCCACATACCTTTTGTTGATGAAGTTCCACAAGCTCCCCTTAGTAGTTCTTTGTCTTTAATCGATGAACGCCGTGAAGTCTAAAGCTCAACTACACATTCTATCCTAATCTGAGACATAGCTATAAGTAGACTAGAAATCAAGACTTATAGTTTTGACAACTAAACTTGACAAACAAGCTTGATATAACAACGCTTGCGAGTTCAACCGAGCAGTGCTCTAACAAGATGGCAAAAAACAAGTTCAGCAATAAAATCTCGTGGAACTCATTCTTTACAAGATCACTGCTCGGTTGAACCCACCAAGCGTTGGTATGTCAAGTTTGGTTGTCATATTTTAGTTCCAAAACTCGAAGTTGCTTGATTAGATTACTGAAGTCAATTCGTTAGGTTAGATTAAGAACATTAGAAATGTTGAGACAAACTCGTATTACTCTGAAGAACCTGAAGACGTATCGACATCAATGTACGCATCATCCTTCTGTTTTAGGTTAGTAATACAAAGTTCACTTGTTTACATTTGTATCTACTTTACTTTTAAGTTGGTTATATTAAAAACATAAATACGATGTTATACTTATATATCTCTAGTATTGGTGACTTGATAATTACATTATTATCAAACTGTCAAGGAAGTATATACTATCTATTTCACACAAGTTTTATATATTGGATTACGAAGTATAGTGTTTATCTTTTGAACTTCATAATTACGACATAACACTATTTGGTTATTTGTTACTAGTTTAGTGTGTTAAACTTTGAGTTGATTTCATGCCTAGAAATTATGATTAATTACATGAGTTTTAGGAAGTATACTTGCGAAACTTATTTCGTAGTTGAAAGGAACCAAAGGATTTATTATAGGATCGATCCCTTAAACAAGGATCTATATTAGGATCTGTCCCATGGATCTATAACATGACTGATCCCTAACTTGGGAAATATTGCAGAACCGATCCCTAATAGGTTAACCAGTCGTAAAACGTATTTCCGATTTGTATATTACTTTAGGGTTTGCATATCTATCGGAATATGTTGTGGTTGACATGTGAAGTTTATTAATGTCGACATAATATTTTGAACACGTATTAAACTCTTGTTACTGAATGTTCAAGCATTTCCCCTGATACTAAAGGTGAGATCCCAAACAGAAATATTTCATAATATCTCTTTTGTTTTTCAGAATTTATATGTCTTTAATTTCCCAGTAATAAAAAAATATCTTTGGATAATATATTAATAAGGTATACTTGTATGCTAAATAATATTGAGTTGTCATCCACGAGAGATTTCAGTCTATTAGTTGGACAATAGTTGGAATTTAGTGAGAAACCGAATTTGGTATTTATTGCATATCTTTTGTATTTTCGGTTTTGAAAATTTCTTGGTGTCTAAACTACCTTGGTCATTATTGTTAGAGCACTACTCGGTCGAACTCGCAAGCGTTGCTATCTCAAGCTTGTTTGTCAATGTTAGTGATCAAAACTATAAGTCTTGATTTCTAGTCTACTTATAGTGATGTCTCGGACTAGGATAGATTGTGTAGTTGAGCATTAGACTTCATGACATTCATCAACTGAAGACGAAAAGCTACTAAGGAGAGCTTGTAGAACTTCATCAACAAAAGGTATGTGGAGACTAAAACTCATCTATCACTTGGAAAGTCTATTTCTACTCTATCTCCTATATTGAGACAAAAGTCGTATTACTATATAGTTGTCAATTATACACATTTGAGATTTCGAGCTGAGATTAACTCGCTTACATATTTCTCGAAATATGTTTTGGTAAGCTTTCACTTCAACCAAGTTCATCTTATATTCTTGACGAAAGTCAAAAGATGATCATGTGAAAATCGTTGAGTAACATCTTACATGGTTTGTGTGATACAATCATTTGATGTAGACTTGGAATGTTTCGTTATGATTATTTCAATAACTTGAAATTTCTTTGATGCTAATATTGTGTGAAAATGGCTATTGTCATCCTCTAAGAAAGTTTCAATGATTGAAATAAGAGTTTAGAACTATTGGATTATAAACATAGTGTGCATTCTTGCATGTATGTGATCCATGACCGGAACTAAAGTATGCATATCCGTATGCATACTTGAAGTTGTGAAATTCCATGTACCAAGTACACATACCGGTACGCGTACTTGCGTGAGGTATAGGTCCGAGAATTTCTGCTGGGTTTTGGAAGTGTACTTAAGTATGTGATAGACACATTTTTGTGTCTGATATAATCTCAATTGTATATATTGTTAGTACCCATTTTTGTATTTATTTTGGCATTTTATGTTTTTGTAGGTGTTTTTGGAGAAATAAGATTTTGCGGCGAAATTGGCTCGAAAAGTGGTATTTGCGCTCGTGGGAGAAAATTACTATTCGGACCCCTCATTTGGATAAGGGGCACATCAATTACTAAGGGGTACTCCACTGATAAGGGATACCCTAATTGCTATTTACACCTCACGGCTATTCGCACCCCTGTACTGGATAAGGGGCATTCCATCTTCACGGTTGAAAAATAGAAATCAAGGGAAATAATTACAGCTTTTGCGTATTTGCTGATGTGGGTTTGGTCGAGTTTCTCGAAGATTTTTACTTGGATTTGGATCGGTTGCGAACTTTATGACTAGACAGGATGTGTATGTCACTTAGAATCGAAAACAATGGAAGATATGGGAAGATTTCCTAAAACAGGGATGGATATATTCTCGGGTGAAGTTTGGTGTTATATTTGGTATATGCAAGGATTAGGAGAAGATATTCCGTGAGAATCTGGTCCTATAAAGTCAACAGAGGGTTTGGAAACAACTAGGAGGCCGCGTAGGAGATTTTGCAGTTGAGTTTCGATAAAACAGGGGAAATAATCGTGACTTCCGGTGAAAGTAAAGCCGAGACTTTGGGAGGAGAAAAATAGAGATTCTCTCGTGATATTTCGGTCCCTGCCGTGTATAAATAGATTGTTTTAGAACTACACAAGGAGGGGGGAGACTTTGGGGACGAACCGAGGCAGAAACGAGAAGAAATCAGAGGTTCAGGAAATCGGGTTCTGCTGGTGTAAAAGAAAGAGCTGAAGAACATTGACGCACAGGGAACAGTCGCAGAAAACTATCGTTGTTCAACAGCAGAACCCTTGTATCGTTTAACGATGCTTATTTCTTCCATAATGTGTTTGTAATGCCTTTCGGCGTTGCGAACCTGCTCCGAGTCATTAGTTTTCTCTTGTTTTTCACCTATTTGAGCTATGAATAACTATTTTGAGCATGTGAATAATATGAGGAGCTAAACCCCAACACTGGGATGACGGAGGAAGCCATATTTCATGCGTGTGGTAATTATATTTAATTCTTTTATGACTACTTGCACTTGATTTAATTGTTTTATGATTTTTCTTAATTGATTGTGATGTCGTATGATGATGTATGCTTGGTCTAAGTGCTTTTGATGCGTCATGCTAGTGATTTACAGTCAATCTTTTAAGAATCTACCTTAGCAAATAATTAGAGTCAATATTATTTGAGCTATAATTGTTTGGAATAAATATAAGAATCGCATGAATGAGAATTGGTGGAACCCTGAGTCCTAGTAATCTCTCGACACCGTGACAAATTTTTGTATATATTTTCTATTATCAAATCTGAAATCAAACCTTTACAAGCCCGAGTTGAACGAACTTTTACTACCATTTTCTACAACAACTTTAAAAATCACATCAATTTTTGGCGCCGCTGCCGGGGCCAGGGTATACCTCTGGTAAACCCTCCCGAGACTATAACTCGGCCACTAGGGCCACCTAGGGTTTAAAGGCTTATTGCATACGCTAAATGCAATCGACGATGCCTGCGACAGTGAGTTAGGATTTTATTTTGTAGATTTGATTTGCTCGGGACTAGCAAATAATAAGTTTGGGGGTATTTGATAGACACATTTTTGTGTCTGATATAATCTCAATTGTATATATTGTTAGTAACCATTTTTGTATTTATTTTGGCATTTTATGTTTTTGTATGTGTTTTTGGAGAAATAAGATTTTGCGGCGAAATTGGCTCGATTTGCGCTCGTGGGAGAAAATTACTATTCGGACCCCTCATTTGGATAAGGGGCACATCAATTACTAAGGGGTACTCCACTGATAAGGGATACCCTAATTGCTATTTACACCTCACGGCTATTCGCACCCCTGTAGTAGATAAGGGGCATTCCATCTTCACGGTTGAAAAATAGAAACTGGCCGGAAATAATTACAGCTTTTGCGTATTTGCTGATGTGGGTTTGGTCGAGTTTCTCGAAGATTTTTACTTGGATTTGGATCGGTTGCGAACTGTTATGACTAGACGGGATGTGTATGTCACTTAGAATCGAAAACAATGGAAGATATGGGAAGATTTCCTAAAACAGGGATGGATATATTCTCGGGTGAAGTTTGGTGTTATATTTGGTATATGCAAGGATTAGGAGAAGATATTCCGTGAGAATCTGGTCCTATAAAGTCAACAGAGGGTTTGGAAACAACTGGGAGGCCGCGTAGGAGATTTTGCAGTTGAGTTTCGATAAAACATGGGAAATAATCGTGACTTCCGGTGAAAGTAAAGAGAGATTCTCTCATGATATTTCGGTCCCTACCGTGTATAAATAGATTGTTTTAGAACTACACAAGGAGGGGGAGACTTTGGGGACGAACCGAGGCAGAAACGAGAAGAAATCAGAGGTTCAGGAAATCGGGTTCTGCTGGTGTAAAAGAAAGAGCTGAAGAACATTGGCCTTACGAGGAACAGTCGCGAGAAAACTATCGTTGTTCAACAAAGGAACCCTTGTATCGTTTAAACAGGGCAGACTTATTTCTTCTGTAACAGCTGTTTGTAACGCCTTTTCAGCGTTGCGAACTGTCTGAGTCATTAGTTTTCTCTTGTTTTTCACCTATTTGAGCTATGAACAACTATTTTGAGCATGTGAATAATATGAGGAGCTAAACCCCAACACTGGGATGACGGAGAAGGCATATTTCATGCGTGTGGTAATTATATTTAATTCTTTTATGACTACTTGCACTTGATTTAATTGTTTTATGATTTTTCTTAATTGATTGTGATGTCGTATGATGATGTATGCTTGGTCTAAGTGCTTTTGATGCGTCATGTTAGTGATTTACAGTCAATCTTTTAAGAATCTACCTTGGCAAAGAATTAGAGTCAATATTATTTGAGTTATAATTGTTTGGAATAAATATAAGAATCCCATGAATGAGAATTGGTGGAACCCTGAGTCCTAGTAATCTCTTGATACCGTGACAAATTTTTGTATATATTTTCTATTATCAAATCTGAAATCAAACCTTTACAAGCCCGAGTTGAATGAACTTTCACTACCATTTTCTACAACAACTTTAAAAATTACATCAGTATGCGTACACGCTCGCATACTTGAGTGGGTTTGCCAGTATGCGTACCCATTTGCATACTTGAGTGGTTAAAGTTCTAAAATCGGTTGGTACATGAACTAATATATTTATATATCAAGGAATGCATTATTTGCAAACCTTGGCTATAATGTTCGTGAATTGATTCAAGTGAATCAAAATGATTTTGCTTCGATTGTGTTCTTGTATACTTCTATTATAGCAATTGAACAACTCTTTAACTAGGGACATTTGAGTCGGTTGAAATAGTTATGGTTAAGATGAATAAGGTTGATATGAGAGTGTTCATATAGCTAAACTCGGTTGAGCCAACATGGTGTACACATTTAAGTACGGTTACATAAACCTAAATGAAGGTACATTTCATTTGTGTATAACAAGCTAAGTTTGATCTAACGCTTGAAAGATATTAGCTTGAATCTAATCAAGTTTTCATCTAACGGTGAATATTGAATGCTTTGTTACCAAGGTAACTTAGATTGCAAACCCTGAGTTGAAAACTATATAAAGGAGAACTCTATCAACTGGGAAACCTAATCCCCACACCTCTTGTGTGATACTAGTTGTATAAGCTAGAATCGATTCTCCTTTAACCTTAGGTTTTTCACGAGACCCTGTAGGTTAACGACTTAAAGACTTCATTGGGATTGTGAAGCCATACCCAACTATTTTCTCTGTAGTTGTGTGTTCTGATCTTACTTCTATTATCGTGATTGAGCATTATCTTTGCTAAGATTTGCTTGAGATTTATCTCCGATAGGTAAGATTAAAAGTAGTCACAAACATCTTCGTCTCATCGTTTGTGATTCCAAAATATCTTGTTTCGCTACCATACGATTAAGATTATTGTGAGGTGATTGATAATACTAGGTTTTTTTTCGGGAATATAAGTCCGGTTTATCAATTGGTTCCTGTGCACCTTGATTTATCAAAAGACTAACAAAACTCGTAGGTATTTCAAATGGGAGACATATTTATCTATTCCAATAGACTTTTACGTGTGAGACATATTTGTTTATCAAGTCTTCAACTTTGGGTCGTAGCAACTCTTGGTTGTGGGTGAGATCATCTAAGGGAATCAAGTACGTAGTATCCTACTGGGATCAGAGACGTAAGGAGCGCAACTGTACCTTGAATTGGTGTGATATTGATTAGGGTTCAACTACAGTCCAGTCTGAAGTTCATTAGTAGTAGGCTAATGTCTGTAGAGGCTTAATACAGTGTGGTGTTCAAAACTGGACTAGGTCCCTGGGTTTTTCTGCATTTGCGGTTTTTCTCGTTAACAAAATTCTGGTGTCCGTGTTATTTCTTTTCCGCATTATATTTTGTTATATAATTGAAATATCATAGGTTGTGCGTTGAATCGATCAATTGGTAAATCCAACCTTTGGTTGTTAATTGAAATTGATTGATTCTTGAACATTGGTCTTTGGTACCGTTCAAGTTATTTCTCTTATATTCAATCGGGCTCGCAAATTCCAATTTGATGATTGCAGAATTGAATTGAGAGATAGAGATATAAAACTCTTTGATATACTTTTCTCTAGATTGAGTCTGACTGTCTAGTTGATTCTCTTAAAAGTATATTGGAGTTTGTCTATTCATATTTCCAAATGAAATATTGGGTGTGGTTGTACCCACACCTTTTCAATTGGTATCAGAGCAGGCAAACACGTTAAAGACCTTATAAGTCTGTGTTTGTAGCGATCTGAATATGGACAGAAGAGTTAGCTCTGATAAACTCATCACCAGAAATAAAAGGTCTGTTTCTATGAAAGATTTGTCAATCTCGAATATAGACGAACCTAGTGTTCCAACGAAACAGACTTCCATTGACAAGTGTGGCTCTGTTTACCTTACTGACGAGTCTGACGCTGAAGTTGAAAGGGAAGCAGCCAAAGAGAATGCAGTGATTCTAAAGCTCGTTTGAATCCAGGATGATGATGTCAACTGGTTGAAACACAAATTCAATGTCCTTGTTGGTATGGTAAATGAGCGTGACTCTCTTCTAAAGGTCTTTCGTGAGGAAAACGCCTCAGTATGTTTTTCACGAACTCAGCTTGAGGAAAAACTCAAGGAGGATGCTTTGGAAACTGAACTTATTTTGAGTAAACTATCTATTCAAGAATGTTCCAAAGAGTCCACTATACCAACTGCTTCTGATTTAACTGGAAAAATTTCTGTTCCAGAAGCAAAATCAAAATCCCTTCCTGTTGAAAAATATGTGCCTGTGTCTTCCTCTAATCAAGGAATATTCACATCACATGGAAGGAAGATATCTCCCAACGATGGTATTAAGACTGTTCTTTCTAATCACTCATGTGATAAGAAGGTGTGTCTCTTTTATGATTCAAAAGGACATGGTGAACAAAAGAGGAAATCTAGGTTGAATGACAATTCTATTGATCGTCTTCAACACACCTTAGATTTAATTCTCAAAGGTGTAACTGACATTCGTATGTCTAAACCAATTGGTTTTAGTACTCACCCTGTGTACCCCACCAGGAAAGTCAGTTCGATGTGTTCCTCAAATGTTCAAATGCGTAACAATCTTCCTAAACCTTTCCGTTCAAGAAGAGCTCAAGGATCTTCTTCTATCAAAAAGGGAGATAATGTTGTTCAGGACGTGAAAAAGGTACCAGAAGAAGGAAGCAAAAATGGAGAGATGGAAGACAACCTAAAAAGGATAATTGAAGGTTGTAAAGAAATTATTAACATGCTGTCAATTCCCTCTATCATTTCTTCAGGTAAGAACAAAAACTATGCGTCGTATTTTAATGATAGTAAATTTTATGATAACTTTTCACATCATAATGGTTTTCCTCTAAAGTTCAGGAGAAAGAGGTTTTACCGAAAACAACGTTCATTTGATGAGCTCAAGGCTCATTCTTGTGCTAATTGATCACAAGGTTGAAATCTCACTCACAAAAATCCTGGTTGAGTGAGATATGGTCAGGTATACTTGATGGCAAAATGTTCTTCTGATTGTTGGCTATTTTCTTATCGTTTTTAGCTAGATTATCATTTACAAACATTTTTGCATAAGTATTTGTACTCTGTTTTGAACCAAACTTTTTGATTTTTAATTTCTTCTTGAAATTTTGGTATGTCAAAATGCTACTCTTATGCTCTAAATTTTTCTCTGATGAGAATGTAAAATTTATTGAGATAAAAGTTGTGAAATTTGTCACGTAGCAAAACATTGTTGAACAAACAATTTTCCCATTTTCCATTGTTCACCCTTGGGTATTTTTTAGCTATGGGTCAAGTTTGTTTTCGTACGGGTACCCACGTTACTTGTCACAGACTAACTTTGGAAACCCTAAACTCTGGTTCCTTGAGAAACCATTTAAATACCAAAATCTTTTGCTTGAGTACGCTTACTCCAGGTTATTTTTCCTGTCAAGAATGGCATCTCCTTCGGGAACTTGTATCTTTGCAAAAGGTTTTCTTGAAAAGGGTTGTGGTTTCGAAAAAGAGGAGAAAAGAACTCTTGTGGAAGTTGATGACACCTCTACTCAATCTTATGATAATTTTTCAGACATTGAGGATAATGAAGAGATTTCTGCTGAAGTTGTTCAAGATTTTATTGGTCAGTTCAATGATGCAAAAATGCTTCTTGTAGATACCTTAAAAAATCTTGATATGTTAAGAACTGAGTTGAAAAAGGTTAACTATGTCCTTGCTCTCATGACATGTTAAGGATCATCTCAAGAAAAATATCTTGTCCAAAGATGCAGTCGATTCCATCTGTCACAAGCTAGAAGGTCTTGAAACTCATGAAGCTTGCGCACGTGAACATTGATTTTTGCTTGTGATCGTTTTTGTTTTTAGTTTTTCTTTTAATGATTGTCTAGGAAACTTCTTATGAGAATTTATTCTTGTGTTTTAAGAAGGATAACTAGGGTTTGGAATAGCCATTACTATGAGTACACATAGTTATTGCCAACGTCTTTCATCTTGCAATGTTTTTAGATTTATTTATTTAAATTCTAAAGTTGATTTGGAAGATGATTTTTGCAGTATTAATCTTTATGGTTTTATATATTGCAAATTATTATGGGATATGTTGTTTACGTCCGTGAACCTTGACTGTCCCATATTTGTTCAAAAGTTATCTCTATTATATGTGGGTATGAAAGTATTGATAAAAGATAGAATGAACTTTTGACTACAAAAGTTAAGCCTTTTATGTCATTATGCAAATATTGATGGAAGAAAGGATGAACTTTTGTTTACAAAGATTAAGTCTATTATATGTCATTGTGCAAATAGTAATGAAAAATAGAATGAATCTTTGATTATTCCGCATTATTGGTCTTTCCCTTATCCACATCTTTGTGTATATACTGTGTTGCTCCGTAAGTTCTCTTATGTTGAGCATGGCCAATTGAATTGATCATTTTCCTTGTGGTAGATCAATTGATATCTTTGGATACAAATTCATGTCTCATGTGATTTGTTAATGTCCAAAGAAATCCTTATTTTCTTGTAAAAGTAAGGTCGCTCTTGTTGTCGGGAATGACATTTTATGGGGGAGAGTTCTTAATTGAACTTGTGCTTAATTGCCAAATCTTTGTGTGGAGTGCGGTTGTGGAATATTGTAAGGGTTATCTTGTATCTTTATAAACTCCTTGATTAATGCATTTAGTTTCGACTATATGATTGCATCTAAACAAGTTGATATGTTGTTCTCTTTTGGTCATGAAGTATCTCTATGGAAATTTCATAAGGATCCCACTAATTTTCGTACCTTTGCCAATTTTTGTTGACAAAAAGGGGGAGAATTAATGTGTAGTTCACACTACAAATACATATGGTTTACGGATCATTATGTAAGGGGGAGTGGTTTTCATTGTGGGATGAAGTATTAACTAATGGGGAGTGATACATATCACCATAGTATTGTTGTCAAAGTTGTGATATAATTGAACTTTAATGTTGTGTAATGATACTATGACACTGTATAGCAATAATTGAGAGCAACTGTTTTCTCATTGTTATTTATACGGATCTTCAACAACTTTGATGCTGAGTTGAACACATTTGGAATCATTGGAGTACTTGGAAGTGACGAAGATTTCGAGTAATGTTGAAAAACCAAGGAGATTAAGCATTTGGATGAGAAGCTACAAAGTTTATTTATTTTGTAATCCATATGTATTGATAGTTTTGTCACTAAAATTGACAAAGGGGGAGATTGTTAGAGAACTGCTCGGTCGAACTCGCAAGTGTTACTGTCTCAAGCTTGTTTGTCAATGTTAGTGATCAAAACTATAAATCTTGATTTCTAGTCTACTTATAGTGATGTCTCAGACTAGGATAGATTGTGTAGTTGAGCATTAGACTTCACGGCGTTCATCAATTGAAGACGAAGAACTACTAAGGAGAGCTTGTGGAACTTCATCAACAAAAGGTATGTGGAGACTAAAACTCATCTATCACTTGGAAAGTCAATTTCTACTCTATCTCTTATATTGAGAAAAAAGTCGTATTACTATATAGTTGTCGATTATAAACATTTGAGATTTCGAGCTGAGATTAACTCGCTTACATATTTCTCGAATTATGTGTTAGTAAGCTTTCGCTTCAACCAAGTTCATCTTATATTCTTGACGAAAGTCAAAAGATGATCATGTGAAAATCGCCGAGTAACATCTTACATGGTTTGTGTGATACAATCATTTGATGTAGACTTGGAATGTTTCGTTATGATTATTTCAATAACTTGAAAAATTGCTTTGATGCTAATAGTGTGTGAAAACGGCTATTGTAATCCTCTAAGAAAGTTTGAATGATTGAAATAAGAGTTTAGAACTATTGGATTATAAACATAGTGTGCATTCTTGCATGTATGTGATCCATGACCGGAACTAAAGTATGCATACTCGTATGCGTACTTGAAGTTGTGAAATTACGTGTACCAAGTACACATACCGGTACGCATACTTGCGTGAGGTATAGGTCCGGGAATTTCTGTTGGGTTTTGGAAGTGTACTTAAGTATGCGTACAAGTTCGCATACTGACTAACCCATACTCAAACCGGCTACTTAAGTATGCATACCCGTTTGCATACTTGAGTGATTAAAGTTCTAAAATCGGTTGATACATGAACTAATATATTTATATATTAAGGAATGCATTCTTTGCAAACCGTGGCTATAATGTTCATGAATTGATTCGAGTGAATCAAACCGATTTTGCTTCGATTGTGTTCTTGTATACTTCTATGAGAATATAGCAATTGAACAACTCTTTAACTAGCTTCATTTGAGTCATTTGAACTAGTTATGGTTAAGATGACTAAGGTTGATATGAGAGTGTTCATATAGCTAACCTCTGTTAACTACGGTTGAGCCAACGTGGTGTACACGTTTAGGTACGGTTACATAAACCTAAATGAAGGTGCATTTCATTTGTGTATAACAAGCTAAGTTCGATCTAACGGTTGAAAGATACTAGCTTGAATCTAAACAGGTTTTCATCTAACGGTGAATATTGAATGCTTTGTTACCAAGGTAACTTAGATTGCAAACCCTGATTTGAAAACTATATAAAGGAGAACTCTAGCAACAAGGAAACCTAATCCCCACACCTCTTGTGTGATACTAGTTGTATAAGCTAGAGTCGATTCTCCTTTAACCTAAGGTTTGTCGCGAGACCCTGTAGGTTAACGACTTAAAGATTTCATTGGGATTGTGAAGCCAGACCCAACTATTTTCTCTGTAGTTGCGTGTTCTGATCTTACTTCTACTATCATGATTGAGCATTATCTTTGCTAAGATTTGCTTGAGACTTATCTCCGATAGGTAAGATTAAAAGTAGTCACAAACATCTTCGTCTCATCGTTTGTGATTCCACAATATCTTGTTTCGCTACCATACGATTAAGATTATTGCAAGGTGATTGATAATACTAGGCTTTTCTTCGGGAATATAAGTCCGGTTTATCAATTAGTTCTTGTGCACCTTGATTTATCAAAAGACGGAACAAAACTCGTAGGTATTTCTGTGGGAGACAGATTTATCTATTCCAATAGACTTTTCTGCGTGAGACAGATTTTTTTATCTAGTTTTCGACTTTGGGTCGTAACAACTCTTGGTTGTGGGTGAGATCAGCTACGAGAATTAAGTGCGTAGTATCCTGCTGGGATCAGAGACGTAAGGAGCGCAACTGTACCTTGAATCAGTGTGAGATTGATTAGGGTTCAACTACAGTCCAGTCCGAAGTTCATTGGTAGTACGCTAGTGTCTGTAGCGGCTTAATACAGTGTGGTGTGAAAGCTGAACTAGGTCCTGGGGGTTTTCTGCATTTGCGGTTTTCCTCATTAACAAAATTCTGGTGTCTGTGTTATTTCTTTTCCGCATTATATTTTGTTATATAATTGAAATATCACAGGTTGTGCGTTGAATCGATCAATTGGTAAATCCAACCATTGGTTGTTGATTGAAATTGATTGATCCTTGAACATTGGTCTTTGATACCGTTCAAGTTATTTCTCTTATATTCAATCGGGCTCGCAAATTCCTATTTGATGATTGCAGATTGAATTGAGAGATAGAGATATAAAACTCTTTGATATACTTTTCTCTAGATTGAGTCCGACTGTCTAGTTGATTCTCTTGAAAGTATATTGGAGTTTGTCTATTCAGATTGCCAAACGAGATATTGGGTGTGGTTGTTGTACCCCCGCTTTTTTCAATTTTAAATAGTGAAGTTTTTTCTTCTTACAAACTTATCTCGTAACACACAAAACTTCATTTTTAGTGTGAGGAAAGCCAACTGTTAGTATTCTCGTAAGGATCCCTCGAAGAAGAAAGTAATTTAATTAGGTAAAATCTCTTATGTGCACTTCATTTAAAGACTTCTTTGTGATCAATAAGCATTTAACTTGACAGTTGGTGGAAAATTAAATTTTATTGTTATTTTGTTTTCCGATTATTGATTTGATAGACTGACGGTAAATTTAAATCTTGATTACACCTAGTTTGTTTATTATGTGATCTTTCTCTTCTGATATAAGGCTACTTGAACTAGATCAAGGTTTTACGATTTCAGATCCGATTCTTATTGATTGAGCATCTGAAGATATGACTTGTGATTATCCATTGTTAATACACTCTTTCTTTGTGCATGGTCGATCACAAGGGAATCAAATTGTTTGTGCAGGTACATAGAAGACATGAGATTTAAAGACTAAAAGATTTTCTTATTGGTATTTTGATTTTTGTGATTATATTTCGTGCACACCTTGATTGAATGGGATCCCACAAGTTTGTTTATCTTTGATAGACTTTGATAACTTGTTTTACAGATCCATGATCTATCATTTGGTGGTTCTCTTCAGTTACCATATCTAATATGGTGCAAACTATGGTTTGATTATTTCGATAATCTCAATATTGGTTCATCTAAACCGAAACGAATGAGTTTGTATTGACTAAACGAAAGAGTCTTTAATTTATAACTCAACAATATCTTTGGTTAACTTGGTTGATCTAGAAGATTGATAGAGCGGTTTCCGAAATGGATTAGCCCTCAACTGCTTCGGAAAACGATACAAAGGAATTTAGTGTTATAAGCCTTCACATCGGGTAAAGTAACTTAAGATAGTGGACTCTGTTTAATGATTCACGTGCGTATACCATATTGGCAGTAGGCGCAAGTATACTGAAGGAACTGAGTAACTTAGAGTTATTTTACATGGTCTCAACTATACGAAGTTCGTAGTAGTATTTGTATAGCGGCTTAATTCGGAGAGGATTTAAAAATGGACTAGGTCCTGAGTTTTTCTGCATTTGCGGTTTCCTCGTTAACAAAATATTGTGTATCGTGTGATTTACTTTACTTCCGCATTATATCTATTTATCTTTAAAATCAAAGTAAATACACTATAGTACGTTAATTAAGCAATTGGTTTGACCCCAGAGTTGGTTCAGTTTCATACTTTGACTATATACCAAGTGGGCATCTTGTGGTTGCTATCTTATTGTCAGTCTTTATCTATATTAGATCACGCAAGGTGTGTCTCGTATAGGTTGAAATTGAAAAGTTTGTGTAATACTTGGTACCCTCGTCATTTCAATTAATATCAGATTAGGCAAACGTGATAAGATCTAATAATCCGTGTTTGGTGTGATCCAACCAATAAGACAACGAATCTAAATATGGTTATGGAAGAACCTAAGAATGATTCTGCTAACGTATCAAAAAGTTTTGGTATACTAATTCAACATTATACTCGGATAAGAGCCAGTCTGTTTTCTATCCTGATACAACAGTTAACAATGTAAGTTCATTCAACGAACACACACAATGGAACATTAACATAAATGGGTTAACAACAAACACATGCGACGCATGATTCAGATTCAGAATATAATGATAAGATTGATATATTCATTTATTATACTGAAAATAACAATATAAGAGATAAAATTAATAATCTCTCTTTCAAGGATAATATCAAAACCCCATCGATAAATACCATGTCTCATTGAAAAGCATTGCTTCAAGAAGATCTTGAAAATCATGAACAAATTGATAATAAGATGATGACTACTCTTCTCTCTGAGAATCAAACCTACAAGAATATTTAAAACTTCAACTTCTTGAATCAGAAAAGCTTGATAAAATTAGCCAAGTCAAATACTTGAAGAAAAGTTAGCCAAGTCAAATGCTGGAAGAAAAGTCAAGCCAATTAACAACTTAACTAAAAAAAAAATCTAAGATGCATAAAAATTCTTAAAATTATAATTACTCGTATTTTACTTGATAATAAATACTCCCTCCATCCCATAATAGATGACCTATTTACTTTTAAATTTTTTCCCACTAATAGCTGACTTATATATCATTAAACAAGGGGATATTTCAAACCATTTTAATTGATTTGTTAAGATAAGAAATATGTATAATTTGAAGAAATGTTTATATTTGTTACATAGGTGTTTTAAAATATTTTTCAATGGTATAAAGTTTACCAATATCCGTGGTATAGTTTGAGAGGTAAATCGTTTCTAAATTTTACTTATTATTATCCATAAGGGTATAATTGTAAAATATACTCATATTTCCTCCTTGCCTTAAAGATTGTGCAAACTTTAACTAGGTAACCTATTGTGGGACAGAAAGAGTACTAAATAAAAAATACTTAGATTATCATTTTCCCCGAAACAAAGGTAATGTATGGGCGATTCCTATTGGAATGACATAATAAAATTGTTTGGTTACCACACTGTAATTTTACCATCAACAGTGAATCCTGATTTTGGTTATTTTGAGAAAGATATGGAAATGGATGAAACCTTGTATGGAGAAGAGCAAGAAATGCATGTAGAGATTTTACGTCAAATGGATAAAGACACAATGGATAAAGAGATTTTATGTTTCAATTACATTCAGGGATGATATGAAAGCCTTTGGAGCCACAAGAAGTTATGACTAGAAGATGGAAGTGACGAGATCGATATTTTTACCACGACAAGATAATATATGATTATTTTGTTCCTAGATATGTGTATTCGAGATTTTCAGCGTCGATTCCGCATGGGCCGCAACTTGACTCAAATGGTTATTGAGCTTTATCAAGTACAACCTTTACTGAATTATCATTATGATGCACGGCATACGAGGATTTAGTCCTAAACAAAAGGTCACTGAAGCCCTTCGAATATTATGTTATGGGGTACCAGCGGATTCCACAACTGAGTATATCTGTATGGGCAAAACACCGCTTTAAGGTATCTCAAATTGTTATGCGAAACAACAGTGGAGGATTTTGGTCCAACTTTCTTACGAAAACCTACTCTGATAGATGTTGATAGAATCACTAGACGAAACACAACTAGGGGTATTCTAGGAATGCTAGGTACTCTGAATTGCATGCACTGGACGTGGTATTCATGTCATGTTGAATGGGCATGTCAATATAAGGATCACTATCCTAACTGTAATATTGGAAACTTCGACTACTTATGATTGTTGGATTTGGAAAGTTTTTTTTTTGGACTCTCGGATTCACAAAATGACATCAACGTTTTGCATAAATCACCATTATTTGAAGATCTTAAGCATGGGTTGGTGCCACACTGCAATTTTACCATCAACAATTATGACTATATTTAGGGTATTATCTGGCAGACGAGATCTATCCAGAATGGTAAACTTTGGTTAAAGCCTACAGTCAGACATGATTTGGACCAACATATTCAAAGGATATGAAGTATGTTAGAGCATAGCTCGGTTGAACCCACCAAGCGTTGGTATGTCAACTTTTGGTTGTCATATTTTAGTGAACCAAAACTCATTTAAAGAGTCGCTTGATTATTTACTCGAGTCAACTTCGTATAGGTTTACTAGAAAGTTATTAGGATATGAGACTTACAAGTATTACATGAAGACTTGAAGAATGTGAAGAATTAAAGAGCTACATCGATGACATCATCCTTCCTCTTGAGGTTAGTAATATTTGACTTGAACTGTTTCATTCCTAACGTATCTTTCAAGTCGTGCATATTGAAAACATAACTGTGAAGCTGTGAATGATTATACTCTAGTTAGACATAGTATTAAGGAATTACAATACGAAGTATAACGTCTATCTTTTGAACTTCGTATATAAGACATCGACATAATCGTATGAATGCTATTGTGATTATTGGTATAGGTATGGGTGAAGATTTCATCCTAGGAAACAATGTTTTACATTTGTTTAAAGGAAGTACAATTCATAAACTTGTTTTATGAATCGAAAGGGAAATCGCTAGGCTTATTGGTATTGTTATTCATTGCAAATCTTTGGATTACCAATATGTGTGTTTAGTATAACCGCTCATAACTTGTTTATGTATCTTGGTAAAACTATTCACAAGGCCTGACTTTTGTATTGGTATGACTATTATTAGTGAAACCGATCT
Source organism: Papaver armeniacum (assembly GCA_023531295.1). NCBI lineage: Eukaryota > Viridiplantae > Streptophyta > Magnoliopsida > Ranunculales > Papaveraceae > Papaver > Papaver armeniacum. Next base: position 34,987 of record JAJJWW010000987.1, on the reverse strand, counting down.
TAAGTAATCACTTGAGATGGTATGATCGATATGTTGTAATTGGTATGACCAACTCTAGACATTGGGGAACCGATCCTAGTAAGAGGTGCAACCAATCACAAGTGTTTGGAATCGATCCTTGTAAGAGGTGCAACAAGTCTTAGTTATTGGTAACCGATTCTATGACTTGTTCAACCGAATACAAGTTAAATACCATAAATATGTGGTAACCGATCCTAGTACCTAGTCAACCAAATTTTGGAAAGATAGTGTGACCGATCCTAGTACCCACATGGAGGTAGAACCGAAACTTGTTTTGGTAGAACCGTGAATCCCATTAATGGTGATTTGATAGGATAATCAATCACATAGTTCTTGGAAGTCGGATGAACCAATTCTAAACTTGTTTGGAAGTTTGGAAAATCGGTTCCAAGATTGTAAATATGAAAAAGGATTTACAAAGTAAAGATGTCGACATACTTTGAACATGTGCAGTAACTCTTATCTTTTATTGTTCAAAGATATTCCTTAATAGCTAAAGGAAAATCCCTGATCGAAATAAATTGAGAATCTTTTAATTAAGGTTTTTAGTTTTATATGATTTTAATTTCCATCAATTAAAATGCATATCTTTAGAAAATAAAAATTGGTAATGTGCATTTACTAATTGGAGATTTTCTACTGAGATTTCGGTCAATATTTGGACAAAGCATTTCCAGGAATTATGGAAACCGAATTTGGAAATATATTGCATATCTTGAGAATATTTTCGGTTTTGGAAATTCCTTGGTGTCCAAACTTCCTTGGTCTATAAATATTGAAGTTTGCATTTCGAGCAAACTAATCCTCAGAGCCAGCAAAACTACCTTGTTGTGTTGTTACTGGTGGAGCCGTATATTCGGAGAGGAAAGTACCCTAATTAGGCGAAATCTCTTACGACCGCTCGTTTTAAAGACTTCTTTGGGATTGGGAAGCTCTACGAGTACCGTTGGTGAGAAACTAGATAATTGCAGTTTATTATTAGTTTTCGATTAATTTGATTGACTAACGGTTGTTGAACTTTGATTGCACCTAGTTTGTTTATGCTTGAGAATCTTCTCTTCTGATATAAGATTCACTCAAACTAGATCGGAGTATCGACGGGATCTTTAGAACTGTTTGTAGATCTAAAGACGTCTTGTGATAATCCATTGTTAACAGACTCCGTTATGTGTGTGATTGATCACAAGAGATTCAAGTTGATTGTGTGCAGGTGTTTATTGAAGATTTAAGAAGATTTGAAGACAAAGAAGATTTATGATTTGAGTTCATAATCTTTGGTGTACACAAAACTTGATCGGCTGGGGATCCAACTATAATCGGTTTATCTTTGTGATAACCTTGATTGATTAGTTGAGTAGATCGGCATCAATACAATTTTTTGTGATTAAAGTATTGAGTGCATAGTCTAAACAATTACTTTGGTAGTTGTTGATAGATTTATCTAAGAACCTGACAAAGGAGTTTATTGGGATAAACAGAAGAGCCTTTTGTCAAACTCATATCACATTGTTTGAAAAGAGTTGTTACCGAACAGATTTGTTGTTCCTTTACTGTTTGGAATACGAACTAAAGGAATTGTTCCAAGTGCGTGACTTATTGCAAGTTGGAGGCGCAGGGATACAGACGGAACTAGGTGAACTATAGATTTAGTTGCTTGGTCTCAACTATACGAAGTTGGTTTAGATTTTGTATAACGGCTTAATCCTGAGAGTATTCAATTCTGGACAAGGTCCCGGGGTTTTTCTGCATTTGCGGTTTCCTCGTTAACAAAATCTTGTTGTGTCTTTTACTTTTATATTTCCGCAATTATAATTGTTTTATTATAATTAGAAGTAAAATACACAAACGTTAATCCTATTTACTTGATAGCAATCCTATTGTGTTTGGTTAAGTCCGAACCAATTATCAAGTAAACATACTTCGTTGTTGTATTGTCTCGATCTTGTATCCATAGTCAATCACGCAAGTTATATTTTTGTCGTATTGTCTCGATCTCGTATCCATAGACGATCACACGAAGTGTGAACCGATTAGTTGTATTGTCTCGACTCAGTCCATAGACAATCACTTTCGGAGAAAGGACTTATAGGTGGAAAAGTTTTAGATTAAGGTATATTTGGGTACCCTCATCTTTTCAAAGTATTTTAACGGCCAACAAATGACTCTGAAAAAGGATGTTGAACGCGCTTTTGGAATTTCGAGAAAGAAGTTCGCCATCGTTTTTTGGGCCGTGTCGCTTTTTTGACCTTCCAAAAATGAACAAAATTATGCTTATTTGCATAATTCTGCATAACATGGTCATGCATTGAGAAAACCTAGCGTGACCAACCTGAACTAGTTATCTGGACAAAGATTTGAGGCCGAGGCTTGTAATGCACCATGGCTGTCCTGCAAGAGAATATCAACTTGCCGCTGACAAAATTCAAATATGGGGTCTCTATGGACAGCTAAGGCAAAACCTAACTATCCACCTTTGGCTAGAAAAGGAGCTGCGGGCGGTAGTCAAAACCCAACTAGTTATGTGTTTTTTCAATTAAATATTATTTTATTTTAATTATGTTTTAAGTAGTTTATGTACTTTGAAATAAGATGTAATATAGTGAGACTTTCTTATTTAAGTGATAATTTAAAAGCTAATAGATTTATTTTTGCATAAGTGTTACATTAAAAACTAAGTTAAACTAAATCATATTACGTTTAAGTAAAACTTAACTACTGTATTTAAATTAAAATTAGCTAGTACATTAAATTAAGGTAGTATTCCTCTTCATCTTCTTCCGAGACGTCAGATTAATTGTCATCCTCATTCTTATATTGGGAAGGTTGTGGGTATTGTTGTTCATTTAGTTGATGTTCCACCTTATCCATTTTAGGTTCCCATAACATAAGTTGTCATGAATTCATTATTACAATGTTCATGGAAAGCAGTTTTTTCATGTTAAAATCTTTGTAATGTTGTTCTCGCGAAAGATGACTTTTTCAAAGTTGTCGTAACACCATGCCCAGATTATTCTTCTATCTTGTTCTACATGACGCTCAATTTCCTTGTGCTCGGAATAGTTGAACTCTTTTGACCTCCTTCTGTTGCTCTTTGGGATGCGTCTCTCGCTAATTTTTCCAGCTTTCTTCTTCTTCTTCTTCTTCTTCTTCTTCTTCTTCTTGTGACATTGGTATTAACATCCATATTGGTGTTGTATTGTTCTTGACTACTTGGAGACCCAACATGTGGAGATGCATTTCCTTCCGGTGAGGAACATGTGCACCATTCTGAAAATCATGCGAAACTAGACCATATGGTGATCTTGTTGGCACTTGATTACCTTCCAACACGTATCGATTAAATTTGTTAAGTTTCTTCAGAATATGAAACAACTTTCATATTGGAAACCACCTTTGTGAGATCTTTGCCACTGTTCTCGATATCTTTGTTCCACATCTGGTTCACCTTCATAGTTTTTTTTTACATGAGAACATTCACATGATCAAAGCTACATATTCACTAACGTTTTTGCTAATTGCATGCAAACTATTAAATAACCCTTCGATATCACAAGAATTGATGTTACTGGTTTATTCACGAAGTTTTTCAAAAATCTTTTGATAAAATGTAGGCCCATGTTGCTGGCAACCATTGATTTGATATACTGTAAATAATACATAATTCCTACAAGTTTATTCATCTTCATCCATAATTCCATGAACTCTAGTGGATTTTTGTTGTGATTGTTACGAGGGAGCCCGCCATGAATGTCGAGATTGTGTGATTGAAATGAAGGGAAAATGAGTATTGAGACAGTATATGAAATTGTATAGATAAGGTGTGATTGAAAAATGAATATTTGTAGAGAGCTAAAAAAAATAGTTCGATTCAACAGATCAAATATATATGTTGGTGGACAAACTAGGGCCTCACGAATTGTGCAGCACCGCCAGCGACTTAAATTTGGACGCACGACTTAGATTAGGCCGCTGACAGTTAAACCATATGTCTTAAGAAGAAAGACACGACTTTTGTTGGCCCTCAATGAGCAAACCAATAGATTTGCCCGTCCATTTTTCTCTTTTGATCCGTCTATAGTGGGAAGATATTTGCTCATTCCATGAGAATCGCCTTAAATGGGAATTTATCCAGTATGGCACTCCAAAGTCCCAGACTCCCTGTTAGTACCCGACATGATCTCATTACCATATGACCGGGTCTTATGGAGATGCCCAAGCTCTTCCCAAGGCAAAAAATCGTGGCTGAAACCCCCTTTTCCTGCAAGCCTTCCCTGGTGTGTGGGAATCCCAGCGGGAAGACTCCGGATACGGCCAATGGTTAGCCGTTCTAAAAAAGTGAAAAACTGATAATGGGTGTCCGTTTTAGCCTAAAAAACGGATTATCAGTGACCGTTTCCAGTAAACGGATAACAATTAGACGTTCCACATAAGATGAAACGGAATATGATTAACCGTTCCTTGACCTTTCTATAATAGTTTCACAATAGCCAAATCTTCTTCCTTCTTCTTCACGAGCTAAATCATGTCTTCTTTCTCTGCAACTTTCTCTCGTTCCCTAACTAAAACCTCTAGAAATTTTATTGTTGTAGAGAGTATACTACTTTAAAATAAGTAAGTAAGGTTTCACGGGATTGGGCTTGTTTTGTTATCATCTATCTCACACACCTATCAATTTCTTTACAGGTGTTTTGAATCCTATGATTAATTTCAAGACACGTCAAATAGTTTGATCGAAATTAGGACTTTTGTATCTACTCTAGAAATTTATGAATAAGTTTGTGTGTTTTGACAAACAAGGACGAACGAGGTATGTGTTTGTTTGAATTTTGATGGATCATCGTTCTCAGCTCACTATTGGTCCTGGAATGGATTTGCCAATAATGCATGATAGTGATAGTTACGAACTTGTTAAAGATATTGGTTCAGGTAATTTTGGTGTAGCTAGGTTAATGAGAGATAAAGTAACTGAAAAACTTGTTGCTGTTAAGTATATTGAGGGAGGCGAAAAGGTAAGTATTTCTTCTCAAATTCAGAATTTACACTTTATGTAGCTTTTCTTTGAATTGTGATAACAAATTTTATGTTATAATCACAATATCGTTAGGTTCTGGGTCTTGTTCCTTGACCAGTCAAGATGAATAAACAGACAATGATTATCCGTTTTTCGAAAACAGTTGATGATTACCCGGTTTTTATGATAAGAACGAGTAACCATTAGCCGTCCCTTGATTTTACCAGGAATTACCACTGAAACTAGGCTCTTCCCATGTTGACGTGTAAAGGCGTTTGGGAAGAACTTGGGCATCTCCATAAGACCCCATCTATTAGTCAAATATGGTCTCTATCAAATCAAATGCAGATAGGTGTACTGTGAAACAACCGCACCCGTGAGTCACGGTTAGGGTCACATTTAGTAACATGGGTTTCGCTTCTTTTGTGGAAGTAGTGTCTAGGTTTATCAAAAAGTCAAACCACCACACCTACATCATTTATAGCCGTTGATGTCAATGGACTGCAACCTCATTAGCACCCAATCTAACGATGAAGAGCTAACGACAAATAAAATCTTTTATTGCCACCCACGTCCTACCTGCATGATTAATGCACCATCCACCAACCTATATTTTTAATGTCACGCATCGCTATCCATATCAACCCCCATTTGTCGGTCGTAATCCCATAAATTTCTATCTCCATCTCCATGTCTAAATTCTGAGCTGAAGCCTTAAGGAGAGCGGGAGAAATATATGCAATATTGATGGAAGGTGTTTCAGTAAGTGCATACAAAGGTTTAAAGGGATACTGGAGAAGAAGAGGCTATCAAAAACTCAATGGCGGGTCGAAGCAAAGATGTCGTGGCAACAGTGCTGAGGGGTTGGAGAGAAGAGCACCATCGTCAAACCGGAGAAGACGCTTTACGTGGCGGATTAAGATTACACGACCCAAACTCCGATTCTTTCGAGTTAATTATAGGTTGAATGCAAGGGAAGTGTTTCAACGTTTTAGAGATGCATATGTTAGGCTGATGGTCAGTTTTGCAAAATCAAGAGTTTTTATAAATGGGTTTGGTGGTGGTGGTTCAGGTTCTTCAGTTGGCTATGGGTTGGGGAAGCCTCATCAGTATGATGAAAAGACTATGGTCGAGATCTATAGGTCTATGATTGCACAAGGCCAGTTAGTTGTCACTTCTCACAATTCAGTGGTGATGGTATAAGGTCGACGCTTGCTTCAAGTTGCAAGGCAGCAGTCTATGTATAGACCATTTTTTGATGTAATGAGCAGATAAGACTTCTTGTGATTTAGGCACGACCTCGTGTCTGGAAACTTGTATCAGCATATCTATGGGGTGGAAAATGGCAGTCCAGCCTGTAGTTCTCCTCTATTCATCTTTTTTCTTTTTGAAGCATGTCCTCTTCTGCTCACGATGGCCGTGGATGATTTTTTAATATTTGTACATACTGATGATTTTTTAATATTTGTACATACTGTCTTCGTGTAAACCTGCCTATCTTTTAGAGAAGGAGAGAGTAATATAAATGCTTTCAACATTATATTTTATTAGGCTTGGGAGACATGAGTCAAAAGTATCTTGGGATGATTATTTTGTGTTTTATTTTCTTGTGTGAATTTCTTTTGTTGAAGTTTTTGTGTGAAATGGTGAGTCAAAAAAAAAAAAAAAAAAAACGTTAGCGCATTAATCACTAAGTTTAGGTGCAATAAGTTCATGGTGACTGGTCTCGGATTTAAGGAAATTGCTCAATTACTTAAGGTGCAATAAGTTCATGGTGTAAGGCATTAATCACTCATTATAGCTGATATTTGAAGTTTGAAAATTAGTCATCCAGCAGCACTTTAATGTCCAAATGAATAAGAGATTAACATAAAGTAATTAATTTTCCAACAATATGGCTGATCTTATTTTATTTTCGAGGATGTTGGCCATAAGAAAAGGTTCAGCCAGGGTCTATAAACCGAAAAACTGAGCATACTGGATGAACATCCTTAGTTTTAGGATAAATGAGACTCAGGGTACCTCATGATTTGTTCATCGGTACATAATTACTAAAATTAAATGAGACTTTATATCAGATTTTCTTAAAGATTCTGCCATAAATGCGTGTATTAAAGAGATTTTCTATTACCATCTATATAAATTATACAGTAGATCATTTACAAGAGCAACTACCAAACGTAAAGAAGTTAATTTCTTCCGGTGGAAATAATGGCTATGAAGAACACTCTCATCTCCTGCTTCTTCTTAGTTTTTTTGGTTTTCTTTGCAGGTGGAAAACTGAATTATGTGTATTCTTCTGGTGAATATAATTTTTTTTTTTATTTTTTTTTTTTTGGGTTAAATCTTTTGTGTTTTTTTTTCCTTTGTTTTGATCTATAAATTTCATATTTGCAGATCAAAAATAAAAAACTTTATCGTGTGCGCATAGAGATCATCCACTTTTCAGTGCATGGTGTTAGCTTGTTTTTGATTTCTTTTGAAATTGATGCAGGTGGTAGAACGATGATGAATCAAGTTGAAGGGCATCGTACTTGCAAGGAATCATGGGTAGCGCCATGTGTCACGGAAATGGAATGCCAAGACCAATGTTGGAGTTCTCATGGTAAAAAAGCCAAAGCTTATTGTGGGTTTTTCCCAGGACCAGATGCACATAGTGAGTGTGTATGTGAGTATAGGTGTTAGATAAATTGCATTTTACAAAGATTATGTTATCAATTTGCAATATGCCGATGTAAAAGCAATTTATTGAATTCACTAAAATTTTACATTCTCAGATTCGATAAACTAAACCAGTTTCCGCTTCACAATCTGAACCTTAATTTATTGGAATGCACTAAAATGTTTTTTTATCTAGTTTTCACTCTTGCAGCAAGTTAAACAAAATGTATTCGTCCGACGACAATCAATTTGCTGTTGTCGTGTTGTGCCACAAACTGGGCTATGAAAATTGGGCCACGACAAGTATTTTAAAATGTTGAATCCTAACTCGGTAATTTTATTTATTTTTTATTTTTTATTTTTTTTATGGAAAAGTTAACTATATTAACTAGCAAATATAGTACATAAGATTTACAATTTCGTTTCTATCGAAAACATTAGAGATAATGCTAGATTGCTTGATTTTTTGTTGTAATTTTGTAGACATATGTTGAAGGCTCTTTATTCTTGCTTCCTTGGCAATTCTATCCGCTGCTAAATTGTATTTTCTATTTGTAAATTTTACCTGTGCTTGAGGAAGATCTTTTAGAATTGTCTTGGCTTCTTGAATGGTGTTTTCGGCTGTCCAAGAGAGATTTATGTTGTCCTTGTTGATGCTGTCTGCCAAGACTTTACAATCAGTTACTATTGAAACGCTAGACAAGACATTGTCTCTTAGTATTACAGGTCATGCAAGTGACGCATAATGATTGCGCGTTACAGTGTTGCAGGCCAAGTCAGTACTCCGCCGTAATGGCGCAATGCAAAGCCATAATAGCGGTATACTGTATAGACTGTCAAGTGCTAAGAATGGCATAACCCCGCAGGGCTAGTGAAGCGCAAAGGTAGTGCTACACTGTAAAGACATTTGGATAAGTAGTGAAGCTTATTGGCCGACACAATGAGGCTTCATTGAGGGAAAGGCAAGACATGGCCAAAGTTGACAGATGCAACATGCGATGTTGGCATTAAGGCATATCCATGGAATTGAGTTGGCCCAAACTCAAGGATGATGCGAGAAGGTATAATAGGCCAAAGCTTGAACAGTGCAAATAAGCAAGGAATGCAAGAGTGGCATTGTTATTGTCAAGCAAATTGGTTAAGTGAAGCAAATGACGCATGAGCAACTAGAATGAGCTTAAGGAGTTGGCCTTAGTGATTGAAGCACAATGATTGTCCGTGCTTTAGCTTAGAGAAGTAAGCATGCAATGCCAAGGTGGCTGAGCATTGGAACAAGGCAGAATTCGGTAAAGCACAACAGTTGTGCAATACGACTCAAGTGACGGTTACAAGTTGGTTACGAGCTTCACAAGCATGCCAATGACGCGATACAAAGGAGAACGGTTATAAAGGAGTTTATAAGCGTGGGAGATGGTTCCTAACTGCAAGAGAACATGTGTTGGATGATTGGCGCGAGTTGGAAGAGAACTGGCCAGTTAGCACAATTAGTGGCGGTTATGGAACTGCTCCACGGGAAAGATGGTTGTCCCTTGCGTGTGCAACGGTTGTGCACGGTTTTGGCCAAGTAAAGCTACTGTATAAATAGTCCTAAGGCAGGGAAAAATCAGTAGGCTTACATAGGAGAGTTTTGTAGACATGTAGTCTCATACTTGAGAGAATAAAGGCATCACCAAGAGGGTGATGGCCTGTTTAGTCCATGTGATGGACTATTTGATGTAATCTTCCTTTATTGAAATAAAATAGGTTTGTTGCAATATTCTTTGTGTTCATTGTGTTGCTGGTTTGTGTGAGAATTGGTTAAGTACATGGAAGAACCTCTTATGCTTATGGGGGAATGAAGAGTTAGAGAGAAAGAAGAAAAGACTTCCGTTGTGCAAAGCCTTATGAGTGAAGGCAGATGCGAACTTTGATGAAAGTATGCAAGGCTGAGTGATTTTGGCTGAAGTTGATTCACTGAACCACAATCATTTTCGGTCATGTCCCATGAAAATTTTAGGCGATTAAATGGGCGTGTGACAGCAGGTATCAGAGCTGTGTTTGGGGACACAGTTGCTGATTTTTCTCTCTGTTTACTCAAGTTGGTGTCATTTGTTTGTCGAATTCAGTGGTGAATTGTTTGGGTTTCACTAGTATGGAGACTATAATAAGTTGGTCTTGTGTGGAAAGATCAATTGGAATGAACTTTGAAGCTTGAAGTAGCGACATGCCATGAAAGTTTATGACAAAGGTGTCAAAATTCCTGCCCAAAGTGTTAGACGAACACGCAAGAGTCATTGAAACCAGGTTTTCAAGTGATTACATGTCAGAACTAAAGAGTATGCTGACTTCTATGGTGAAAGACAGGTGTTAAAGTCCATGTTTCTCACAAGTATGCAAAGATTACGCATTTGGAATGCATATCTTTGTAGTTTCATCAGTAACAAGAATATTACCTCTTGTAATGTCAGTAGTAATGGGAATTGTAGGGGAAATTCCTGAATACAAAGAAGTTATTGGCCTTTGCAGTAGCAAAGAAGATGGAGAACCTATCTATGCGATAGAGTTAAAGGTGTCTCATTATAGCCAGTTGATGGAAGATTAAAGTTATCACTCTTGAATGCATGTACCTTGGTGGTAATGCAAACTCTGGTTGCGAACCACCATTTTTGTGGCAATGTGATTCCATAAAAGAAGAATTGGATAGACAGTTCTTATCTAGCATAAAGCTTATGATAAGGCTGAAGAAACAAGTGCAAGTTAGGGGAAAACCGATACACCACGGTCTTGCGTTTGTGTTGATGGTGGTTTTTAGCTTAGGGTTGAAATCGTAAAACCTTACATCTGATGTGGCATCACTCTGTAAAGGAAACGGTGTCGTGAGTGCTAACCTCTCCACCGACATATTTATTGAGCCGTTCAATATACTTACATGAAATTTATCCAGACTGGTGAATGTAGCAACCATCCCGGATGTTACAGAAATTTTGGCGCCTCGCCTATATTCACTTAATATAAGTTCCTTTGAATGCCTTCTATGCTATGTTCTCCGGCTGAACCCTTAATGTTGATATGGCATGAAAATTTGTGTTCACTCGCAGCAGAGTAGCACGAATTTCCAAGTAGCAAGGATAAGGTCTTTGCATAAGGTATTCAATCAGAAAAAGCATGCTTCTCTCTGGCAATGAACTTAAAAGAACTCTATGTCAACACATAGAATTCAATCAATTGACCTGACTAACTTGCACAAGTTAGGGTTTTGCGCCTCCCGCAGTATATCAGACCTTGCTTGTCGAAATTAAACCTAGGCAAACTAGGTAATTAATCCGCCATGGATTAGCAGGTGCAAAACCTTGCTCAGAATCAGAAAACAGGAAGCCGCAGCAGCAAAGGGAGGCGTGGCCATGCCTTAGGCCAACTGGCGCCACTTTCCATTGGCCACGCTCCTTCCTAAACCGGCCCTATTTCTCTCGACCAATCGTGTCACCTCAAATTAGCCACGCACACATAAGTTGTGGCTGGGCCCATACTTGCCGGCCCTACTTGCCATCAACCAATCAGGTCGCTCTAAAGCCTCCACACTGTCACCAGAAGTGTAGCCACGCCCATGCTTGTCCGGCCCTCTTTTAATCGACCAATCAGGTCGCTCTAAAGCTGCCACACTCTCACCAGAAGTGTAGCCGCGCCTTATGTTTGGCCGCCCCATTTTCTTGGACAATCAAGTCGCTTTAAACTTGTTGTCATGTACCTAGTTTATATCAGTTCATTGAGTAACCTCTGTGTGGGGTGCCCTGAGTATATTTACAGGTGCCCTTGTAATTGCTTGGCTGGCCTAGCAGATGCAGGCGCGTGGCTGTCTTAGAGTGGTCGATACTAGGGTACCTGATTAGTGGTATTTATTCTGTAACTGTAGTAGAGACGGATCTTAAGAAATGAATGAACTTATCTCCATTGTTGTGTTCTCCTGAACCAAATTTCTTCAACTTCTTCTTCTCAATTCGTCTAATCTTCCCCCTTAATTTGTCCATTCTTCCTCTCCTATCTCTGATTCACTTATCTTTTCCGGATCTTGTTCCCAATTTGTACTGAGGACAGTACATTTGGCATCAGAGCCGTTCTTTCCTTCAAACAATGGGTTCTAACAATTTCACAATCAAAGAATTATCAGATTTTCACAGACAGAACCAATAGAAATTTCTCGATCTAGACACTAAAGTGACAAAGGTGAACCAGCAATTAGATGAACAAGCAACCGATTCAAAAGCTTTTCGAGAAAAGATGAGTAACAATTTTGATTTGCTAACCAGTCAGATAGCTGAGCTACTTCAGAATTCTAGACGCAACAACGGCGGTCAAGGGATTTTGGGTACACCAGGATTTACACCACCAGGAGGTAATGAACAATTTGGTCATGGATTTGCAGGAGAGGCTTCTGGTGTTAGACCGCACCGTACCCCGAAGCTTGATTTCCCTAGGTTTGATGGGGAGAATCCGCGTGGATGGGTTCAAAAGAGTGAACGGTATTTTCAAATCCACAATACTGAAGAACAACAAAAAGTCAGTGTGGCTTCGATTTATCTAGAAGGTAAGGCCGATAAATGGTTCCTTAATTTTCAAATTGGCAAACCCTTTTTATCATGGAGAGAGTTATCAGAGGGTGTGTGTGCTAGATTTGAAAATCCCATAGATGATAATTTTATTGGAAGTTTTAATAAACTGTGTCAAGTCACTACTGTAGAGGAGTATTTTGAGCAATTTGAAGCTCTTAAGGCTCTTATGTTGAACAGTAACCCTCATCTGACTGAACAATACTTTGTAATGAGTTTCATCAGTGGGTTGAAGGCCGAAATCAAGAATTCTATACTCATGTTTCACCCTGCTACCCTTTTACAAGCCTTTTCACTAACTAGGATGCAAGAACAAAAATGTTTGCAGCAAGCTAAACCCACCAAGCCATTCCAAAGACCTTTTAATAACTCATTCACCAGCAACAGGTCATACCCCACTACTACTTCCCATTTTCCTCCTAAGCCAATTCAAACTACTAATACAACTTCTTCTCCCTTTACACCAAGATTTGGTAGTACAACCCCAAAATCCAGCCCACCAATACCCCCTATTAAAAGGTTGACTCAAGAAAATATGAAGGAAAGAAGAGAGAAAGGACTGTGTTACAACTGTGATGTTGTGTACACTCCAGGCCACATATGTAAGAGGCAGCAGTTGTTCATGGTACAAGTAGAGCAACCTGAATCTTCTGAAGAAGCAGAAGAAGAAGTTTATGAGGAAGCTGTGGAGTCCCCAGTTGAATCTGATATGGAAATATCCCTCCATGCACTCACTGGCAATACAAATGGGGACATAATTAGGATACCAGGTACCCTTAAAAAGAAGAAGATATCAATTCTAATCGACACAGGGAGTACACATAGCTTTATTGACTGTAACCTGGTCAAGACTCTTAAGTGCCAGGTAGAGCATACAACTCCCATGTTGGTGACCATAGCTAATGGGGACAGAACTGTCAGTACTGGGGTGTGCTCTCAAATTCAGTGGACAATGCAAGGTCACAGGTTCTCTGAGGACTTGAGGATGTTACATCTAGGAGGATGTGACATGGTACTTGGTGCTGACTAGCTAAGAAAGTTAGGTGATGTAATGTTTAACCTCTCTAAACTATGCATTTCTTTTATTTATCAAGGAAAGAAGATTACTCTGCAAGGGGCCACTGAGAAGATAACACTCAAGATGATGAGTTGCAGTGCCCTAACAAAATTCTTATCTAAAGCTTCTCATGGCATCATGGGCCAATTATCCTCAATATCCCTTTCTCAAATTCCAGCCTCAGTCCCTGAACCCAATACAACCCTCATCCAAGAATTTCAAGACATATTTGAGGAGCCAAAGCAGTTGCCTCCCACTAGAGGGCTGGATCACACCATTCCATTAAAGCCAAATTCAGAACCAGTCAATCTCAGGCCATATAAATGCCCCTACATATAAAAAAGGGTGGTTGAAAATATGGTTAAAGAGATGCTGCACTATGGAATTATACAAAACAGCCACAACCCATTTGCTTCTCCTAATTTGTTAGTCAAGAAGAAGGACAATTCATGGAGATTCTGTGTTGATTACAGAAGGCTCAATGAAATTACTATAAAGGATAAATTTCCTATACCAATCATTGATGAATTGCTAGATGAGCTACAAGGGTTCTTCATATTCTCAAAGATTGATCTCAGGGCTGGATACCACCAGATCAGAATTTATGGACCAGACATCTACAAGACTGCATTCAGGACCCACCAAGGGCATTATGAATTCAAAGTGATGCCCTTTGGGCTCACAAATGCCCCAGCCACATTTCAAGCCCTTATGAATGAGATATTCCAGCCTTACCTAAGTAAGTTTGTACTAGTATTTTTTGATGATATCCTGGTCTACAGCTCATCAGTGCAAGAACATCTAGAGCACCTTCAAATTGTATTCTCTTTACTAAGACAAAACCAGTTATATGCCAAGTTATCTAAGTTCATCTTTGGCCAAAAGGATCTGGAGTACCTAGGACATATTGTCACCACCAATGGAGTAGCTGCAAACCCAAACAAAATTGCTAGCATGAAGAATTGGCCTCTTCCAGGCAACATCAGAGAATTGAGAGGATTTCTTGGTCATATTGGGTATTATAGAAAGTTTGTCCAAGGGTATGGGGCCATTTGCAGGCCACTCACTAACCTTTTGAAGAAAAACTCCTTCATCTGGACAGATGAGGCTACTCAAGCCTTTGAACAATTAAAGCTTGCCATGACCAAGACTCCAATCCTAGCACTACCAGACTTCACCAAGCAGTTTACTGTAGAAGTTGATGCAAGCAACAGTTGCATTGGAGCTGTATTAACTCAAGAAGGTAGACCCATAGCTTATTATAGCAAACCATTGGGGCCTAGAGCAATGGCTCTCTCTACCTATGAGAATGAGCTATTGGCTGTTGTAATTGCAGTAACTAGATGGAGGCACTATCTACAAGGAGGCAAATTCATTATTCAAACAGATCACCAAAGCATTAAGTACTTTTTGGAACAAAAGATTACTACAATTTTGCAGCAAAGATGGTTAATGAAGTTGCTTGGCTTTGATTAAGAAATCAAATATAAGAAGGGTACAAAGAATATTGTGGCAGATGCTCTCTCAAGGATACGACATCCAAAGGCTAGTTGTAATACACTGACAATGTCAAGGCCTCAGTGGAACCAGGAATTGGTAAGGAGCTACTCCCAAGATATAAGGGCACAACACCTGATTTATCAATTGCTATTGACACCTACATAGGTGGAGCATTATACTTACAATGATGAAGTGTTGAGGTACAAACATAGGTTGTATGTGGGAAGCATCAACAACAGCAGAACTACCATCCTAGAGTCAGTTCATGCATCAACAACATGTGTCTTCTTGTGATGTCTGCAAAAGAAACAAGGGAGACCACCAATTTCCTGGAGGACTACTTCAACCATTACCAGTACCAGACCAAGCATGGCAGCATATCACCATGGATTTTATTAAAGGGCTTCCAATGAGTGAAAGGAAGACTGTCATACTAGTAATTATGAATAGGCTTACTAAATATGCCCACTTTATTTGGTTACAACACCCTTATACAGCAGCTAGTGTAGCAAAAGTCTTCTTGAACCAGGTATTTAAGTTGCATGGGCTACCAGCATCTATTATGTCTGATGATAGACACATTTTTGTGTCTAATTTGTCTCGATTCTATATATTAATAGTGCTCATTTTTGTACTTATTATGGTGTTTTATGTGTGTGTAGGTATTTTTGGCCAATAAACATTTTTGGAAAAATCGGCTCGAAAAGTTGGTAAAAGCGCCCGGAGGACACTTGCTATTCGGACTCTCACTATGGATAAGGGGTACCCAAATTACTAAGGGGCACCCTCAGGACACCCCCAAGTCAGCTGCTAAAGGCACCCCATCAGAGGTTAAGGGGCACTCCATCTATTTCATTTCAAAAGAACGTTTTGGCGGGAAAATTGGTGTTTTAATGGCAGAATTAGGGTTGATGATTTGGACCAGTTTTAACGAGATTCAATTGCTGATTTTCATGGGCTAGGCCTGTTTGTCAATACAACACTGGTATGGATGTTTAGTTGGGCTGGATTTGGCTAGAACTCGAGTTGGATAGAAACAAAGGTGGAGTTATACACGGACCCTGTATGAATTAGTTTTTGGTATTACAGGGAGACTAAAGGCGAGATATTATTTCCTAAGATGAGTTTCTATCTAAGGAAGATTTAGGGAGGAGTTGGAAAGATCAGAAACGCGTGAAACAAGTAAGGGAAGAAATTATTGCCGTAACTTCCACGAAAAGAAAAGAAGAAATTTAATCAGGATTTTGAGGTTTCTGAAGTGTATAAAAGGCTTTGTCGAGTTCCATAGAGGGGTATTGAAGTTTAGAAGAAGTTAGGGGAAGTTTAGAACACACCAGCCCGAAAATCAAAGTTGCGAAACCGGGTTTCTTGCATCTCAAGAACACGAAGAACAAAAGGCCATTGAAGACAATCGTTTTGGGGTCTTAAAATCAGCCACAAAGCAACAGTGTTTACAAAAGTTTTCTCATAATTGATTCTATTGTAATGACTTGTTTTGCAAATACTGATAGATCATTGCAAACAATCGTGTTATTACTTTTCACTCTTTTAATCAACTTTTGAACCATAAACCAATATTTTGAGGTCATGATTAACATAAGGAGCTAAACCCCTTGGCTGAGGCGTCGGAGGAAGCCAATTTTCCATGATTTGTGTGGTAATTTCTATTTAATTAATTTTTGTAAGCTCTTTTATGATTATTTGCCTTGATTGAGAATTGATTGAATGGTTTTCGTTAAGCAATTGTGATTTCTATTGATAGGATATGCTTAGACCTAGGTTTTTGATATTCTATGCTTTCGAAATACACTTGTTATTCTAGAGATCTACTTATGCAAAATATTAGAATCACTTTAAACATAAAGAGTTTCATGAATATTGATTAGATTAAATCACATAAAAATTGGATATTGGTGGAATCCTGAGTCTCAGTGCTTTTAAAATCTTGATAACAACTTCAATTTAGTTTTCTTTATTTTTAGTTTTCGAAACTTAAGTCTAAAATCAAATCTCTACAAGTCTTTAACGAACCACTTTTCTTACCAATGTAAAAACTACATCAATTTTTGGCGCCGCCGACGCGGACTTGTTTTTAGGGTTTTAGATTTATTTTTTTTGTTTTTTATTTGTTTTTGTTCTTTTTTACGATTTTGGGTATTTGTCTTTTGTCTACAGGTTCTGGACCATAAAGAAAATTGAGCCAAGGAGTTTGGTGATTTCATAAAGACTTGGAGCTAAAGATTAAAGCGAAAAGAACGGAAAAGAAGACAATTTTAATTTAGATATTTTGTTTTTTTAGGGTTTGTTTATTTTAAAAAAAAAAATTGTATTAGGGTTTATTATTTTTTGTAATTTTTCTTTTCTTTTTTGACTTTGGACATTATTTTTATTTTTACCCTACGGAAGGGTACTTTAAATATAAAATGTTTGCAGAGAAGGAGGACAATTACGATATTGTCTCTGCACCTTGGGTTCGTACACTGACATAGGAGTCAGTGGCCCGAGTCGACTACAACCAATTCATCCCCCGTCTGGAACGGGAGGTAAGATTCTGAACACTCGCGAATCCCCCGTCAAGCCGAGTTCTTGGATTCCTTCATTTGCATATATGCTGAGGACTTGAATACGGCTGCTTTAATTTTCTAGTAAAGGGCAAGGCCTGGACATACAAGATAAGGGTTCGGATTTCATCACCGTTCTCTTCTTGCCCGCCTTAGGAACACGTAACCTACGCGAACCTAAGCCTTAAAATTTTGACTAGAACAAGACCGATAGGGTAACGAGCTTAATAGGAAAGTCATTCGAAAAATATTGGTTACTCTTTTAAGCACACTCCGAAGTTCATGAAGGTTTCTGTGAGTTGAATGCGTGACTACGCCGCCTTGTAATTACGGTGAGGCCTTGGGTATCAAAGCTCCACCGAGCTTCCCTCACCTCTATTCAACTTACTTTGACTCAGATTGATTCCAGAGGGGTCTGCTTAAATTGTAACGAATACCCTTTCGAAGGATTAGAAGCTGGTCTAGAAACAATCTAAGTGGAGCCATCATGCTTTTTGTTTGCTAGAAATAAATAGGTTTGATTTGGTTGAGTCGGCCTTGTTTTGTGATTGCATAGAATCCCTTTCCTTATTCTTTTGCATGCCGGAACGTAAAAGAGACGCCCTAGGTAGATTTTTTAAAGAGAAACCTAGTAGTTCTAAGCGTCTCGATTACCTCAATTTAGAAAGTCCGATTTTTTGAAGAGTCCGTTTTTGAACGTCGGTTTGAGGAGACAATCCCTAATATTCCGATAGTGCCAGAAATGGAAACTTTGAAAGCTTTGTTGAACCCGACTAGGACTACTCGTCCCTCATGCATCAGGTTAGCTGAAACGGAAGCAAATTATGAACTTAAACCTGGGACCGTACATCTGCTCCCAATCTTCTTAGGGAAAGAAAATGAAAACCCCTATTTCCATGTTAGGGACTTTGAGGAAATTTGTAGTACCCTAAAGATTAGAAACCTTGATGATGATGCTTTGAAACTCAGGTTATTCCCTGGCTATATAGTTTGGCTTCTGGTTCAATTGAAACATATGAACAACTTACATCTGCCTTTTTGAACAAGTTTTTCCCTAGGCACAAAACATCGTCTATTAGGATGCAAATTTGCACGTTTTCTCAACAAGATGGAGAATCTTTGTATAGGTATTTGGAAAGGTTCAATGATTTATTAGCCCAATGTCCTCATCAGGGTTTAGAAAAGGTTAGGTTAGTTCAGATCCTTTATGAGGGTTTAGATTATTCCACTACGACCACAGTAGAATCTATGTGTACAGGTGGGTTTGAAAACCAAACAGTTGATGAAGCGATGACATATTTGCATGAAATTGCCGAAAAGATCCAACAATGAGAAAATAGTAGGGAACCCAAGAAAACAATTCTTCTAGGAAGAGGAAACGTTAATAGGCTAGAAGGAGGCTTTGAATCAGATGCCAAAATTGCAGCAATAGCTAAAAGGTTAGAAGCTTTAGAATTGGGTCACGCTAGTGGTAGAGTGGAGCCATTTTGGGAAGGCCATAATAATGAAGAGCAAGCCAATGCTCTGTATAATAACACTAGATTTGACAACCGTCAGAAATTTGACCCATATTCAGAAACTTATAATCTTGGTTGGAAAAACCATCCGAACCTTTCGTGGTCTAAGGGCCAGAGTCAAGGTCAGCTTAGTAGTTCGAATGTTCCCCCAGGTTGGTTATAATAAGAACTCTCCAGGTCAAGCTCAGTTTCAGAACCATTCAGAGAATAAAATGACTAGCCTAGAGGAATCTCTTAGTATATTAATAAAGAGCCAGGATATGTTAGCACAGACCCAGAAAATGTTAATAAAAAGCCAAGTTAGTTTTGAACAGGAAACCAAGCAGAACTTTCAAACTAATGCTCAGACTCTTGCTAAGTTAGAACTTCAAATAGGTCAAATAGCTAAGACTTTAAGTGAAAGAGATAACGGAAGGTTCCCTAGTCAAACACAACCCAACCCTAGAGGAGTTCATGAAGTAGGTGAAAAACCATCACATCAGCTGAATTCAATTAGAACCCTTAGGAGTGGTAGAGTAGTAGACAATCATGTAACCATGCCCGATAGTGAGCATACTGTAGTTCACCCCTCAGGACCATCCATAGCTGAGGAGACTGATAAAATCTCTGATGATGCCAATTCGGTTCCTGATAGGCCCTATTTTATGCCTAGAGCCCCATTTCCACAGCTATTAGTACTAACAAAGAATGAATTAACTTTAATGACATAATGGAGGTTTTTAAGAAAGTTACCATAAACATTCCGTTACTAGAAGCAATTAGGCAACTTCCGGCTTATGCCAAATTCCTTAAGGATATGTGTACGCGAAAGCGCAAGCTTAGTTTCCCTAAAAAAGCCTTTTTAGCTAGTCATGTAAGTTCGATCATTCGAACAACACAACTCCTAAATATAAAGACCTGTGTGCCCCTACCATTGCTTGCACGATAGGAAAACATCGGGTAGATAAAGCTTTACTTGACTTAGGAGCTAGTGTGAACTTACTCCCATACCATGTGTACTTACAAACTAGGACTTGGTGAATTGAAACCTACCAAGATAACACTGCAGTTAGGCGATAGGTCCATTAAAATTCCTCTTGGTGTGATAGAAGATGTTCTTATTGAGGTCGACAAGTTTATTTATCCTGTGGATTTCGTGGTCTTAGATACCCAACTTTGTCCTCGACCCGAGAGAACCGGATACACCTGTGATTTTAGGTCGCCCATTTTTAGCTACGTCTAATGCGATCATAAACTGTCGAAATGGTATTATGAATCTATCTTTTGGTAATATGACTATTGAGTTGAATATTTTTAATGTCAATAAGCTGCATTCTGAGCTAGATGACACGTTCATTGAAGAGGTGAACATGATAGGAACCTTAGTTCAGGAGTCATTACCAAACATCATATCGGAAGATCCATTAGAGAGTTTTCTAGCCCATTTTAGCATGGATTTCGACGATGATAGCAACATTGAACAAGTAAATGCTCTGTTGGATTCTATTCCTATGTTAGATACCGATACATGGAAAGCTAGGTTTGAACCATTATTAGCTTTCGAGTCTACCTTAATCCCTTGTTTAGAAGAGCCTCCTAAGTTGGACCCTAACTATGAATTTTTAGGCATATCTGAGACTTTCCCTATTATTATAGCTTCCGATTTGGATAGTGATCAGGAGAGTAGGCCAATGACCGTGCTTCAAGACAATAAGGAAACTTTAGGTTGGACCATAGAGGATATTAAGGACATAAGTTCTACTTTGTGTATGCATCAGATGCATTTAAAGGATGAACCACCTGATTATAACTTAGATAAAGCAATTGACCTTTTTCAGGAACCTGATGATCTAGAAATTAGGAATATTGTGACTAGTCTATTTAGAGACACCCAAAATTCTAAGTTTGGGGTGGACTTGGAATATCTGCCTCTACCATTTCACAAGGAGTATCTTCAGAAAACAATTCATTTGTTAGAAACCGATCCTCTGGTTGATGTGGTTTATCCAGGCTATGATACCCAGATTGACTTTGTTTTCCCACCAAAATTTTTCTTCCAAATGTGGGAACATATGAGTTTCAAATGTGTCACCTATTAAGTTTTAAGACTGAGCCTAAGTACTTTAGGAAATTAGTATCGACACATTTTCTTATGATTGACCGCCAGTTTCATCGTGGTCAATTGTGTGAGTCAAAACTGATTGACTTTAAGGATCCGCAATTATTCAGGTTATTATTATGTGCTTCTAAGTTCTTATTTGAGTTTTTACAGACTTTACAACCTGAACCGGATCTTAGCTTTGAGGAATTCCAACACATGAAAATATTTTATCTCGACCCAGTTATAGAGCCTGAACCTGAACCACAACTAGATGTAGTTGTCTTAAATAGGAAACTAGACAAGGGTGTGCTTTATTTGTTAATCTTCTTGGCATGTTGTAGATTCCTTTTACTTGTGATAGCTCTATTTGGTTTTGATGACCCACAGATATTTCGGCTATTACTTTATGATTTTATGAGGTGACTAATCCTTTCTTAGTCTGGCTGAAGACTTTAAACTTAGCACTTCTTGGGAGGTAACCCAATATTCATGCGACACGGTAATATCTTTCATGCTTTTAATTTTATCTTTAGAACATTAAGGACAATGTTAGATTTAAGTTTGGGGGTATAGGAGAAACTTTTTAGTTGCATTGTTAAACTCCAGAGCCTAGAAATTTATGCTTATTAAGGATGGAACTAACCAATCTAAGTGGATGGAAGCATTTTGGTTGTAGGAGAGGAACCAATCTGATTAGATGGAAACATCTAAAGAGTCTATTCATAAAAGCACAGAGCTCAGGTGTTAAAAATAACATGATAGTTTCACCATATCTCGTTGAGTCCTTTTCATTTCTGTTTTTAATTTGTTTTGTTTTTAAACTATGTTTCTCTAAGTGATTAGGTGGGGCCCACGAATCAAGTTGTTACCAATGCTAGGGTGAATTAGAGTGATTGAGATACCAAAAAAAAAAAAAAAAAAAGAAGAAAAATTGAGACCAGACCATTAGACCAACCGGAATAAATTCAATAAAGTCGGCCACTGGTACCCTTGTATATGCTAGTTGTGTTGACCTAGAGTTAGGATTATCGACCACTGGTTCCCTTGTATATGCCAGTGTGTTGATATTATTCAGACCGGTATCTCGGTCCATTAGGATAGGTTCATTTTGGCGGAGGCCTTCAGACATATATGGGAAACACCGTTCACTCAGTAAACATCAAAACCATCTATGTTTTTCTTCTATATCCATCTTCTTGATCTATCCATGTGAATAGTTTTGACTCCGGGTATTGATGTCCATAGTGCGACTATCTGAGTAAAGCTCTGTGACTTATATATGAATTTTAGTATGCTTGAGTGCAAACTCGTGTACAGCAATTGGAATTTCGCATCGGGGTACTTCCTCATGTAGTCAATAAGTATGCCAACCAAGGAGATTCTTTAGTGCCTTCCAAGGTTAACGTAGATAGTTAGGTCCTGAGTATAAAGGTTTTGTGGGTACACCTCACGGTAAACCCTCCCGAGACTATAACTCGGCCACTAGGGACACCTAGGGGTTTAAAGGCTTATTGCATACGCTAAATGCAATTGACGATGCCTGCGACAGTGAGTTAGGATTTTATTTTTGCTCGAGGACTAGCAAATAATAGGTTTGGGGGTATTTGATAGACACATTTTTGTGTCTAATTTGTCTCGATTCTATATATTAATAGTGCTCATTTTTGTACTTATTATGGTGTTTTATGTGTGTGTAGGTATTTTTGGCCAATAAACATTTTTGGAAAAATCGGCTCGAAAAGTTGGTAAAAGCGCCCGGAGGACACTTGCTATTCGGAATCTCACTATGGATAAGGGGTACCCAAATTACTAAGGGGCACCCTCAGGACACCCCCAAGTCAGCTGCTAAAGGCACCCCATCATAGGTTAAGGGGCACTCCATCTCTTTAATTTCAAAAGAACGTTTTGGTGGGAAAATTGGTGTTTTAATGGCAGAATTAGGGTTGATGATTTGGACCAGTTTTAGCGAGATTCAATTGCTGATTTTCATGGGCTAGGCCTGTTTTGTCAATACAACGCTGGTATGGATGTTTAGTTGGGCTGGATTTGGCTAGAACTCGAGTTGGATAGAAACAAAGGTGGAGTTATACAAGGACCCTATATGAATTAGTTTTTGGTATTACAGGTGGACTAAAGGCGAGATATTATTTCCTAAGATGAGTTTCTATCTAAGGAAGATTTAGGGAGGAGTTGGAAAGATCAGAAACGCGTGAAACAAGTAAGGGAAGAAATTATTGTTGTAACTTCCACGAAAAGAAAAGAAGAAATTTAATCGGGATTTTGAGGTTTCTGAAGTGTATAAAAGGCTTTGTCGAGTTCCATAGAGGGGTATTGAAGTTTAGAAGAAGTTAGGGGAAGTTTAGAACACCACAAAGCCGAGAAATCAAAGTTGCAGGAAACCGGGTTTTGCTGCTACTGCTGAAGAACACGAAGAACAAAAGGCCATTGAAGACAGTCATTTTTGGGGTCTTAAAATCAGCCACAAAGCAACAGTGTTTACAACAGTTTTCTGTAACAGTTCTATTGTAACAGCTGTTTCGTAACGCCGATAGACTGTTGCAAACAGTCTGTGTTATTACTTTTCACTCTTTTAATCAACTTTTGAACCATAAACCAATATTTGAGGTCATGATTAATATGAGGAGCTAAATCCCTTGGCTGAGGCGACGGAGGAAGCCAATTTTCCATGATTTGTGTGGTAATTTCTATTTAATTAATTTTTGTAAGCTCTTTTATGATTATTTTCCTTGATTGAGAATTGATTGAATGGTTTTCGTTAAGCAATTGTGATTTCTATTGATAGGATATGCTTAGACCTAGGTTTTTCATATTCTATGCTTTCGAAATACACTTGTTATTCTAGAAATCTACTTATGCAAAATATTAGAATCACTTTAAACATAAAGAGTTGCATGAATATTGATTAGATTAAATCACATAAAAATTGGATATTGGTGGAATCCTGAGTCTCAGTGCTTTTAAAATCTTGATAACAACTTTAATTTAGTTTTCTTTATTTTTATTTTTCGAAACTTAAGTCTAAAATCAAATCTCTACAAGTCTTTAACGAACCACTTTTCTTACCACTGTAAAAACTACATCATCTGACAGAGACAAGATGTTCACAAGTAATTTCTGGCAAGACCTATTCAAAGCTCTAGGAACCCACCTGAACCTGAGTACAGCTTACCATCCTCATACTGATGGGCAAACAGAAAGACTGAATGCTTGTTTGGAAAATTATTTGAGGTGTGTTACAGGTCATAGACCAAAGAAGTGGTTCCAGTGGTTAGCTTTGGCAGAATGGTGGTACAACACCAGTTACCATACTAGCTTGAAGATGACACCCTTCAAGGCCCTTTATGGTTACATCCCACCAAATTTAGCATTTCCCTCAACATCAACCACCACAGTAGCTGCAGTGGAGAGCTACCTTAAAGAAAGAGATGTTATGATTGATATCCTGAAAGAAACATTGCAGAAAGCACAGGAAAGAATGAAGTTCTTTGCAGACAAGAGTAGAGTTGATAGAGTTTTTGAGGTTGGTGACAGAGTCTACCTAATGCTTCAACCATACATGCAAGCATCTGTAGCCTTGCGCAAGAATTCAAGCTTTCTGCCAACTATTATGGGCCATTTACCATCTCACAGAAGATTGGAAGTGTAGCTTATAAACTGGACCTGCCAGCAAGTGCTAGAATTCATCTAGTCTTCCATGTCTCTCAGTTAAAGAAGCAAATTGGTCAAGCTCTCATTCCTTCACCAACTTTACCTGTGGTTGATCATGTAGGGCAGGTCATAATGCAACCAGAGAGCATTTTGAACACGAGGACAGTTCAGCAGAGGAATAGAGAAGTGTTGCAGTTGCTCATTCAATGGACTAACTCATCTCCAGAGGATGCTACTTGGGAGGACAGATCAAATATTGCAGCCCATTATCCTAAGTTCATGGCTATTCATTCTCCATTCCTTGATCCTTGAGGACAAGGATCAACTTTAAGAAGGGTGCAATGTCATGTACCTAGTTTATATCAGTTCATTGAGTAACCTCTGTGTGGGGTGCCCTGAGTATAGTTATAGGTGCCCTTGTAATTGCTTGGTTGGCCTAGCAGATGCAGCCGCGTGGCTGTCTTTGAGTGGTCGATACTAGGGTACCTGATTAGTGGTATTTATTCTGTAACTGTAGTAGAGACGGAGCTTAAGAAATGAATGAAATTATCTCCATTGCTGTGTTCTCCTGAACCAGATTTCTTCATCTTCTTCTTCTCAATTCGTCTAATCTTCCCCCTTAATTCGTCAATTCTTCCTCTCCTATCTCTGATTCACTTATCTTTTCCGGATCTTGTTCCCAATTTGTACTGAGAACAGTACACTTGCCACCATACATTAAAGGCCAAACGCACCCTGCCGTGCCACCATACTAACTGGCAAGCCAAACACGTATTACCACAACAACATATTGATTGGCATGCCAACATGCCACTCTGCCGCGGTAGCATGCCACTTTAGCCTTGGCCACGCCGCCAAGCCCTAATTCTTACCACAGCGCCAAATCCTAGCCTTGGCCACGCCGCCAAGCCCTAATTTTTACCACGACGCCAAATCCTAGCCTTGGTCACGCCGTCAAGCCCTAATTCTTACCACGACGTCAAATCCTAGCCTTGGCCACGCCGCCAAGCCCTAATTCTTACCATGACGCCAAATTATAGCCTTGGCCACGCCGCCAAGCCCTAATTCTTACCACGACGCCAAATCCTAGCCTTGGCCACGCCGCCAAGCCCTAATTCTTACCACGACGCCAAATCCTTTCCTTGGCCACGCCGCCAAGCCCTAATTCTTACCACGACACCAAATCCTAGCCTTGGCCAAGCCGCCAAGCCCTAATTCTTACCACGACGCCAAATCTTAGTCTTGGCCATGCCGCCAAGCCCTAATTTTGGCCACGAAGTCAAACCTTAGCCCTGGCCATGCTACAACGCCACAGGCGTGGCCATGCCACAACGCCACCGGCATGCCGTCATGCCACGACTACTAGTATGCCGCTATGCCACGCCACTGGCATGTCGCTATGCCACGCCACTGGCATGTCGCTATGCCACGGTGATAGGTGTAGAATACACCTAATTTACTATCTAGTAGTTTATGCTTTCTTTGCTATTTTTCTTGTAAATTATGTATTTTACGCTTGTTTTGAGTTTTATAGCTACTTTGGAGTCGCACGGAGGAAAAGAAGAAGAAATCACCCAATTTGAGCCAAAAGGGCAAAAAGGTCATTTTATAGGCAATTGATATACGAAGCCCATTGAGGTTAAGGGGCAACCCAATTTGAGGAGTGTTAAACACGAGACTATCCAAGGTTAAGGGGATACTATTGGGTGGCCACACCAAATTGGTGCAAATATCCGACCAAGACTTATAACCTAAATTCAGTCGAGATTATCTTCTATTCTTCTCTTTCTTCTTTTTGTTCTGAGATCGAGTCTGAAATACAGGGATGAAGTCTGCTCTTGGATTTGAAATAGAAGTTGCAATCAGATCGATAAGCAATTGTGTAAGATGATACTGAGTTCAAAAAAACTGCTATCGATTGGAATTAGGTTTCGCTGCCATCAACAATTGAAGTGAGATTTGAAGAAAAATTGAAGATGGGTTCGATGATAAGGTGTCGCTGTTGAATGAATCGGAGATTGGTTCTGAGATTGGGTTTGTGGATCGATGAAATAGAAGGTTAGGGTTTGGTGCGGTTCAGAGATCTGTTTCTGCCATGGATAATCAAGGGTTTTTAATGAATGAAACTTACGAGAGAAGAGATGATGGATTAAAGTCCGTGATATGGGTTTCTTTGGAGAAGATCGAGAAAAGGGTTTTGAAATCGAGATGAAGAAATTAATGATTAACATGAGAGAATTTGATAATTTCAGAAATTAGGGTTCCAAAGAATTGGGTTTTTATTTTTTCTGTTCCCGGTTCTGAAGAATGAATGGCGTTGTGGGTTTTTGCTGTTATGAGAAAGAAAAGAGACTCAAGAAGAGGTGGTGGTCTTGACGCTGCTATTGAAGCTCAGGGAGATGGCGCTGTCATCTGGAAGATGAGTTAAAAGGGTTTTGATTGATTCATTAGAGATTCTGATGGGAGATTGTTCATATGCAGAGAGGAGAAGATAATGCTGCAATCGATTCAGGGAAGGAGGAGCGGAGATGGGTTCGATGTGTGTTGTTGATATCTTCTTTGGATTGATGTTAGCTGAGACAAAGGTTAGTGATGCCGATAGCAGCTGTTGTTGGTAGTAGACTGAGAAGGAAATTGAACAGAAATTGCCGCTGCTGTTGATATCAGAAATGGATGATTTGAAGCATCAAAATTGAATGACAAAGAGAGTGTTCTGTTAACACTATTAGAAGAGAATTGAAGCAGCTAATGTTGAAGAACACAAGTTTGATGAAGCTGTGAAGTAGATGTATGTTAGGTGTGTTACAGGGCAGAAGAGAGGCCTGAAATTGGCCGGGAAAATCGATAAATAGCCAAACTCGGCTGGTTTCTGTCTCGCGTGAGTTAACTCGGCGATGACCGATTCAGCAGATTGATCGGTCTAACTCATTTCGATCGACAAGTCAGCCACCTAGGGAGTGACTTATAGCTGACTCGTCTAGTGACTCTTCTTCCCCTTGACTTCCCTTGACCGTTGATGATGACCGACCGTTAAATTTGACTTTTGACCGTTAGTCCTAACGGAGGACCTGGACGGAATATTCCGTCGAATATTCTCTTGACGGAGAAATTTCCAGTGGCGGGCGGCGACGTTTCCGGCCAAATTCCGGCCATAATCCCGCTTTTCCCGGCGAGCAAAATTCCGAAATTTTCTATGGACCTCTCTCATGGGTGTGAAGACTTGGGCTAGGAATTGGATGGAGAATTGGACTCAAATTTGGAAAGAGAAGGTGGAAGAGTTGAGAAAAGCTTTGATTTGGAAATTGAATTGCAAAAGGAAAAGGATTCTAATCCTTAGAAGATATGGAGAATTTTGAAGCCTATAAATAGAGAAGTTTTCTACATCTTTCTCTACACCTCTCTACATATCTCTACACACACAATTCTTTTCTTTTCTTATTCTTTGTGTGAACTCTTTAACATGAGTAGCTAATTTTATTGATTGAGGATGAATTCCTAGTTTTTAAACATATGATTTAAGTTTTTGTTTTCAAATTCTATCTTGAAGTTTTTCACATAATTATCGATTGTTTTTACTAATAGGAGTGATCTTAAAGACACTTATGATTGATTGATAGATTGTTTGGAGTGCACGCTAAATTGATTTGTTAATTGATCTATATCTAGTATAAGTTAGGAATACTGAAATCGTTCTCGACACTTTACACAAGTAGAAAACACGAGACCTTGCGGAGGGATTCCGTGGAGCAATTGTGTGTAGAAACAACGCTAGAAAGTGAACCAAGCGAACCGAGTTTAACTACTAGTACTAAACCTAAATTCATAAATCTTAATGCATTCGGGAATTACATCTTGTAAGCGGACCTCAAGGTGGTTCTTTTGAATAGAATCGATAACTAAGCGGACTGTTACTCGGTGAAATTAGGGATTTTGGGGCTAGCTAAAGCGGACTGCTATCCTACGGTTGGTGATAATCTGTGATTAATAACAAGTAGAAGAGAACATAACTTGATTCATTGTTTCGTAACGAAGAAGGATTCCTTGATCTCGTCTCTCTTATTGCTTTCAACTTTATCTTTTAATTGTTTTGTTTATTTTCTTTTGCTTTTTACACCCCCCTTTCGTGACAATTTTTACAACTAGAATCTCGTGCTCCTCGTGGGATCGACCTTGACTACCCTATATTACTAGTTAATTAGGTAGTAAAGTATTAATTAATTTGTTGTGGTTACGACACGCATCAAATTTTGGCGCCGTTGCCGGGGAGCAGCGGATGATTTTAGTTGTTTTTATTTTCTTTTTGCTTTATTCTTGCTTTGTTGGATTCTATTCCGTATCTAACTTGGTTTTGAATCTTATTTCGGGTGCAGTTATCCATGTACGGTGGACAAGAGCAAGCATATTACAACAATCAATACGGTTTTCAACCTCAACATTATGGCAATTTCCAACCATCCATAGGATACAATCAAAACCAATCTTTTGGCTATGATCAAATTCCTACGGAACATTATGGATATTCTCATACATATCAACAACCTTATGACGGGTATGTAGGTGGACAATCACAAGGATGGGAGGATAATTTTGTTTATGATCAGAAAATCTCTAGTTTTGCGGATAAGATTTTGGCGCCGTTGGCCATGATTGGGGATCTTCAACGAAAGATGCAAGAATCACATCGAGAAATTCAAAGGAATTCGGAGAAAATATACGAACTAATTAACCAACCTTTGGAGACTTTTGATGACGATAGTGTAGCTTACTCGAGCCTTGATCTTAATAATGATCAATCACCTATTCAAAAGGAAGAGCTTGAGGAAGATGCATTTATTGCTTGGCAAAACTTTCTTAAGGAAAGATGGGAGTCCGCGGAAGTGTATGACTGTTAAAACAATGAGGAAGATTCCAACTCCGGATCATAATAACGATCCTTCACCTATTCAAAAGGAGGAGATTGGGTGTGACTTACCTATTGTTGTAAACGAAGTAACACCCGCACAAGAAGATCTTACAATCTATACCGATGAGAATCACTTTAGTGAATGGCCCGATTCCGATGATGAGAATGTTGAAGAGATGATACTAGAGGATGAAACCACATTCATTGATTTTGTGGAAGACCCAATTGAACTTGCGAATGATTTTAATGATGCCGAGACTATGGTTAAGGTAGAAAACGACGAAGAATGGTTGCAAGGTTTGATAGAGGACCACGATATACATGAGGTAAGTAGTTCACTTGAATTTTTTAAGGATGAAGAGGATTCTATAATACAAGAATTTTTGAAAGGTTTGTCTAACCCTTTGCCTATTGATTCTTCTCCTTTACCTCTTATTGGTTTGAATGTATGTGCTTCGAAAGTATTTTTGGATGATTTTGTTTCTAAATATCCACCATTGGAAACACTTGATGCTAACACTATGCAGGTTTGCCAAGAGGAATACATGGAAATTCCCAAATTCTATGTTCTTTATACACTTCCGAGTGTGGACGAGAATAAGTGTGGGGGAAATTTCTATCGAGCGATAATTTCATTATTATTTTCTTGTGCTAATATTTGTATGGAGTTATTGTTTGCAAAACAGGTATTATGGGTGGATCCTCAAATTTTCAGATTGTTAGTATATGGGGAATGAATCTTGCAAGAGCTAAGTCGGGCCGTCGACTTTAAAACAAGCGCTTAATGGGAGGCAACCCATCGGTTTTGTATTTCTTTTGCTTTTTGTTATTTCTTTTTCTTGTTTCTTATCATGTTAAAATTTCCCACCTTGACTTTACTAGGAGGATTCAATTACATTGAGGACAATGTAAGGTTTAAGTGTGGGGGAGTGGTTAAGCATGTTTTTAAAACAAAAATTACAAAAAAAATTAAAAAAATTTGAAAAAAAAAAAAAAAAGTTTTACTTAAAACTTTCAACTTTTAAAGATTTTAGAGTCACTAGCATACTTCTAGGTATGTTTACATAGAGATTTTGACCGACATAATTGAATTTGAAATGTTAGAGAACTACGTTCGGATTTCTTGTTTGTTAGAGTGTTAAATAATGGATTTAATCATGCCGCATTGATGCGAATTTGGTGCGGGGAGAAGTGCGTTATTAGAGTTGCTTTGATCAATCATTAGTGGAGACTACCCGTATTCATATCATGAGAGGCACCAACCAGAAATCTTCCATTTACTAAAGAGCTTCTTTTGAGTGTGTGTCACCGTAGTTAATTCGGGTAGAATGGTGAGCTACCCAACCTCCCACCACTAAAAGCACTACTCTTTGATCTCTTGAGTGCTAATTTTGTCAATCATGAGGGTGACGTCCATGGATGAAAGCTTCCTTCTTGTAGTTCGATTTGCAGTTAGCACCATTCTCTCTCGCGACAACAACGGATCCATAGAAACACATTCATCATCAACAAGGAGCGACATCAAAATCTACAAGGAAAGTTGGAAAAGTTTAAGGTTTACAAGCAACGGAATGAGAAAAAGAGCAAATTTCAAATATAAGTAAAGCAACATACAAATGAGCGGATTTTTACATATATGTTGAAGACTTACAATACAATGAGGTAATTTTATATCCAAGTATGAAGACTTATTCATGAAAGCGAAGAAAATTAAAAGGTGAGAATTTTTGAAGTTTATGATTTCAAGACAAAACAAGTTGTGAAGAATCAAGCGGTAAAATACTTCTTCCACGGCTATGGTTTATTTTTGTATTTAATTTCTATTTTTAAAAAAAAAAAAAAAAAAAAAAAAAAAAAAAAAATTGAAAAAAGAAAAAAAAATAAAGAGAGAAAAAACAAGAGAAATATTTGTTTTGTTTTTATAAGCCGTGGGGAAGGAAAATATATAAGGAAGTTTCAAGCGACAAGGATTTCAAGGTAAAGAGTTATAAATTGTTAAGGATTTATGAAATTCAAGGGTTTATCATCAATAGTTGAAACCAAAGACGAAGACCATGAAGATCAAGACGAGGAGTGGAAGACGTTTCTATTGGATGCCGTGAGAGTGGTGTTATCATAATTGGCGATCGGATGTGAAGGTGAGTAAGTAATCTCATCCTCAATATAAATGGTTGATTTCCTTTCTTAGAGATCGTCAGAAAAATGGTTTTTCAAAATATTAAAAGATGTGGGTTTTTAAAAAATATTTCGGAAGTTATCCTTCCCACCATTCAACGTGATGCAGGAATTCTCTCTTCATTCCTACCTGCACACATGTGAGAACCATCAAAAGTCATCTTTTTGAGTGCAATTATCATAAAATCCTATTTGGTGAGGCAGAAGTCGAGGCGAAATGCTTATTGATCGTTTCTCAAACACGCATTCTCTCATTATGGTGTGATTATTTCTCACTCAACATTTAAGAATGAGAATATGTTCTTTAGTATTTCTAACTTCTCATTACTAGCATGCAGAAACTCTATGTCCTCATAATTTTTTGGATGCTTGTGACGCTTGAACGCTTTGAAGTTGTGAGTTTTTAGTTTGATTTGCTCGAGGACTAGCAAAGTCTAAGTGTGGGGGAATTTGATAGGTGTAGAATACACCTAATTTACTATCTAGTAGTTTATGCTTTCTTTGCTATTTTTCTTGTAAATTATGTATTTTACGCTTGTTTTGAGTTTTATAGCTACTTTGGAGTCGCACGGAGGAAAAGAAGAAGAAATCACCCAATTTGAGCCAAAAGGGCAAAAAGGTCATTTTATAGGCAATTGATATACGAAGCCCAGTTGAGGTTAAGGGGCAACCCAATTTGAGGAGTGTTAAACACAGACTATCCAAGGTTAAGGGGATACTATTGGGTGGCCACACCAGCTTGGGTGCAAATATCCGACCCAAGACTTATAACCTAAATTCAGTCGAGATTTTCTACTCTTCTCTTTCTTCTTTTGGTTCTGAGATTGAGTCTGAGATCGAGTAATACTGAGGGATGAAGTCTGCTTTTGGATTTGAAATAGAAGTTGCAATCGGATCAATAAGCAATTGTGTAAGATGATACCGAGTTCAAAAAAGCGCTTATCGATTGGAATTAGGTTTATTGCCATCAACAATTGAAGTGAGATTTGAAGAAAAATTGAAGATGGGTTCGATGATAAGGTGTCATTGTTGAATGAATCGGAGATTGGTTACGAGATTGGGTTTGTGGATCGATGAAATAGAAGGTTAGGGTTTGGTGCGGTTCGGAGATCTGCTTCGCCATGGATAATCAAGGGTTTTTAATGAATGAAACTTACGGAGAAGAGATGATGGATTAAAGTCTCAGATATGGGTTTCTTCGAGAAGATCGAGAAAAGGGTTTTGAACTCGAGATGAAGAAATTAATGATTAACATGAGAGAATTTGATAATTTGAAATTAGGGTTCCAAAGAATTGGGTTTTTATTTTTTTCATTCTTGGTTCAAGAATGAATGGCGTTGTGGGTTTTTGTCACATGAGAAAGAAAAGAGACTCAAGAAGAGGTGGTGGTCTTGACGCTGCTATCAAGCTCGGGGAGATGGCGCCATCATCCGGAAGATGAGTTAAAAGGGTTTTGATTGATTCATTAGAGATTCTCGATGGGAGATTGTTCATATGCGAGAGGAGAAGATAATGTCAGCAATCGATTCGGGGAAGGGAGGAGCGGATGGGTTCGATGTGTGTTGTTGATACTCTTTCTGATTGATGTTAGCCGAGACAAAGGTTAGTGATCTGATAGCTTGTTGTTGTTGGTAGTAGACGAGAAGGAAATTGAACAGAAATTGCCGCTGCTGATGATATGTAAAATGGATGATTTGAAGCATCAAAATTGAATGACAAAGAGAGTGTTACTTAACACTATTAGAAAGAGAATTGAAGCGACTAATGTTGAAGAACACAAGTTTGATGAAGTCATGAAGTAGATGTATGTTAGGTGTGTTACGGGCGGAGAGAGGCTGAAATTGGCCGGAAATCTCGATAAGCAGTACCAAACTCCTAGGTTTCTGTCTGGCGAGTTAACTTCAGCGATGACCGATTCAAAGAGATTCAGTCGGTCTAACTCATTTCGATCGAGGCAAGTGACCACCTAGGGAGCTGACTTATAGTGACTCGTCTGGCTGACTCTTCTTCCCCTTGACTTCCCTTGACCGTTGATTGATGACTGGCCAATTAAATTTGACTTTTGACCGTTAGTCCTAACGGAGACCGGATTTAATATTCCGTCGAATATTCTCTTGACGGAGAAATTTCAGTGGCCGGCGGCGACGTTTTCGGCCAAATTCGGCCATAATCCCGATTTTCGCGAGCAAAATTCCGAATTTTCTATGGACCTCTCTCATGGGTGTGAAGACTTGGGCTAGGAATTGGATGGAGAATTGGACTCAAATTTGGAAAGAGAAGGTGGAAGAGTTGAGAAAAGCTTTGATTTGGAAATTGAATTGCAAAAGGAAAAGGATTCTAATCCTTAGAAGATTTGGAGAATTTTGAAGCCTATAAATAGAGAAGTTTTCTACATCTTTCTCTACACCTCTCTACACATCTCTACACACACAATTCTTTTCTTTTTCTTATTCTTTGTGTGAACTCTTTAACATGAGTAGCTAATTTTATTGATTGAGGATGAATTCCTAGTTTTTAAACATATGATTTAAGTTTTTGTTTTCAAATTCTATCTTGAAGTTTTTCACATAATTATCGATTGTTTTTACTAATAGGAGTGATCTTAAAGACACTTATGATTGATTGATAGATTGTTTGGAGTGCACGCTAAATTGATTTGTTAATTGATCTATATCTAGTATAAGTTAGGGAATACGTAATCGTTCTCGACACTTTACACAAGTAGAAAACACGAGACCTTGCGGAGGGATTCCGTGGAGCAATTGTGTGTAGAAACAACGCTAGAAAGTGAACCAAGCGAACCGAGTTTAACTACTAGTACTAAACCTAAATTCATAAATCTTAATGCATTAGGGAATTACATCTTGTAAGCGGACCTCAAGGTGGTTCTTTTGAATAGAATCGATAACTAAGCGGACTGTTACTCGGTGAAATTAGGGATTTTGGGGCTAGCTAAGCGGACTGCTATCCTACTTTGGTGATAATCTGTGATTAATAACAAGTAGAAGAGAACATAACTTGATTCATTGTTTCGTAACGAAGAAGGATTCCTTGATCTCGTCTCTCTTATTGCTTTCAACTTTATCTTTTAATTGTTTTGTTTATTTTCTTTTGCTTTTTACACCCCCTTTCGTGACAATTTTACAACTAGAATCTCGTGCTCCTCGTGGGATCGACCTTGACTACCCTATATTACTTTTAATTAGGTAGTAAAGTATTAATTAATTTGTTGTGGTTACGACACGCATC
>JAJJWW010000986.1:0-21575 GCA_023531295.1 Papaver armeniacum | reverse complement strand
TATTTTGTGGCGTTTATAAACGCTAAGCATAATTTGTGCAACGGAATAAACGTTGGCAAAACGGGCGCGCGCATTTATGTGCAACACACCTTATCCGCTGCACAAATTAATTTGTACAACATTTATAAACGTTGCACAACCGTTGCACCTTTTCTTATTTGTGCAACGTATAATTTAATTTGTGCAACGCTATTATTTACGTATAACACTTTTGTGGGTCCCATTGTGTTTCTGTCAACGCTTTCATTTATTTGGTAAGTGATTAAATCTGCTTGCTCATTTCAGTGATTTGTGCAACGATAATGTTCCCACTTTTATATCCGTTGCACAATAATTTTCGTGTTAAAAAAGTTATCGCCGCCCAAATTCCTATGGATTTCGCTCTCCCCTAATTACAATCCATCAAGAACAATTATTGATTATAAAATGGCTGTTTTGGTGTAACAAACATATCCCGACATAAGTTATAGATGTTAGTGGTCGGGTCAAACCTACATGTATGTTAGATTCTAATGAGAAGTGGGTCAAAATAAACTAGTTGGGTCAAAATTTCAAGATATAATTGATACAAACTCTTTGCGCTTGCATCCAAGCCAGACTGGGTGAAAGAAAGATGCATTCAGTGGTGATTTTCTCGTTGAAGCACGAAAGATGAAAACGGCTAATGCATCAAGAGTGAACGAATTTGAGTCACTTCGCAAAATCGAAAATTTACATTTTCATATATCAACTAACTCATCCGGGGAAAGGGAACTACTAATTACTATGATCTCGTCAATAAGTTAAGATGGAAGTAGAAATGTAAAGGACAGAAAGTTAAGAACCTTGAATCAAGAACAACCGGAACGCATACCTTCTTATGCTTACCAGTTGGTTTTGGATCACCATGGCCATTATAATAGTGAAAAAGTACTCTCACCCTTGGCATGCTTACAACACGAAAAACGAAGTTTCTTCACTTCCTCTACATTAGAAATGAGAAGATACCCGAGCACCACCAGCCCGACCATCCCCGTAAGAGAACATTAACAATATGAGGAATAACACAACAAAACTTAATCAAACGTAAGGTCAACCATTTGAAGTGGGTCAAGCGTAATGGCAAGCAAACACCTTTACATAAAATGTGCGGAAAATGACCAACAAATAAACAAATCAACATCATTTGAGGTGAAAATTCCAAATAAATAATGCGTAACAAACATGTCCCGACATACTTGGTTTGGTTGTTTCCGATTTTGAAGAAGTGATTGTTGTAAAGCCATAATTTGATGCAGAAATGAAAATGATAAATTGATGGATAGGAATAGGGTCATCTCGTTATCAACTTTCCTGGTGGAGAAGATAAAACAAATATATCACCCAATTAAAAAAAACAACCACTTGAACCGATCAAGCAAGCATTGATTACTTTTCCAAAAAATTGAAAACCCAAAGAAAAGATAAAGAGCTATCAAAATGAAACCAGATCGTTGTTTCCATGGCTACATGCAAGCCGACATATATCAGACCGAGGAAAATAAAAGGACGAAGTAGTTGGTTATCTTAAGAGATATTACTCGCATTGTCTCTGGGAGAGGTTAGTCACGAAGAAATTCTGGATTCTACATCATTTCTCAACCGAGGACTGGAATCAAGGTGCCTCAGCTTGGGGATTGAGTCCCAACACCTAACAAGCAAAGGTAGCGTTAAAATATGACAAAAAGTTACATGTTCAATAATATATCAATAACAACCCGTCGGGCATATTTGATAAACTAATACTCGATTCATGTACTCGAGGGTTAGAGAGAACCAATATGTAACGTTCATAGAAGTCAGTCTCTAGTTTAAAAAGTGATAAAAAACAAAAACAAGCCCTCCTAATCTGACTAAAAGATGTACCTTAGCTTCTACTCAATGTCACATCCTCAAAGGTATCCTTTCCAGATTATGTTTCTAGGGCATTATTTATCCATCGGGACCGTCTCGGAGAAGTGAATTTTGAAAATGATGATCTACCAAAGAAATAAGGAATCCATGTTGATTAGCATGCACATACAGATCACTTATTCGAGTAAACTCTTCATGGAAAAAAAAACTAGATTAAATAAAGAACAAAACTTGTCACTATAATAATACGTGACCCACGTCAAAGGCTTCCACTTCCAAAGAGGGAAACTACCATTAGAAAAGTTTTATTCAAATGCCATTTGGTTAATGGTTGGATGTAATCATCGGGTTGTGATGCATTTGATTGTAGTTATGGCTTCTAATCTAACAGCTTGTCCCGAGCCAATGTCCAATCATCGATCGAAATGAGAACCTCAAATCAATCAAGTATTTGAAGAGAAAAATTTGTAATACTAATGATGTTATCTTCATTCTTTTAGTATCTAGAAAGTCAAGACACCAACATAAGCATGGCCAAAGAATATCCGTTTTAGAAAGTAAAGTGTGTGAGAAAAGAAGTGAGTTTGCAAGAGGACAAAGATAATAAAAGGTTGAAATGGAAGATAATTACCTCCGTGGAGATACAATATTCTGGTCATCTTCTCGTTGCATGAATTATCT
Organism: Papaver armeniacum; assembly: GCA_023531295.1. NCBI lineage: Eukaryota > Viridiplantae > Streptophyta > Magnoliopsida > Ranunculales > Papaveraceae > Papaver > Papaver armeniacum. The sequence continues at coordinate 19,022 of JAJJWW010000986.1, read as the reverse complement.
GAAAAAAATCAGAGATTTTCGAATTCTATTCTTAAGCTTCACCAAAGTTTGCCCTCCAATTTGAATCATCATAGTATAGGCTATAACATGACAAATAAGTTACTCAAAAGTGTACCTCACTATCCGAATCAAGGATCGCTTGTTTCCGTTGAATCAACACTGTCGGGCCTCTTCACATCTTCCGACTCAACTTGATTCCACTCCGCTTATGAAAATACTTTGCAAAAATTGGAAAAGAAAGCTAGTTAGACAAAATATATCGAGTAAAAAAGAAACACACGATTGAATGTATCATAACCCGAAGAAGTGGAACTACCTCGTGACCAATAACCCATAGCTCCTTGCTTTGCTAAGTTTGATGCGAGTGAAGTAGATGTCTAATCGAAGCGGATACCTGACAAGGTTCTCGTAAATTTGTCGTATCGTAGTGGAATTATTACCAACGCAGACAACTGCGCGCCTCAATTGCGGCATAATCAAGATCTCAAGCGATCACATGGGAAAAAACACAAGATAACTTAAGAGAATTCCTAAGGTTTGTGGAAGACTCGTGCAAAAAACCAAATTCGTTGGTTTGATGTCTCCAACAATTTCTCATCCTACAGGCAAACATTACTTTGGCCCTCCAACTCACAGGCAATCACCGTGAGCATGTTCATATAGGTCATTTCACATAAAGGAAATAGTAAAAATACGTTTCATGCCTCAATATGTATCTTTGCATATCAAGCTACAAAATCTAAGATTTTCATCTTACTTCATGAATTGGTGCAATATTTTCAAATTATGTTACACAAGTACAAACTAAAGACATAATGAACTTAAAAAGGTAGCAAACTAGTCATACTTGATCCAAAAATTAAAACTGACTCAAATTGAGCTTCCATGAGTCTTAAAAGTAACCATACATCGAGGAGAAAGATCTAACTCTGATGTTTATCTACCGATCTAAAACTATAAAACCGAACCTCCATGATGGTAACGAACTCAAAATCCACACCTTTGGAGGAGCAATTCCCAAAGAAAGCCCCTAATTCCTCAAAGCTACATCGAAAAGAGAGAAAACTCACAGTTGATCGGAAAAAAGCCTATGCACTTCTCATAGTCCAGTGAGAGGAAGAAAGAACAAAAGAATAAATTACATAGCCTAAATGTCTAACCTCGTGTTTGTGTAAAGCTTGCTTGCACTTAGAAGATTATGCTCAATCATTTCTCGATCCGGTAATGTTGAAGTTATTGGGCAAAAGAGCTTTCTGTTAAATAAAGAAAACTGTTAAATAATTTAAACAAAAGTTCTTTGGTATATTAATCGCGCTTAGAAGATGGCAAAATCATCATCATGCGGCATCGCCATACCCTCGGAAGGCCAAGATCGTACCACGAGAACATTACCTGTGGCGCCAACCACCCTGTGCCCCCAAATGTGAAGGTTGACAATGATGTTTGATACATTGATCCTGCTCGCGCAAAACAACAAGTAATGAAGCGAAGTAAGAAAAAAGTGAACAACTTGAGGAAAAACAAATTAACCCGATGCTCTTTTAGGTCTTCAACAAATGAATCAATTTCAAGTTTTCAAGATTTTCTCCAGATAAACCTGGCATGGGAAAGAAGAATAAGGGTATTAGTACAACATTAGTTGTAATGTAATGCTACAGAGAAGGAAATAATTGTCTCAGTAAAACAACTTCTAGCGGACTAAAGTGTTGTTGTTGCTTTTCCCTGTTGTGGTGCTTTCACTTTATCCTCAAACAAAGAAATTTTGCCAGTGGAATGGAAATCTGCTGCCAAGTTTTATAACCGAGTATATGAGAAAAAACACATGGATACCTTATTAGTTATTAGCTACAACAACCGCAAAATCGTATATTGACGCTCCTACGTAGGTTATACCAAAGTGAGCAACTCCAGATTCTATGGTCAAAAATCGCAGTCGTTTTTCCACATGATATGTGGTTGAAAATACGAGAAGGGCAAGTATGGCTAGACATCCATTTGCAAGTACTCTATTTCACTTGTCATCGTTTCTCCAACTGTTTTTCCCTGGCCCCTAACAAAGTCAGCCGTTCGGCTTCGTAATGGCTTGTCTTTAAAATGTTTACTGCAAAAGAAACTTTATTGTACACGAGTTGTCTATATTGGGTACACTAAAAGTAAGTCGCAAACGCATCTAAAACCAAAACCGTCATTGTTACCAAATTATCATGCCAAGAGTCATAAAAATGGATGCAAATTTATCATAGTTGTATCATCAATCATAACTTGAAATTCCTTAAGTATCTAACAAACAAACCTAGATGCTCTATCAACAATCAAGCCATCATGAATCCACAAACTAAGCACTGCAAATATGTAATCTAAATGAATGTAGAGGTATAGTGTTGTATCTCATTCTACTGTATGAGGCATGTGCCAATATTATCACAAGGATATGCACAAATCAACCATCTTGGTTACCCTTGTCTCGAAGTATCAATCGTCAACCGACTTATTCTAAGAAATGAAAAATGAACTTCATCGATTCACTTAGTCAATGATATATATTCCCATTAACCTCGCGGAAGAAACACTATTATCTAATTCCTAAGACGATAATGAGTCTCAACATTTAGAAACAATAGTTGGATAGTGTTGTACCTCATTCGGTATAAGGTAGTGGCAGCTAAATAACAACCGGTATTACAAGGACAAAAGTGACTTAATTCTTTAGTATACCAAATAACAACCGGTATTACAAGGCCAAGAGAAAGGAACTGAAACCGCCGTTTCTTTTGGGACTTTTTATCGAACACTTTGCGTACGTGATGCCGGTTATGAACCAAGCCGTTTTGTGTTTGTTTCACATGTGTTATATAGCTCATTCCTCGCCATGCTTAAGCCGCAAATTCAATTTCTAATCAAACCCAATAATCCAAATTGCTCACAAACCTAAACCCTCCTTAATTAACCAACACCCAATACTTAAAACTTCATGTTCAACAAAAACAAAACATACCCAATACTTCAAATCGAAAAAAAAAAAAAAAAAAAAATAATCATAAACTCTAACTCTTTCGAGATACTAGTCAAAGTCAAAATCAAACACCCTAACTCTTTCGAGGATACTATTTAGGTCAAAATCGAAAAACATAACTCTTTGAGATACTATTTAGGTCAAAATCAAAAACCCTAACTCTATCAAATGATTTCAGATAAAAATAAAATTAACCACAAACTAGTTTATACCCGATGAAAATCCTACAAATCACTTCTTGAATCATAGGTTGAATGATTTGATTTCGGATTTCATGGAAACAATTAGGTTTAGAAACTATTTGTAAATCGGGATTTCTTGAAGATGGGTTTCGATGGGATTAGGTATAGGAAACTAAGCAGATATAGAAATGGGTTTTGGTGAAGAAAAGTTTCGATTTCAAGAGAAAAGTTTTCTCTTCTCTCAAGTATAGAGTATGTTTTGACGAAGAAGAGAGGAGGTCTCATGAAGAACAAGAGAGAAGTTTTCTCTTCTCCCCAAAATATCGATGAAAAATAGAAAAAATAAAATATCGAAAAATTAAAAAACAAAAAAAAAAAGAACTAATAAAGCCTCGTGAAAAACCAATATATTACAAAAATGCTATACGACTGTACAACGATATACACGTTAACATACGTTGTACCCACGGTTAATATTAATAAATGAAATATTAATAATTTGTGCAACGGATAATTTGGTACGCAACGTATATTAACGTTGTTAGGTCAGCGCAACGCCTATATCCGCTGCGCATCTCCGAAAATGAAGTGTTGCTAAAACTGGATTTGGTGTAGTGATAAGACACAAACTTATGTAAATATATAATCCTTTAGTTAAACTAGATGTGTTGATGCATAACATAACATCTTAAAAAAACGAGATAATCAAATATATATCTCAATTGGTTTGAAAATTTGTTTTACTATGCGAGAGGCCTCTAATCCTATATCTTTTTGATTGTGGAATGCGGGGAAGAATGATACGGGAATTTAGTCTTTCGGTTTGTGTTGTTGCGTATGGAATATCAAAAGTTGTTAATTTTGTGCCGCCAAAATGGACAATTTTGATATTAGTCTATTATTTGCTTGAGTAGGTCAAGCTTGCGAAACTTATCATACTTGCCCGGGGGAGACCAATATTCAGTAACAAAGATGTTTATACGGTTTTCCAAAATTTTTGGCACTTCTTTGCACCAACTTAACCTTTTTACATATAGATCAAACTCAACTTATCGATTTGTCAGGGAGACCAATATTCTATTAGCATGTTATGTACTTGGCGAGTAGTTTATAGCATTTTGTACATCATCACTATTTTTCCAGTCTAGATTGATGCACTTTAATTCGCATCACTTTCTTTGCACTTTTAGTATGTTGTGAATGTGTTCGCAATGAGGGATTACTCAAATTCTAGAATGAAAATTTTCCAAACTTATTTTAATAACTTTACCAATGGCGATATTTTTTTAATGTATGCAGACGCACTGAGCACCTCTTCATGGTGATTTGGTGGTGGTACCGATTTAACACTTGCCTATGTTTTTGAGAAGGATCATATGGTAAGACTCAAGACACAACTATGGTTGGTCTGGATTTGCTTCTGAGGTCTACTTAACTTGATGTCAGCTGCATCCATTCCTTCTCATCCAATGATGTTGTGTATTCTATGCATAACTTCGTTGTATTTCGGTTCCTCCTGTTATTGGCCGAGCTGTGAAAGAAACGTCTAATAAACAGCGATGGAGCTACACTTCTCCTGGATATTTCCTCCAATTCCTAGTTTCTTTTTCATTTGAAATTGCAAAGAACATTTAATGGGTGGTTTGATATTTGGTCCTTAAATGCTTAAGGTTTCACATGATAACTATTGTGTAAAACCACGGGACTCTCAGAAATGTTCGTAAAAGCAAGATGTATGTGTAGGTCAAAGGTGTTCGATAATTATACTTGAAAATGTAATTGGCATTTTTATCTTTTTCATGTGATATAAAAGCATTCTAAATCCAAAGAGCATCTTTTTTCTTGTTTTTCCGTAGGTCCAAAAATATACTTGTGACAAATTTGATCCAAGTATCTACCCCAAATTCAAGAAATGATGTGATGATTACTTTGTTATTAAGGTGTGCTCAACACGGATATTTTAGTAAAACACATCACCAAGAGCTGATGCTATTGGTCATATAATTTAGTAAGAAACTTTTAAATCCATTTTCATCTTTGGAGCCATGATACTACCTCGTAGAAATCCAATATTTTATATTTTGATTATCGACTAATCAAAGTATAATTTAACACATCTTAGTCCTTAATTACCTTGCATTGTGTGAATAGTCAAACTATAAGAATAAATAGTTTTTATTTTACTGTAGGAATGTGATTTTTTTCTGTGAAATGCTTGGAGTTTGAAAACTATATGTTCCGACTAACGTGTCGGGTCAAGTGAATTAGGAATTTTGCAAATAGGGCTTAATCGCCGAGTATTGGTGTTTGGGTAGTGGGCTTCTTTCCGAGAGCAGTGCCCGACCCATATTTCTTTAGTTAACATTTCCTTAGGATAAGTACGATGAAGCATGTAAATCAAGGAAAACTCTAAAGCTTATCCGTGGTGTATTCTTCTTGTTTCGACACCAGCGAGTTAGAGAGAGAGTGAAAGCTGTAGTATAAATGGGAGATCGGTGGAAAAGAGTGAATTTTATTTTGGAAGTTCCCGATTCAATCTTTGAGAAAGAAAGCCGTGTTGCGAATCCCTAAATGGGTCGAGTTTCTTTGAAATTCAAAAGTGATTGATAAAAGGAATTTCTTTGGTGTTCCCGATTGAAAGTTTAAGGTATGATTCAACTCTATTACTTCTTGCCAACAATTTGAACTTACTTGATTATCCTATTTAATGATTCTATAAAACCTACTACTCTCTATTGTTATCAACTTCTAAAAGGAAAGTCCTTTAGGTTTCAATCAAGTTGAATTTCAGTTCTTTTGATTACGAATTAGGGGGGTGCGAAATGGTTTGGTTATTGAAACAATGAGAACAAATTACTACAAAATCTAGTTTTTACATGAAAGTTGGTCGAGTTGTAATGAAATAACTTAGATAAGATTTTTCATATACATCCCGTGATCAGTTATTTGATTTTAGGACACTTTAGATATTGAACTGAATTTTAGATTCTTCTCATGAAATTTAGTACTTTGAAAGATGAATCATTTATGATGTTAACTGTCATGTTCGAGCTACTCGATGTGAGTTATGCCTATTTCGATTGCGGTTCAACATCTGTGACCAACTTTACTTTTCGGAGAATTTGACATATATGTTCTTAATCTAGCCTTAAGATTTCTACGTTAAGTATCGCTTTATTATGAACAAAAAAATTCCAGCATGTCATTAGATGTTGCAAAGTTAGGATTATGCAATTTGAAGTGTGCCAAACTTGTGTGGTAACCGTCCCGCACTATGGCGCTTCGTTCTCAAGGAAGTTGACAATCTACATCTTCTTATTCTAGCCTTAGTTCTAGGTTAACACATCGTAATTGTCTCTATATGTTGATTTAAACCTTAGTTCTTGCGTAGGGTTTATAGTATATTGAACTACCAATCTATAGAGACTTACTTTGATTGAATTTAGAGTTTATCATGAAACTGGAATTTACTTGTAACTGCGGTGAGTAGGCATCTTTATGGACGTCTACAAGTGTGCTAGAGTTTGTTTTAGTTTTTGGTGTCTTATCGAAGATTATAGGAGATTGTTATCTTTCTAATGAGCTATTGGTTGTTTGAATTGAATCAAAGATTTAATATTTTATACACCTGAAACTTTAACCTCGTGTTGTTTACCGTGGGTGTTAGAGGTTGAAATCGAAGTGAGTTTTAACCACACTACATTATGCGAGGTTGTGTTGTTTGAATAGGTGTATTCGAATTCAAGTGGGCGGTTGCGAAGTTTGAGGTTTGAGTAGCAAAGTGAGGTGGGAACTTGCATCACTCTTTACGTAACCATTAATGGCTTTGCAAAACTATGTTTATGCACTTTAACAAATTAATGCATTGTTAGTTTTTGTTCTCGAAAACTCTGAGATTCTCGTTAGTCTTTCCATCACTTGGAAATGACCTAAATTGTGCTTGTTTGCCCTCAATGATTGTGTGGGAAATAAGAATTTCCTTTTGTGGTATATGGACACTTTGCTCCTCCTTTTATAACTACTTACATTCAAATTTTATTGCTTATAGTGGGTCATCATGGTCTTGGTGATATCAATAGCTAATGAGTGTGGTTAGCACAAATATTATACATTGTTCGATGAAGGAGTAGTTCCATATACGCGACTGTATTTGCGGGTGTTGTTTTCTTTTTGATGTTTAGAATACGGGCTTGTTTATTTCAATGAATGAAATGTGTTATTATCATTTGAAAAAACTTGCATTCTTAAAATTCAACTTTGAGGATTATGTTTGAGTTGTGTAAGTATCCATTGGGCTTGTTTAGCTCACTCTTCCACTTCTTTGTTAGTGACGATGTAGCTTTGATGTATGTGGTGTTGTTTCGACCAAGGAGGAATTGACGTTTGGGTCGATTAAGTGGACTTAACTTATGCTCTTGTGAGATCGTTGCTGGTCTCGGTGTTATTTTCGCGATCTTGTAACTTTAAAGGTGCTTTCTTTTTTTTTTGAGTATTTTGTATGTAAGCTAGTCTCTAACTTTTGAATGTATATATATATATATATATATATATTGTGTATAGTGTATATTACAAACAAAACAACGTAACTAGTTGGTTATGTATAATATTAAAAGTCTAGTATATGTCTTGGTTCGTCCTAAAATATTTAGCTCACCTTAATATAGTCTTGGTTTAGAATCCTAAGTATTGTCTTAAGGAAAAAGGGGCGCTACACTACCAGCCTTGAGGTTCATAGTCCTTCTCGACTATTGCTTCTTCTTGCAAAGACCGAAATGAAAGGCGTGATCTTGGAAGAATATTTTTTGATGATCTTATGACCAGTAACCAAGAGATGCACATGCCCGTGTTTGTCGTTGCATAAAGAATGATGCGGAAAATGCAAATAGTGATAGTGATCGGGAAGTTGTTGCATTCAGATTCGTAAACTTGCGTTGTCCCGTAAGTAATACTTTTTTCCCGTCTATGTGCTTGTCTTGTTGTTAAGAGCTGAATAAGCCTACTTTATTTCAGTGGCAATGCCTATTTTCCTCAAAAACTACACCTTGGAGCATATGATCATTGACCCGTATTTCAATCGCATCACAGCCATGGTACCGCTTAATCTTCATCTCCTGTTTTCCTTTGCGAGAATTTATCCAGTCCACTTGTGTGTCTTTAGTTTAACATAATATATTTCATGTTTTGTCGGATGGGTCGTTGTGAGAAGATGTAATGTAGATAGACGTCAAGCCGGATGGTTCTTGGCGTGCGAAGAATGACAAAGAACATTTGGATCTTGCACAATGGCACTTCCCTAATGGTTCTCTTTGCATTGAGACAGAAAACATTAAACCCGACTTGGAGAACTCAAAGCAAAATGAGGCGAACAAAGATAAACCTATCCGCTCTCATGTTATGATTAGCTACAAAATATATTCATGATGTTTGTAATACACATAAATTGTATTCCCTTAGGACATAGGAATGAATCGAACTTATGAAGTTTCTATGTATTCCCTTAAAAAAAAAAAATTGCTACTTAGGAAAATTTGAGTTTTTTTTATATGAAATGATTGAATTTGATATGAATGTGGTATGAATTGATTGAAAAATTGTTGTTGAATGGATTGAAAGGCATATGCGGATATTTGGAATTTCGGCTTATTCTCTAATAAAAAATTACTATAGGTCGGTCTTGACTGGGTCAAAATTGGTCAATATCGACTGCGATCAGGTCAAGGTTGACTGGAAGTAATTTTTTTGTTGTTACAAAAAGTTCGTAACGGCTCTAAGCCGTTACACCTTCCACGTAGTAACTACTGCAAGCCGTTACAATCGCCACGTAGTAACGGCTCGACAACGTTGTTACAAAAATAATTCGAATGTGCCCGAATCTGTTACAACGTGGCAAATTAAGTAACGGCTCACGGCTGTTACGAGGGCCGCATAACCAAAATTGTGGCGGCCACAAAGCCGTTACAAACAAAATGTAACACCCACTTTTGCAACAAGAAAGAGCCGTTACAACCCGTTTTAGTAAATCGGCTAGGTTATTCTGATTCTAATCCCGTGAATTTGGTGTAGTGACTTATCACAATGTACTCCGACTAGATATCTCATTCTCAAAGAATTTGTTAGCTAGATATAGCTCGGTATGCAACGCAGCGTCATTTAGGTATCTAAATGGAACCATTGACTTGGGTTTGTTTTATCCCTACGAAGACGAAAGAAGAGATGCTAATGTAATTGCGACTCCTTACACCAGAACCCCAAATAATGTTTTGGTTGGTTTTGCTGATGCTGGGTACCTCTCAGACCCACACAAAGGTCGGTCCCAAACTGGATACGTGTTCACTATCGAATACGCGATATCCTGAGATCACCAAGCAAACCCTTATGGCTACCTCCACGAACCACTCGAGATCATTTCCCTACATGAGGCGGTTCGTAAATGTATATAGTTAAGGTCTATCATTACACATATTCGAGGGACATGTGGTTTGAGTCTACCACCAAGAGCCAACTTGCATTTATGAAGATAATGCGGCTTGCATCGAATGTTTGAAGCAAGGGTACATTAAGGGTGACAATACGAAACATATATCGACGAAGTTCTTTTACAATCAAGAACAACAATGTCTTCTAAACATTCAAGTCAAGAAAGTGAAATCCGACGTAAATGTGGCACTTATTTACTAAGTCATTACCTAAGTCCACATTTGAAAAACATGTGAGACGTATAAGACTAAAGAAATTGTCCAGAACTTCCGTGACTCCATATGACTAAAGGAATTGTCCACTCCCATGATTTTATTAGACTAAAGAAATTGTCATGCATTGGGGGGAGCATCAAATGGGTACGTTGAACTCTTTTCCTTCACCGAGGTTACTTTTTTTCCCACCGGGTTTTGTTACTCGAAAAGGTTTTTAATGAGATAACAATAATACCATAAATGCAAATCATGGAGAGATGTCGACATCGGGGGGAGCATCTAGAGATGCACTGATGACATCAAAGTGTGTTGTACTATTTTCCTTCATCAAGGTTACTTTTTACCATGGGGTTTTGCAAATAAACACTCGTTTCATATCCATGTCTACTTAAATACCATAATTGAAACCATATTTCCTCTTCTCCTTTCATATCTCCTTTCATATTTCCTTAAATACCTCACCAAAGATCATTCGATATCACCGAGTGTTTATTCCAAAATTATAACGGGGAGGTTCGAACTCATGACCTATTGTGTCATAAGAGTGGCCTCTAACCAGTGTTCCACCTTAGTTGGAATTGATAGAAAAGATAAATCAACAGTGGTGGTTTGTTCAACTTAAATACCATAATTGCTTTATTAATTAGTGTTTCACTAATTGCACATAATAAATAATCTATTCATTATAAAGTGTTTTATTAATTAGTGTTTCACTAATTGCTCATAATAAATGACTAATCATTTTTCAATTATAAATGTTTTCTTAATTAATTATAATATTTATTTCTATTAATAAGTTATTTTGATAAATAGAATCAATAGACATTTTATGCGACAATGAGTAGTAGAAGAGGTGGAGGCCGAAAGATTAGTTGTGGTTAAGGGCGGAGCCAAGCACAATTATATTTATTTTTGTTTTTTTATCGTAAAATGGGATACAAAGTCCATTTTTCACATGTATCCAACTTGCCAAGAATTTTTTTCTCACTCTCTCTCAAAACCTGTTCCGCCCCGGTTTGTGGTGGAAGAAGTAGTGACGGTGAATGCCCAGTGAGTAGTGATGGACAATATTAATTTTATGTTGTCGTTACAACATCGATAACATCGTAGTGTGAAGATGTGGTTGGTTATTTTTAACACTTTTGATAAAGGAAGGTACCATATATTTCAGGGATGATATCATACAAGACAATATTTTCATGATCGTAGTTGGATCACCCAAATGGTACCCCTATTATCTTTGGTACTATATCGTATAAATCATGATTTTTTAATGTTAAAATAAAATTGATTGCAATACAAAAAAAGCATATATACACGGAAAAAAATAATGAAACTAATCAATTGACGAAATTTTGTTCAATCTAAACCTCATACATGGCATTTGTGATTGAAAATTAGAATTGCGTCCAACAACCTACATGGGATGGGCGGCGTTGATGGTGGCAGTGGTGGAGTCATAAATTGACATTGAGGAGGCCTATTTTTTTTTAAAAAGAAACATGTAAACTTTGGTGGACTAAACCATAAATATATATGGAGAAAGTACTATTTATAAAATAAACTAAAAAATTTATGTAGTTATTAAAAATTTAAGGGGTTAGAGCCCGGAGTTAGTCAACCCTTGGCTCCGCCACTAGGTGGTGGTGGATAAAAAAGTGGATTCATATGGTTTTATGGTGGTGGCGGGTATTGGTGAACAAAACATATTATGCTAATTTCGTAACGCCACAAAATGTGTAACGTTATATTATAAAGTATAAAACGTGGTTGATCATTCTAATGTTAAAATAAACTCGATAAAACACATGTCCATTTTAAAAAATTGGTGATGCCATGTTATGTAATAACTAAACGAACGACACGAATCAAGATCAGAACATATGAAATTATTTATTATCGATTTGTTTATGTAAAGAGTGGTCAAGACATATGAAATTATTTATTATCAGAACATATGAAATTTATGTAGTTATTATCGGTGGATGGTTTTTATGGTGGTGCGGGTGTTGGTAATAGTAGTGTATAATAATAGTTTTTGCTTTTTAGTGAGTTTTATTGTATTGTGAAAGATGTAATTGGTTGTTTTTAGCACAATTGATAAGGACAAAACCAAAATATTTCGAGGATGATATCGAAACGTATAATAAAATATGATCATGACTGTTCGATCACCCGTATTATATAAAGGCAATTGGTGTACCCGCGTAAGAGAACATTATCGCTCTCTCAAGTACTATTACATTCTTTTCCCGAAAGACCATCAATGTCGAGTTGTTTCGCGACAACTACCTACAAAGACAACAACTTTCACTCAATTCCCGATATAAAACCTTATTGACCGGGAAAATGTATTTGCATTCTAAAATATTTGTTTGAAAATTATGTGTGTTCATCAAAATCATCATAAAAAACTCTAAATCATAAATCTAAATTTCATCCGATGTTTATAGAATATTTTTTATATTTTACATTCTCAAATCATGCGACCTCTTGATGACAAATCAACAATATCAAATTACTGGATCAATATGTATAGGTTTCATTCACAGGTTGAAAGGTAGAGTAGACACGAGATGGGTAGATCACACGCAGAACATGACCGAGAATACTTCAATAATTTGGTCAAGAGATAAGGTCAAAAATTTAAGATTAACTTTCATAGGACTAATTAGATCGGCTTCGATAGAGCCGACTAAAATATGGATTAATAATAATTTTCACGTAAGACAATTGCAAAACATAGTTTGGCTAACTCGCTTATGTAAAGAGTGGTCAAGATTTGTCCTTCCTCAATTGTTATGTTATGTGAGAAGAAGGTGATATCTAAGATTGAGGTATAATTCAAATCTATTAGATTCATACCATTTACAATTGGATGCCTTGAAAAAATTGACGTGTTGTTATTATTATTACAGGCAAGGGATACATTGACCACACTTGCGCAAATAGCTCACTCGCAAATAATTGGTGTTGTCTATACTGTCTTGAATGCAACGAGGAATTTGAGGAAACAAGGCACCAAAAGAAGTGTCCGGAATATTTTGGATATAATAACTTAGACCCGATGTAATACTTATGTTCTTTTTTTTTTTTTAGTTTTTCCACAATCTATTTATTTAAGAAAAATGAACATTGCAAATACATAACATCAACAAAATTAGACAGATTAAGTTTGACAATAATGGCTACGATGGTTCGAAACGGCAAAAGAAAGGAATTGTCAGAAGAATTGTTGGGATATACAACGGATTACTTGATACGAATGAAAGAGGTATAACTATTTCGATTCCAAATCACATAAAGTTCACGATGAAGATGACATCAAGTTTAAAGTTAGTAACAAACATAATATGGATAACTAAAATGTTAAAAACAAACAAGATATATAAACTTAGAAAGCCGTGGGACTTGAAGAGGCCAATTTTGAAAACTACAGTCTTAGAAAGCAACGATCCACAATACCATAATTTTTTTTATAAATATTCAACGTAGAATATGTCAACTTTTGGTAAAGGATCTATTGACAATCTAATAATTTGAAATAGTATCATGGAGTACAATATGTGTTCAAGGTTCTTTGTATGAGGTAATGTGTCGCCGATTGTATTCCAAGTGAAGGTAGGAACATACGCAAGTGACAAAATGTCCAAGACTATTGAAGTTACAAAGCCTTCGTTAAGACGAATTGTTGGGCACAATACTTTGTTGAAAATTTAATGCCGAGGTTCGCATATATATAAATCCCTTCGAAAAGGTAATGGGTACACATTTTAAACATTGTCATCTAATGGGTGTTGAAAAATTACGGAAAATCATGTCACATTGGATAGTTTGTATCATTCGTTCGATGCAAAAAAATACTATTCTCTCGCCTATTTGGAGGATCAACAACATGACCATGATAGATGAGTCACCTAGAGCGAAATAGGAGCATGTGGAGACTTTTATGGACGATATTGATTAGTTGATTTCACCGAGATGAGCGCTGGCCGACGACATATTTCAAAAATATTTAAACTTCCATGTTCATGTAGAGCATTATCTCATTATAAGCAATGAACCTAAATAAAAAGTGTCCGGAAGTTAAGATTATATTTCTTTCATTTGAGCAAATCTCCAAATGGTAAAATATTAAAGGAAAAAACAAAGTAAAAAGAGAGGAAAATCCCAACTATTTTTATGACAAACACATATTAAATCATAAGGAGTTGATAAGTATTCCTAGACACAAATTATACGATATATTAAAATGAACCAACATCATGGTCCGTGTCATTAAGGGCTAGTCATAAGATATTACAGATCAGTATCCAACGATTCTGAGGTTTTCCAAAGATTCAAACAGACACAAAGACAATTACACCACTTAACACCATAGTCCCAATACCATTCCGACAACTAAATCCCACCATTCCTAACTGATTCCAAGTCGAAAAGACAAGTTTAAATGGCCTTGACTGGATCAAAAGTAGCACATCCAAACCATATAACAAATCTAAAATCAATAGAGATGTTAGGATTAACTCCAACCATTTCTCAAGGTTTTTTTAAATCACAATAGAACGGGGTGATATTGGTAAAAAAGGATCCATAAATCCAACCAAACACCGGTGATTTCATAAGAATAAAGAATACAAGTAACAAGTATAAGTATAATCTAAATCGGTTAACAATCGGCTGAATCGGTCTGGATCGGTGTGAATCGGTGTCGAAATCGGTCTTGGTGTCTTTGGTGCCTTTGTAAAAAAATTTATCAGTGTCTCTGAGAGTCTTGTTGTTGCCTGAGTGTAAATAGAAATTGGAGTCATGCTTCTTAATATTGTTGTTGTTGAGAAGATTGAGGTTGAAGTAGAGTCTTTAGATGTTAAGAACTACAGCTGCTTGATTGAAAAATCAGCAAATCTTGAGTAAGAAATTGAAAAATATCTCAACCCTAACTAGAAGCCACTTCAAACCAAAAAATATTGGAAGATTTAGATTCACAACAACGAAAATTAATAACCCAATTAGATAATCACAGATATTAGGTGATGAAATCAACTAAAACCTTAAAAAAAAACAAATCTATGAAAAGATTTAAACCGTAATTTTTTTTACGAAATCGAGAGATTCGATCTAGCAAAAAGATAGATCAAACCCTAAACAATAGAGAATCAGCAAGATAATTAGGATCTTGAAGCGACCAAGGTTGGAAAAACCTTGAATCTAGAAAGTAAAAACGAAATCTGAAACTTAGAACGAAAATTAAACAATACTAAGAGGGAAAGAGTGACGGAAGAGATAAGAAAAGAGGTTATTGGTGTTTTTCTGCGTCAGATTTGCTCTCATTTAGGGTTTGAAAGTTTCTCTTATCTCTTAGGGAGGAGAAGAAAGAGAACCATTGGTTGGTCGTTGGTTTTCTGAAATGAACAGAGTTTTTAAGGTACACATTTTCTTGTGGACCATTTTATGAACCATTTTTTTAGGATCACGATTTCTTTGAGGGACCATGGTTTCAATTTTAGGAGGACACTTAGAAGTAAAGTGAAGCCACCCTTATCCACATATCTTAGTTAATGACCAATATGTCCTTATATTATTTAAAAAAAAATTGAATTTTTTTTTAATTAACTTTGGTTCGATAAGTAGAAATTCGCAAGTGTTTTTCAAACCCGTTAGCGATATGCGAATCCAGGTATTTTCCCGCAAAACCATTGCTTTTAATTTGTTTTTGATTGAAAAATTGATTAGAAATCATCAAATTAGGTTTGAAATGTTAGTTACATAGTATTGTTCGGTTAGGATTAGTTTAAAAAAAACCCTAATTTTCTAACCGAACTCCCTGAAACATAGAATACCAAGAACACGTCGGTTAGAACGAAAAATTTCCTTGTAAATTTCGGTGCGTTCGCAAAAGGTTTAGAATTTTTTTACTTAACCAAACTCTTATCTCGAAAATATACGAACAGGGTTCGGTTATATTTATAAAAATCTTTGCGGTTCGGCGTTCGCAAAACTTTTAAATTCTTTTTACTTCACCGAACTCCTATCTAAATTTTTTTTTATATATTTTCACTTAGCCGAACTTCAAGTTCGACAAGATTTAATATTTTTCCCCTAACCGAACCACATATAAAAAAATATATAAAAAAACAAATATATATATATATATATATTTAAAAAAATAAAAGAAAAATTAATTAAAAATCTATTTAATTAATAAAAGGGTAACTTAATCATCTCCACCTTTTGCATTACCCTTATAATCTTACGGAAGGTGGCCTAATCAAATCAGTGTCCCCGAAAAGTCATGATCCCAAAAAATCGTTCACCCAAAAAAAATCATTCATTTTTATCCGCCAATCGATCCTTTGGGGAAATGGTTAGTTTAGTGCAATGGAAAGAATTACAAATAAAAACTGAGTTTTCTTTTAATGATTGAGAATCAGATGTATTTAAACTATGGGTTCCTAGACCATCACGAGTATGGTAGCAAGAAGAAGAAAAACTACAAGGAACAAAAAATCTCATCTAAAAAATGAACGATACATGAAGGAGGAGAAGATAGCACTCACCAAACGAGTGGGTATAAATAGCATGAGCCACTAAAGAATGCGTTACTATGGTCAACCCAAAATGAATGTTATGTTACATGAATCAAAATTCGAACTGCTTATGCCTCTGCATGAGGTAAAAATAATAAGTAGAATTACATTAAAACACAGAGAGAGGGAACCTCTTCTTCATTGAAATCTCTGTTTCTCATTGTCACGAACTCTCAGTTATTCGAGAAAGGAAAGGTTCTTCAGATATATGGTATTAACTCCTTAACTTGTTGTCGGCTTGTAGCATTCGAATATCTTCAATTTCCGGAGATAAGTGCATAATCTTAAATCTGGTATAGATTTCAATTCTCTGCACATTTGAAAGATGCGTCCTTCAGTACAGGGAACGAATTATAAGGTGTTGGAGGAGCAACTCATTTTTCTAAATCTTTCACTTTTTTTTTTTTTCAACCGAATTATCTGGAAAATGACTTGTCAAGCTAGGAATATATTAGCCCGTTGAGTTCTGGAAACCCCTTCCACGGTTGATACCAAGAGTAAGTGAAGAAATATACTAGTTGTGCTAACTTCTCAAGACCTTTATCGCTCATAATCCCTGGAATTTGGTATCTCTGAAGAGAAGACTGCAGGAATATAGCAAAAATTACAAAAATCATTCAACAATTAGAATTGAAAAATAAAAACAAAGAGAGAATTTGGATCCATGAAAAAGAAAATCCCCACAACAATTAGAATTGAAAAGTAAAATAAAAAAGCAGAGAGAAAATGGAATGGACCTGTTGTTGTCTAATACGAATTGCAAAAGCAAGTAGACCTACCCCTCCTTCTCCATCAAATTTTGGGAATCATCAACATAGAGTGTTTCAAGAAAGGTGAGGATTTCTTGAGATCATAAGGTGTTGACTCCTTAACTTTTTGCACTTGGAAATTTTTAAATGTCGCAGAGAAGAAGCCCATAATCGTAAATCTGGTATAGATGTCAATTCATCACAGAAATAGATCTCTACTTGCTCAAGGCAAGGGAAGGAATTATCAGGTGGCGAAGGTGCAAGCCATTTTCTAAGTTTTCCATCCAATCGATGTTCAGGTTGGTTAACGAAGGGAATAATGTCGTTGTTGTAGCTGCGGAACCTCTTTTCCTTCTTCTAGCTGGTAATAAAACTCCTTGCCCAAACACTTGACTGAATTCATATCGGTAATGTAGGTGTAAATAATCCACAGGGGCCAGGGAACAATCCTAAGCCACGGCCTAAAGTACTGCAGCAAGCATGCATCTAGAGTCTTACCTGATCGCCTCTCCGAATCTGGTGTGAGGAAAGAGGAGCCGAAAGTCAAGAAAAAGGAAAAAAGCCGTGATGCGATGGACATCGGGCAACCGGAGCCATAAATGCGCCCGACAAAGTTGGTGAAGAGATAAGAAGGACTCGGTCGAGGAAGGCTCGGCCAAGGATCCCAAGGGCGACATCGGTTATTCCCATCGAACGAGCGACATCGGGAGTGACGAGATGGCGAATGCGAGGCATCATTCTGCTTTGCGAAGAACTCAAACAAATAAGAACAATCGGCCGGGGCATCGACTGATCGCTCGAGAGGAGCATCGAGGAAGCTACACCAAGCCTAACACCGTAGTACTGGATGTATCATCACTTGTAACTATAAATAGAGACCATGTAGAGAGAAAGAACTCAAGCAAGAAGTGAGGAAAGAGAGCATACTAAAGTATTGAGAGAGATAAATCCGTTTTGTAATCTTGAGTCGAGTAATAAGATCTTCTTTTACACCCGTGGACGTAGGTAATCATGCCGAACCACGTATATCTTGTGTTCTATTACCTCCTTCGTTTGTTTTGCTTCCTTATGTATGTGTTTAGTTACCTTTGGATGTAGTGGTAGGATTTTCCACTCCTACATTCTGGCGCCGACTAAGGGGACCGTATAACATCTCCGGATACCTTGAAATCGGACGCTAAAAGGGGAAACTCCGAGCTCCTAAGCCACCTTGTGTCTTTAAGTTGACGCAAAGGAGAAAACCTTTCGCCCGGCTATCTCTCGTTTTCTTTTAATAATGTCTTGTTGAATGGATAGAGGTTAACTTTGTGTTCTTGCTTTGGTATCTTCGCCTACGTAGCAAACATCCTGTCGAGATTGATGAAGTTAGCTTTGCGTTTTTGCTAGTTATCTTCGTTCATTATCTTCGTGTCGAGTGATATGAGGTCATTTTGTGTTTTAAACCTAAGTCTCCACTTTTCAAGCAAAACAAGTTTCCCGCTTAAATAAAGTCATTTTGCGTGTCTCATTTAAAACACCTCGAGAGAGTCATCGATGACCCGCGAGCTCCCTAAATAGCATCTTTCGATGTGGGTAGAAGCTAGAAGGGATCCCGTCTCGATGATTATGATCTCGCGAAACCCCTTGCGAAGAGAGATTCACCGGCTCTATCGACGCTGAGAAGGATAGTTGATGCTAAGCGAAAAACTCTAACAAACGCAACGCGTGGGTTACCGGGACTATCTCTAGGCGGAGATGTTGTGCATCTATCTCCATTTCACACTGTCTTTATTTTAAGCAAGGTAAACGAAGCGTGATAA